>JAJHZJ010000496.1:6496701-6966870 GCA_023548195.1 Bettongia penicillata ogilbyi
GATAATTGTATTTCAATATAGGTTATTTCCTTTGAAATATTATGGATTTTATACATTTATTTTTTCTCTCTGAGGAGTCCATAGACCTCACCACACTACCAAAAGAGGTGCCAAAGAAAATTCAAATAGTTCAGGACCTCTGTTTTAAATACATAGGCATAAAAATGATTTGGAAAAAAAGAATTAAGAGAGAAAGGAGGGAAGAAAGAGGCATTGGTGAGAGATAGAGATAGAGATAGATAGATAGATAGATAGATAGATAGATAGATAGATAGATAGATAGATAATCTGTAAACTGCTATAATTAAGGATGGGGTGTGGGAAAGGGGTTTGTGTGTGTGTTTGTAGGTTCTTCTCAAACTGACTAAAGCCATCACATAAAAGAGGATGGGATGTCAGTATGGATGTACTTTTTTTTTTTTAAATAAAATCTCTGCAGCTTAGAGATAAAATGTAACCCAGCAGTTGCTAAGGTAACTGATTTTTCTCCCCCTTAGGAATGGCAGAACAAATTAGGTAAAGAAAAGTTCTATAAATTGTGGATATATAGCAATGCCCTGAGGAAGCAATATGGAAGACTTCCTTGGAGCTCTGGGTAATGGCTTTGGGGGACAAGTCACCCAGAAGGTAGTCTATTTCCAAAACCATTGGAAGCACACACAGAAAATTGTTCCTGTGGAATTTAGAGCTGGAAGGGACCTTAGAGATTAACTCATTCATTTTGCATATTTTTTTGACAGATAAGAAATTGAGGCCTGAAAAGTTGAGGGCTTGCTTACAGCCACATAACTTAGCTGTTAGCAAAGCCAAGTCTTAAAATCAGGTCTTCTGAATTCAAAAGGGCAGTCAGGTAGAACTGTGGATACAGAGTTGGAGTCAGGAAAACCTCAGTTGGAATCCTACCTCAGAAATATATTAACTGTTTGACCTTGGTTAAGTCACTTTACCTTCATCTATGGGTTAAATAGATGTACCTACCTAACAGAACTATTGTGACAATCCAATGAGTTAACACACAGAAAGCACTTTGAAAACCTTAAAGAGTTCTAAAATTGTTAACTAGTATTATTTATATTTATATTACATTTACATATTATGCTCTTTTTTTCCTACTGTTCTACAACATCTGTCACCAGATGTCACCTTGTCAGTCAATACATAATAGTATACAGAATAAAATACAGAAAGTATTTTTAACACAGTAGATGAAAGAGGGAAGATGTTCCTACCATCGTGATTACTGGAGAGTTTCAAATGGAACAAGAATAACCCCATTCTTGGGATTTTATGAAGGAGAATTGTCACATTTGGGTTAAGTAAATGGAATGAAATGGAATAGGCATTCCTTAAGTCCTGCATGTGCCAGGCACTGGACTAAGTGCATTATTAATATTGCCTCCTCTGACAACAAGAAAGCATCTCATCCATCCCTCTGACTCCGAAGTCATGATTTCTCTTCTGATTTCATCTCCAGTTTGGCTTCTGGAAAAGAAGTAGCTTAAGTCAGACCTACAGTCCCTTCTAGCTCTAACAACACATGATTCTTTGACTCTTACCTTTTCCTAGTTTTTGAATTGGTGTCAATGGGTGGGTTGGGAGTTTACTTGTATTTGGTTTCTATAATTGGTAGGTGTGAGTTGGGAAAGGGAAAAGGGACCTGAAGGGTAATTGCTATTTTATGACAATACCGAAGAAATTGAAACAGCTTGGCCACAGCTCCACTCAGCAGCCCTTTTCCCTCCCCAGGATGCAAACAACAAACCGCCCAACTCTAGGAACCTTAAGAAAACACTGTGTTATGGAAAAACAGGAATCTAGTCAGCTAATGAGAAATACAATCCAAATGTATGAGAAATGTGAAATATCAGCTGGTAAAAGTGATAAAGATACTTAGCAAAGACACAGCATTTGTCATACTGCCAAATTTGCTTTTCTTGAGGCCCCAAAATAGAGGCTTGTATTTTATCCCAGTGTGATAGAATTCATTCGATTATTCCTTGGATCGCCTATATGTATTGTCCTTGTAAATAATAACACATGTGGGCTTTATAAAATAAGAAGAAACCAGGCTACTTCATACCCATGCTTTAGACTGTCAAGGGGATTGCATTTCATAAGTGCAGCATATACAAGGACCGATCCCTTCAACAACTGTCTCCCGAGACAAAAGCGTTTACTTGCTTAGATGTTATTTTTTAACATCTGATTCTGAATTTGAAAGTACAAAGTGGAGGCTTGCTTTTGAGATCAGTGGAATTAAGCTCTCTAATAACTGAAAGAAGAAAGTGAAAAACTATTCACGTTAGTAGGGAAGAGAAAGAGATGCTCTAAGAATAGTCATTATTTAGTATTTTCTTTTCCAGAGAGGGAGCATGACATGGGGAATGAATAGCAACCTCCAAATCAGGAAGACCTGATGCAAGTCTTGCTTTAGGTCTGTGACGGTGGCCAAATCACTTAACCTCTTGATGTTTATCATATTTATATCATATTATATCATATTTAAGAATATACATTGTGGAACAGTTGCAGGTCTGAATTGGTAGAGGGAATTTGCTTACTGGGAGTTCCTCTTCCAAGAAAATCACAGGTCTCAATCAGAACTTTATTAGTGAATAGATTATAGCCTCAAGAGTGAAAAGGGACTTCAGAAGCCATTGTGTCCAGTAGTCCCGTTTTATAAATGGGGAAACTGAGGCTGTGGGTAGACAAATGACTTGCCCAGGGTCACATAGTATCTAAAGCAGGATGTGAACCTGGTTCATTTTATTCCTAAACCAATGATGTTGCTGTTTTTATTTTTTACTGTACTGTATTGATTTTCTTTTTTCTAGCTTTTCTTGAAGCTCTACTCTCCATCTCTTCACCCCACTCCCTATCTTTAGATATGCATATATACATGTATAGTATATGGAATATGTGTGTGAACATTTCTTTAAAGTCCGTATAAGAAGATAACTATTTGAGAAAAGTATATAATGAAATAAACCATTTTCCTAGATTAAAAAGAAAGTACATTATGACATTTTTCCTAAATTTACTAAATAATATATTGGAATAGCACTGAGTTCTTTATCGGTAACAGAGGAAACCAAATTAACTTTTGGCACAATTGACCACATGATTTTAAAATTTATTATAGATTACATGTCATTAAGCCTAAAGAGATGAATTCATGAAACACCACATGGTATTTTCATAACATGCCTTGCAAATTTACAGATATTGCATTGCAAGGCCAATTTCCATATCTGTTTCTGTCCATCCTTGCCTTCTCTAATGGTGAGGGGATGGGCAAGTTCCCAGTCACCATTCTTATTTAGAACCTTATTTTGTACCACCTTGGAAACTCTTTAGAAATTGTGAATTTGATTTCATTTACTTCCAGTAATTTCTTCCAATTTTCCGAGTGTGAGCACATGTCAACCCCAAGGAGAAGCAGAAAAGCCAGGAGTCTCCTGCTGTTACCTTTCCTCCTTTAACTGTTTCCTTCATGGGAGTTCTCCACTTCTCAAGAATTTGATCAAGGACTTGTTGATGAAATAGAGATATAAGCAAAAGTAGTGGGTGGTGAATATTCAAGGTTATTTGCATATGTTTTATCAGCTTAGAGTCCATACAAATTGCTTAGAACCGTCATGTTCTTGCTGAATTTAGGATTCACTAAAGCTTGTAAAGGGCTTTGTTGAGCCCTTTTGGCTTAGCCATAGTATCTTATTGAAAAGCATTAATGAAACAACCCAAATCAAATTTTACTCTAATACTGGGAGCAGCTAGCATTGCTTCAGACAGGCAAACCCTGGGGAGCTGTCCAAGGTTCGAAGAGGTCGGTGACTTGCCTAGGATCACAGAGTTACCAAGTATTAGAGGCACAGTGACTCCTAGTCAGACATTTATAAGCTGGTTTTTAACTGTAGTATATTCAGAAATTTCTCATTCCTAAAGCTGCTCCTTCAAAATGAAGCATAATGTGTAGCAAATACCCTGTGGCATGATTTCATTTCCAATTCTTTTCTCCAACTGTACTATCAAGTTCTTTGAGGGTAGAAGGAGCTTCATGTTTTATTTGCATTTCACTAGTGCCTAGCATAATGTCTGCTACATTTATTGTTCAGTCTTGTCCAACTCTTTGTGACCCCAGTTGGGGTTTTCTTGGCAAAGATACCATGGAGTGGGTTTGCCATTTGCTTGCCCAATTCATTTTACACATAAAGAAATTAAGGCAAACAGAGTTAAGTGACTTGCCTAGGGTCGTATAGCTAATAAGTGTATGAGGTGGGATTTGAATTCAGGTCTTCCTGACTCCAGGAGCCACACTCTATCCATGGTAGCTACCCCATGGCTGGTACACAGCAAGTGTAATTAGTGTGGCTTGATAAGGACACATCCACAATGCCAGAGCCCTTGTTAAAGTAGGCAAAGGAATGTCACATGATCATTTCAAGTTGCTACTCAAACTCCAAAAGGAACATGATGATGAAATACCATGATGTAGAAAAAATACTTTACTTGCAGTAAGCAGAACCTGAGTTCAAATGTGGCTGCAGATACTTACTAGCTGTGGCCCCCTGAGCAAGACACCAAACTTCTGTTTGCCTCCATTTCTTCATCTCTAAAATTAATGGAGCCCCCAAGATCCTTTCCAATTTTTAAATTTGTATGAGCCTGTGATTCTTTAAATTTCAATATCCTTTAAAACCAAATGGGATTAAATTATAAGATACTGGATTTTTTTTTAATACCATATAGAAAGTTACAATTGTGAGCTCTGTCTTCATTTATCTTTTCCTTTTCTGAGCAATTACCTTTGGGAGAATTTACACGCACACACACACACACACACACACACTCATATACACAATACACACATGCATGATTGCATCTATAGTTCATTTAATAACCAAATATGTTGTACCCAAATGATCCATCTGTATAATAGACTGGTATTGGAAATATTTGAAATAAGATTGTCAAATGTGTCTGAATGGTGCTGGAGACCATTTGTGATCACAGAGGACTTGCTGTTTTCTCTTTCTCTTTTCTCCTTTTGATTTGGGAATAATATGAATGTGGCCTTTGAGTAATGAGTTCAGTTCTAAGTATCATGTCTTAGGAAAGATATTGATAACTGGAAAAACATTCAAAGCATTGAGAAAACCTTAGCTTTAAGTAATGAAGGTAGAAAAACAGAGTTATTAGTCTCTCATTCTGTTCTAATTAGAAAGGAACTAGAAATGATTTCAGCAGAAAAAAGTCAATTTCTTATTGACTATAAAATAGTTTAGTGACTATGTATTTCTGTTCTCTTTTTCTTCTTTCCTTCCTTCGGTTTCATTTTTTAAATTTGAATTAGTGGTTTATTAGATAATCTTATTAAAGAGGAAATATAATTGGGTGACTTCTGTATTTATTCAATGGCCAAGAACAATGAACAAAAAAGTTACTAATGATTTGATTGATATCAACTGGTAGATAATAAGGTCTCAGGGGAAGTCTTCAGGGATCTGTATGTCTGACTCTAACATTTTTATCAATGAATTGAGATATAGCATCTCAAATCTGAGAAAATCTGGGAAGCACAGTCTTGAATGTGTAATCATTGCTTATGTCTTCTGCTTCAATGTGATCTTTTATCAACTTAATGCCATAGTGCCAGGGATAGCTGCCCAATTTCCTGCGCATGCTTGACCTTCACTGACAAATGGAAACCATTGAGATTTTCCTGAAGGAAGACGGGAAAGAGCCCTTCTAAAGAAAGGAAATGCATATCATCCAGAAGACCTGAATTTAAATCCTACCTCAGACACTTACCAGCTGTGTGATCCTAGGCAAGTCACTTAACCTTGGTTTACCTGTTTCCTCATCTGTAAAACCAGGATAATAATTACATCTACCTTGCAAGGTTATCATAAGACTCAAATGATATTAATATTTGTAAAATACTTAGTATAGTGCCTGGCACATGGTAGTAGCTATATAAATGTTGCCTATAATTTTTATTTTTATGTGAATGAAATTATAACAAAATAAAAAACTTTGGTTAGTATGAATTTCTAGGCTAAATTCTCCTCGTTATGCCCTGTCATGCCACACATAAGAAATGTCACGAAATGCATGCATTTATGATTTATGTGCTGTCTCCTCATTAAATTGTGGAGTTTTTGAGGACAAAAGCCATCTTTTCTTTTCTTGTATCCTCACTGGACAGCATAGTACCTAGCACATGGTAAATGCATAATAAATGCATTTTGATGGAATGAGTGACTGGTTGAATATTCTAAAGAGGATCCTAATTCAGATCAGACTTGGTTGCTGAGGTCCTTAGCAACTCAGAGATTCTATGATGCTGAGAAAGAAATCATTTTTAAAAATGCATTTCTACACTAGCTTCTACAGGTGTCTTTGCAATTTCCTATAAAACACATATTCCTTCCTTTGATTGGAATGTAACACTCAAAGACAAATTGAAAAACAACTAGCACCATCCTCAATAATCTTTCCAGTCTGCGTCTATTGTCCCTAGCTCCCTCGTAAGGGTGACCTGGATGATTTGGAAGATATGACTGTGGAAATCCCCACCCCTCTAATTAGTCTACTTTTCAGCATAATACTCCATAAAATAGATATTTACCACTAATTGGAGTTAGCATCCTTCATACAAATAGGACTTGGGGGAAGGTCTGAGCGGTGCCTCTGTGAACTAGAAAGATGAAATGGGCTCCAGAGAGCTTGCCAGTGTTAAAAGGACCCTATTTTATGGTCTGAAGAGGTGTGTGTGTGTGCGTGTGTGTGTGTGTCTGTGCGTGTGTGTATGTGTATGTGCATATGTGTGTCTTATTAGGTTTGTCTCCATCGATTCTCTAAAACCTTCAAAAATTTTTATTACAATATTCTTTGCAATAGCTTTTTTTAATAGCAATTGGAATGTTAAAAGCTTTATCTAAAGATGGGTTATTGTAAAATAACAACTTAAGAGGCTTTCATCAAGGTGACTTTTTTGACATGAACAAACCAAAAATTTAAAAATCATTTCTACTCTTACCTATTTTTATCATGTTAGAGAGACATCTGAAAATCCAAGATTTTAAGTGGTTAAAAAGCTACCCAGTGTTTGAGATGGAATGGGAAGCCCCATCCTCCTGATTCTCCATCCAATACTTATTCAAACATGGACACTGTCTCTTAGAATAGGGGGAAAGACAAGAAATCCAAATGGGTTGAAACTGCATTTTAGAACTGAATCCAAGTTAGTAGTATCAGGAGGGATTTAGATCCTCTGCTATGCATGTCTGAATGTAAGAATAGCAAAGATATTATAACAATGCCCTTTAGAGAAGAGTAAATGATTTTATGAAATATACAGATGATGAGATAACAGAATGACTAATTCTTCAGTTTTTAAATACTTCAAGGATCTGCACTTCTACTGTGACAAATGACTTTTCCACAAACTTCTGTCTCTTAGTATTGAAGAATTTCTGTAGCTGAAAAATATACCAGCCTGATGTCAAACTGATTAGTAATACTGATAGTTTCTATCACCAGACTTTTACCCAAAACCTTAGTTTAGGATCTTGCCTTGTAGGAGTTCAGTAAATAGAATGCTGGGAATGGAATTGGGAAGATCCAAGTTCTAATCCCAGCTTAGATACTTACCAGCTGTGTAACTCTGGGCTAGTCACTTAACCATTGTCTGCCTCAGTTTCCTCATTTGTAAAAGGAGGATAATAATTGAACCTACCTCTCTGCATTATTGTATTAAATGAGGTAATATTTGTAAAGTGCTTTGAAAACCTCAAAGTGTAATATGAGCACTATTATTATTATATAGCGTGATTTTTATATATTTGTTTGTATATTGTTACCTCCATTAGATTGGAAACTCCTTCAGGAAAGTCCCTGACTTTTGCCTCTTTTTGTATCTTCAGTGCTCAGCTCAGTGACTGGAACATAGTAGGCACTTAATAAGTGTTTGTGGCATTAAATTCAATTGAATTAATTCCCCAAGTTCTCAAAGGTAATGAGAGTCTGATGCCACTGCCATCCTTCATCCTGGTGGGTCATCCTTCACTCCTCAGTCTCTCTTACCCACATTGCCCACTCTGTCTCCAGGTCACTCCAACGTGCTCTCTTCTTTCCTCTGACACCATCACTACACGGGAAAGGGTCAGAGGAGGATTGTCATCAAACTCAGTTCTTCATAGGCATGTTCCTTGATTCCTTCAAAAGGGAGAGATTTTCTTCTTGAAAACCAAAACCAAAAAACCCCAAACAATAGACATTTTGGAGGTGGGAAAAGGATTATTAGATCGAGAGTCAGATCTCTATTTAATTCCTGGTCCTACCACTCACCTGGGTGACTTCGAGCAAGTCACTGAACCACTCAAGACTTTTCTCAATTGTAAAATGAGGGGATTGGATTAGATAATTCCCAAATTCCCTTCTACCTCCAGGATATTTCATTTACTATGCCATCCTCAGATACAGAAAGACTACCAAAGTTAATTTTCCAGAATTTCTTCAACCATTTTATTCCTTCTAACTTCTAATATATTTTTCAAAAGTATGTTCCTAATACTTTGTTGCACCAAGATACTCAAGAGCCAAGAAATAATTCCTTTAACAGGTGACTTTTTCTTCTCTTGTTGGAATCAGAAATAGGAGGACAATAAGACCGTGATTCCCTGTGGCTTTGGACAATAACTTCTGCCATCCCGTTAGCTAAGAGCTGTAGGAAAGAAGACACAATTTCAGTTGTTATCATCCTATGTTTGGTTCACCATCTGGAGAGGCTTCCACCCCCTCCTCTGGCAAGGTGATTATTTGTAGCCCACATGCTGTACTGGCATTCACCAATCCAGTCTGCTGTGGTGAGCAAGGCCTGGGACTCAGACACATAGGGATAGTGACAGTTTTCAAAGTGTTTCTCTTGTTTTTGTTTACACATACATGCATACACTCACACAGTATCAGAAAAGTAGATTACATGCTAGAGTCAGAGAAGGTTTGGGTTCAAATCTGTGCTCTGACACTTACTGGCTGTGGGACCTTTCACTTCTCAGAGACTCATTTTCCTTATCTGTAAAATGGGAACAAAGAGGATATGCAGTTGGGGGTTCAGTTCTATTTTTCAATTGTAACATAGTGAGAATAAGTATAAAATATAATATAAAATTAATAGCAATAATAATAATTAACCCTAAAACATAGATTTGCTCTGAGATTTCAGCAAGAGAATTTGTACAAAGTGCTTTATAAGGTTTTAAGTGCTGCATGAATTTTTGGTTTTTTTGTTTTGTTTTGTTTTATTTTTTGAATTGACCTATGAGTGCGTTGGTTTGGGGGCTTCCTGGCAGAAAATCCCTCTATTGATCCAAAATGGGAACTAACTCTTCTGACAGCTCTGGTATGGTACGGATGGCTTCAGTCTTCTCTCTGTATCTCCAGTATGTATCACAGTGGCTAGCACATAGTAGGATCTTAATAAATGTTCATTGAAAGAATGAAGAAATTAACTTCCCTTTTTCTATAAACATTTCTATTTACAGAGAACTTTTCTCAGGGCAGACATAGCTCCACAAATTTGGCCATGTCCAATATCCTTTCACAGTTAAATCATTCTGTCCTCTATCTTGATGCTCTCCCTACTCACCTTCATGTCTTGGAATCCTAGCCACCCTTCAGCTTCAGTATATGGTTTGTAGTGATCTCCCCCTGATCTGCTTCTGCTTCCCGCCACAGATATTCAAATGAAATCATCTGTCGCCTTCTTGTGTGATTCTCTGGATGTCCCACAGACATCTGAAACTCAACATGTCCAAAACTAAACTTACTCCCTTTCCCTTCAAACCCTTCCCTCTTTCTAATTTTTGTCAAGGGTGTCACAGTCCTAACATTCATCCAGGCTTTCCTCAATGTCCTCCTCAGTTCCTCTCTCAATACCCATATCAACTCTCTTGACAATTCCAGTCTATTCCACCTTCATAGCATCTCTTATCTCTCTCATCCCTTTTCCCCTCTGATGCTACTGTCACCCTGGTGCAGACTGTCATCACCTCACACTCAGACTGTTGCAAAAAAATCCCTTCTTTTTGACCTCCCTGCCACTCTAATTCACCCTTTGTTTTATCTATCTACATGGGCTTCTAAAGTGTGGATCTGACCATGTCACCTCCTATTCAATGACTTATCCAATGACTCCCTAATACCTCTAGGATCCAACGTAAAATCTTGTATTTGCCTTCAAAGCCCCTTAAACCCTGCCCTATACTGATCTCCTTATATTTTACTTTCCTCAGTGTACCCCAGGATCTACTTGTGCCTAGAATTTTCTCACTCTTCATCTTTACCTCCTGGCTTCTTTGGCTTCCTTCAGATCTTACCTAAAAGCTGACCTTCTGCAAAAAGTCTCTGTTCTGCTTAATGCCGGGTCTTTCTCAGTTTATTGTCTCCAGTTTATCTTGTGTGTATATATCAATATGTATATACATTTCTGAGTATACACATATACATGTTTGTGTGTATATATCTTGTTTAAACATATCGTTTATTAGTTATCTGTCCACCCCATTAGATCTTTTGAAAGCAGGGATTATTTTTTACCAGTTTTGTATCTCTAGCCCTCTAGCACTAGTGCCAGGCACATGGGACCTTCAATGAATGCTTGTAGATTTGACTTCTCAATATGAAACATTTATATCATTGCAAACTTTTGATTAATTACCAAACTATTATTCAAAAAAAAACTTCCAAGAATATATCAATTTTTATTGTGTATTTTTTTTAACAAACTCAATCAAACAGGGGCTGCAGGATCTTATCTGCTACTAGGAACATTTTCACTTTATTCACCAAAGTCAAACTTGCCCCGTGTAATGGAACTTTCAGAATGCAAAATTATTTTTGTCATTTCTACACCTGATGGAGACCTGCTGTGTGACTCCCAGGACTTCCTTCCCCCCAGCTCCATTGCAAACTGTTATTCATTGTTTTGTCTCCAGGAAAGATGCATTCCCAGATAGGATGCCTCAAACAGCTTATCAACAACCAACCACCATCCCAATATCAAAACTAGGAGCCCACTGAGGGTGAGTTGGATATCCCCACTCTCATAATGAGCACCAGGACACAATTTAAAACCAAGACAGCAGTAACTGCACAAACAGTCTGAAGTCGTTTCTTCTATTTTCAAATATCACATCCCTGAACATCTATTCCCTTCTTACTGCTATTCCCTATAACTTTTTAGACACGGAAATACCATTCATTTCAGAAGGATCTGTGCAAAGGTGATTGAGTTTTTAATTAAATCCAATGTGAACTAATGATAGAAGCAGTAATAGGTTTTCCAAAGAGTTGTTCATTCTTAATTACAAAGTAACCAGACTTTCCTTTGTATCCTAGACCAGAAGATTTTAGAGCTGCAAGGAATCAAAGGTGGTACTGTGTAGTGAGTACACTACTAGGACCAGTGTTCATATCTTGACTCTTTCTTTTTTCAGTCACTCACTAGGTCAATCAATCTTCAAGCTTTTGTTTAATGCCTTCTATGTGCCTGACTGTGTTAACCTCTGAGGATACAAAGAGAATACAAAAAAATGTAAAAAGTTTCTGACCTCAAAGAGTCTACATTTTGTAGAGGAATATATAAGTAGGTAAAAATATATATCATGTATTTTAAATAGATAGATACAAAACATATGCATCATAAAAAGAAGGTAATGGGGGAGGCACTAGCAGGTGAGAGATGTTCTGAAAGCCTTCATGTAGAAGAGAAGTTCATGCTTAAGCTGGATTTTTAAAGAGATTAACCAGCATTTATTAAGCACTTGTTATTTATCATACACTTTACCAAGTGCTGCTCATACAAAGACAAAAAAATATGAAACATTCCCCTTTAGGACCTTGGGCAAATCATTTAACTTCCATATATCTCAGTTTCACCTGTAAAAACAAGAAGAGGAGAGGGGTGGATGATGATTTCTATCATCGCTTTTAGCTCTAAATCTCTGATATTATTCTGACTCAGGGACAATATACAGGTTGATGAGATTCCTGGGAAAATGATGGAGATATCTCAACCTCATGGCCGGGACAGCCCCTCTCCTGAACCAGCCTTATTATCAACCCTCACTAGGTCAAAAGTCACACTGCATCTCCCAACACAGAGCTCTTAAACTGACTCGTGACTACCATCTTAACTTTATCTTAGATGGAAGAGTTTCTTCTCTGGATCTATCTGCATTACTTTCAGTGACCTTATTATCCCCTTTCGCATTGTTTATGGACATATCAGAATAGTTCAGAGTTCTCTATAGGGGTGAGGTGGGGATAGATAACCTAGCCTTATGTTGAATTATTGAATGTGGTTAACAACCTTACAATGTAATATCCTGAATGACATTTGGTAAGTTATTATATTCAACTGTATCACCTTTAGTGTTCCATGTTATGTAGAAGGCATTGCTTCTAAAATTGTAATGGAAAACATGATCTGACTGTTGGCCAGGCTGACCCTCCCTATCTTTCTGCCCTTCTAATTAAATGACTTTCTAGTGAATAATAAGGCAGATTTCCTTTGAAACCAGAGTTCTTTGAGACTTCATTTTCTAAGGTCGGGCTTTCTCATTGAGACACCAACTCTCCCCCACCCCAATGTGGTTGTACTTCCCCTTTCAAATGTCTGGCAAATAGACCATTTTCTCTGTTTTGTACTCTTTCTGCTTTCATGAGCTCCTGTTACCAATGGGTCAGTTCCCCGCCCCCCCCCCCCCCCCGGGAATGCCTTAAAGACTTCGTGTGCACCAGTTATTATCTTGAACAAAGGAGGGTCCTGAAGAGATAAATCCTACCATCTCAGCGCAGATGCCGAGCTGTCATTAATTTCTGTGTCCTTTAGACCAACTCAGGAGGATTTTTTTTCAAAACTTCCTCTCAAAGTGACTTTCTCTGGTCAAAACTATTTGTATCATTGGATTTTGAGAAGAATTAACTGCCTGAACATTTTTGCTGAAATTCAAGATGCCTGCTGTGAAGCTACTTTGCACAGATAGAGTTATACCTGATTAACTAGAATAACTGATTTTATTTAAAGATATTTGTTTTATCCTGGACCATCTTTGAAAAGAAAAATATTCATGCATACATATGTAATGTATGTATATGTACATACACATACATATGCCATATACGTATACATAAGCACACAGATATATGAATATATATGTATAAATAATAATTTATACACAATAAAAAAGCAGACACAATATAGTTTAAAGAAAATAAACAACTCTGTTCTTCTCAGGAAGAAAGAAAAAGCCCATTTATAGAGTTCCCTCTTTGACTTGTGAGAAAAAGACTGAGTTGCTGGTAGCTGGATTGCAATAATACTACCACCCTTATGGCTCATAATCATCACAGTAAAGAGTCAATGCCAACTTCTTAAAGGGTTTTGAAGCCAGTCACTATTTTAGGTATCATTTAATTAGGGTGATAAATTACTTTCTCCTCCCTCTGCGCCCAATTTCTCACTGTTAGGAATTGCAAGTGGCAGTTGGTGCTTAATGTACTTAATGGTCTACCTCATGCCCATTGGACTTGAGGATATTTTGCCAAGTGCCCCTAGAGGTCCTGTTTTCTCTTTCACTCACCTAATTCGTATAGAATTAATGGTAGCCTGGCAACACGTGGAGGAGAGTAAATCTGACCTGATGTCCCGAAGACCTGGGGGTCAACTGCCACCTTTGAAAGTGTCTTGCCATTGTGTGGTCACATTTCCCTGACTTCTTCACTACATTCTGCTGGATATACTGTGCCATCCTAGCACAACATGAGACCTTCTGTTTCTCTTGCTGTAATACTGTTTTCAGTCCCATGCATTTCTAAAATTGAAAAAGGACATGCAGTAGATTAAATGCTATATTTGTTATCGGGAAGCATGAGTTCAAATCGTAGCTTTGGTCCTGAATATCTTAGGCAAGTTTTTAAACTTCTCTGGATCTTAATATTCATGCCCCAAAACAAGGTGGATGGATCAGATGACCTCTGAACTATGCTCCTGGTCTATATTTATAACACTATGTTCTTATGATGTTGAAGGGTAGAGAGGGAAGATGTTGCCAAGAAAGGATGGATGAAAAGAGATTTTTTTTTAATTTTTCCAACTTTTAGTCAGGTGATACATCTTTTTAAAGCATTTACAATATGGACCACAAAGGAATTTTTTTTTAAGACATTAACCAACTAAGACACAGATAAAATTTATATTGCTAACTTCACAAGCTCTTGACCTAGTTGTCTCCATGGTATTACTAAGAATTAAAGGACCCTAACTTATTGTTGTTGGCCTAAAGCCCTATGCCTAATAGCTTAATTTTAGACAACCTCAGATGTTCCCCTATCCATAATCTATAATTGAATAGATCTGGTATTAAGCTTACAAACCTTTTGACTATAGGAAATTGCCATCAACAGTAAGGACATTGCAGGGATGCAATATCTCCCCAACTTCATGTCAATTCCAGGCAGGATTAGATTATCCACTTGCATTGTCAGGCTTAAAGTCTGCCAGGTGTCAGTGGGAAAATTGAGTCAGGAGAATCCCACCTCAGCCCATGCTCAACAGCCACTCTCCCACCCTTCCCTTGAGATCACCTATGCAGTTCATGCCAGCATCTCATCAGCTTACTAGCATCATGTACTGGAGGCTCAGATCGCCTTTATTGCTACCCATACCTGGAGTTAGACCCAGAAGAACAGCCACTTAACAGTCCCATAGCATCTAAAAATGGCAAGTTCCAATAACCAGGTTTCAAATATGATTATAGTTTCACTTTGGCTAAGGAACATCTTTTGGTGCAAGTCTTAAGTGGCTTACATGCCTTTCTATACATGTTCTAGTTCCCAGTTAAATGGCAATCATAAAATCAGATTTACCATTAAAACCTTGACTTTTCCATCAATGCCAAATTTTGCCTGAAGTTACCTTCCTCTAGGAAATTTAGACTGAAATTCTTTTCTCCAAACTAAAGATGTCATTGATTTATTCTCAGTAATTAATTCAGTCTATTGTTTTAATACTAATTGCTTTAACTCACTATGTAACATGTCCAATTTTTCTCCCCATCACTCCCCTCCCCCCGTTTCCTAATTCCTTGCATTCTGCTTACTCCTTACCTCAATGTACCCTCCCCTCCAGCACACCCCACCCCTCTCCTATCCCCATCTTCTCTCTTTCTTCCATACCCCTATCCCTGTAGTTCTTATTTCCCAGTTATATGCAATAAAAATTCTCAACATTCATTTCTAATACTTTGAATTCTAACTTCTCTCCCTCCCCACCTCCCTCCCCAGCCCCTTTGAGAAGGGAAGCAATTCAATACAGACTAAATATGTGTTGTTTTGCAAAAGACTTCCATAGTGATCATGTTGTGTAATACTAATTATATTCTCCTCTGACCTACCCTATTCCCTCTTATTTATCCTCCCTACAACTGACGTTATCCCTTCTCAAAAGTGTTTATTTCTAGTGAACTCCCTTCTCCCATTTTCCCTCCCTTCTAACATTCCCCTTGCTCCACTTGTCATCTCCTCTCCTACTTTCCTGTGGTGTATATAAATTTTCATATCAAATTTAGTGAGCATGTTATTCCCTCCTTCAGCCACATGTGGGGAGAGTAGCTTTATTCCCCCTTGCCCTTGTCCTTTATCTCCTCTATTGAATAAGACTTTTCTTATCTCTTTTATGGGTTACAGCCTACCCCATTCCATTACTCCCTTTCTCTTCCTGGAATTTTCCTCCTTCACCCCTTAATTTTTATTTTATTTGTGTGTGTGTGTGTGTGTGTGTGTGTGTGTATGTGTCTATGTGGATATCGTCTCTTCTGATATAACACACCCTATACTCTCTGTGTGTATGTGTGTGTGTGTATGTATGTATGTACAATCTCTCCAACTACCCAAATAATTGAGAAAAGATTCAAGAGTTAAAAATATTTTCTTTCCATGTAGTATTATAAACAGTTCAGCTTTAGAGAATCTTTTATGATTTTTATTTCTGTTTATCTTTTCAGGCCTCTCTTGATTCTTGTCTTGGGTAGTCAAATTTTTAAATACAGATCTGGTCTTTTCCTCAACATGAAATCTTCAAATTTTTTCCCTTGAAGTATTATATTCAGATTTGCTGAGCTGGTGATTCTTGGCTTCAATCCCACTTCCTTTGACTTCTGAAATATCCCACTCCAAGCCCTTCCATCCCTTAATGTTGAAGCTGCCAGATCTTGTGTTATCCTGATTATATTTCCACAGTACTCAAATTATTTCCTTCTAGCTGCTTGCAGTACTTTCTCCTTGATCTGGAAACTCTGAAATTTGGCCACAATATTCCTAGGAGTTTCTCTGTTTGGGTTTCTTTAAGGAATTGACTGATGAATTCCTTCAGTATCCATTTTTCCCTCTGATTCTACAACATCAGGGCAGTTTTCCTTGATAATTTCATGGAAGATAATGTCTAGGCTTTTTTTTTTTATCATGGCTTTCAGGTAGTCCAATAATTTTTAAATTATTTCTCCTGGATCTATTTTCCAGGTCAGTTGTTTTTTCAATGAGTTGTTTCACTTTATCTTCTGTTTCTTCAAATTTTTGGTTTCATTTACTAACTTCTTGGTTTAATTCATAGTCATTCTTTTCCCTGGACTCAATTCTCTCTTTCAATGAATTATTTTGTTCAGTGAGCTTTTGAACCTTCTCCTCCATTTGACTAATTCTGCTTTGTAAAACCTCCTTCTCCTCATTGGCTTTTTGGACCTCTTTTTACAATTGAGTTAGTTAGTCTCTTTTTAAAGCTGTTATTTTCCTCAGTATTTTTTAGTTCTCCTTTAGTAAGTTGCTAACTTGCTTTTTAATGTCTTCTATTGCCTGAGCCCAGCTTAAATTCCCTTTGGAGGCAAAGGCCTTGACTTCCTCTGACAGTATGCCTTGTTCTTCCTCATCTGAAAGGATGGGGGGAGACACCTGATATCCAAGAAAGTAACCTTCTATGGTCTTACTTTTTTCCCTTTTCTGGGCATTTTCCCAGTCAGTTACCTGACTTCTGAGTTTTCTCTCCACACCCACCTTGCCTCCAGTTTGGCCCAGCCAGCACTTTGGGGCTGAGATTCAAATGTTGCTCCCAAGCCTTAGGGGCTTTTGGTGGGGATGGGGCTGCTAGTCAGTGTGAGATTAAGTTCAGCTGCTCAGGTTGGGGCAGGGCCACCACAGGGGGCTTAGTTCTCTCAGGGGGTTTACAAGGAGACTTTCAATAATGGGCATTGGTCACTACCTACTTTGGGAGCCCCTGTCAGTTGCTGCCTTCAGATACTGCCTCCCGAGGGGGCCTGAATCATGGGGATACCCCTCCTCCCCTCTTGGCCAGCCAACAAGATCTTCTCACTGACCTTTGGTGCCTGTGGGTTGAGGGACCTGCGCTGCAACCGGAGATTCTGCCCCTGAAGCCTGCTCGGATCTGCTCCCCTCGGTGCCACATGGTCAAGGCAGGGCTGGGCTCTGCTCTGTATCCGGTGAGTGACAGACCTTTCCCTTGGGTTTTTCAGGTCTGTCTGGAACAGAAATCTCCTCCACTCCGTTATTCTGTGGCTTCTGCTGTTCTAGAATTTGTTGGGAGTTCTTCTTTACAAGTATTTTATGGGCTGTGGGGTAGGACCTAAGTGTCTGTGTATCTTTCTACTCCGCCATCTTGACTCCTCCCTGACTGATATTTCTAGGAAGGGAATTTCTAGGAAGGGAATGAACATTAGCATACAATTTGAATTTGTGTTGAAAAGGAAGCTATGGCTAATGTGTTGGCTTGTTTTTACTGAATTAGAGTTGTTTTAAAGGCAGAGATATGGGGAGAGAGGCAATATCATAATTTCTTGAGTCAATAATATGTTTTAAAATTTGAATTGGAAAATTTGTTTAATTTTTGTCTATCACATTAGGAACACAGCCATACAAATTTTCATCCTGTATCATTTGGCCATAAAATCAGCATGCTATGAGAGAAAGCCTGTGATCTTTTCTGTGTTATGAGTATATATATATATATATATATAATATCTCTATCTATCTATTTATCTGTCTGTCTGTCTATCTAGCTATCTTATTGTGTTTTCTAAACACATCAGTACTCCTGTGTAAAACAAAGGATAGGACCAACCACAGATTAAAAACTAAATGGGACCTAAAAGATCATCAAACACAAAGCCCACATAAAGCCCACAAAACTCTGCTAAGTCTCCTAAAACTCATGAGAGGTGTCCAAACCACTTTAAAATATAATTGAGAAATGTTTAGCAAAATAAACAAAAATACATTAAAACATAGATAATGCTAATATATGGTTTTCTAAGTCAGTATGTGACCTGCAGGGATTCATTTCTATTTGTTTAATTCCACTGATTATTCTAATCCCCTTATTTTACAGAAAAAGAAATTGAGGCCCAGAAAGTTAAATGTGACTTTCCCTGGATCACAGAAGCAGTAATTAGCTTAGTCAGGAATTGGGTCCAAATCTAGTACTCATTTTATTCTGAACTCTTTGACAGTGTTATTATTTCTTTTTTTGTCTTTCTTTATATCCTTAGTGCCTAACACAAAACAGATGTTTAATAAATGCTACTTGACTGATGAGCTGCATCCTTCAGAGTCCTTTGGGTACCATTCTCTAGGGCATTCCCCATCAAGGGTCTATTTTCTATTTGTTGGGTTGTATTCCACAAGGATATTACCACTAACGCGTAGCCCACACCACTAATATCCGCCGATAATCATAGGAGCATTGCCACGTAGAGCTGAGAGCAATGAGAATACAACGTAGTTATGTAAACACTAGAGAGAGAAATCTGCTCAGGCTGTAGATTTCATATACATCTATTTTTCTATGAAAGATAAAATTAACAGGAATCTTGTGGCAGGGTTGATGGAACGTGTGCATTCATTGCCTTATTGCTTTCTGCTTTCCATTCCCTATATGGCTTTTTTCTAAAATGATGATGGGAAAGCAGATTATTCATTTTTACAAAAACAATATCTAGAAAAGCACTGCTGCATAACATGTGGTTGTCATGATAAATGAACTGAAATCTGGACAAAGTCAAGCTTTGCTGGTTGAGAAACTGATCGAGACCCAGGCAGCTCCTTCTTTTTAACTGAGTATGAGGGTGAAGGGTGAGGGAAGTATGTATGAACACTTCCAGGAAAGTCTGTTACAATGTACTGTTCCTGAAATTAACCTTATTTACATGCAGATACACTGTTTTTTGCTTTGTTATTGTGTCTCCAGGTCCTAGCCATTTATCTTGAATATAGAGGGAAGATCAGGAAGCCTTTCATAATCTACTGCCCACATATATGCCTTTTCCTTACACACACACACACACACACAATCTGTAATCCAGTGACACTGGTTTCTTTACCGTTTCTCAAACAAGACACTCACATCTCCCAGCCTAGGGCATGTTCTCTGTCTGTCTTCCATGCCTGGAATAAATACTCTCACCCTTCATCTTTGCCTTCTGGCTTCCATGGTTTCCTTCTAGCCCAAGCTAAAATCACATCTTCTAGGGGAACCCTTTTCCCATCCCTCTTAATCCTTTAACCTTCCCTCTGTTGATAATTCCTTTTTTCCTGTCTATAACTTTTTTGTACATCGTTGCATGTTTTCTCCCCTATCAGATTGTAAACTTCTCAAAGGCAGGGATTGTCTTGCCTCTTTTTGTATCCTAAGCAGTTCACCCAGTACCTATGGTAAATCAGTCACTTAAATGTTTAGTAACTCATCTAATGTGAGCTACATAAATGGTAAACAGACAAACCAACAAAAAACCTTGCTGTAGTTTAGGAATGAGATATTGTATCATCCCATGTCCCTCTAATTTCCATGAAATTCTTCACTTCTCAGTATAGAAACAGCTTTGAGGATGACACATGTAGCCAGTGTTTGAATGAAATGCGTAGAAAACAAATGATGCAAGAATTCATTAGCCATAATCATGGCAGTTTAGAAGTGATTATCACCCAGATTAAAATGGACACTTAAGACCTTGTCATAAAATTAAATCAATGAAATATGCAGATGGGAAGAACCATCTAACACAATGCAAAATTGAAGTTGACACGAGTGTTATCAGGCCATTTGTAGTGAGAACGCACATGGCTAAAGGTCTCATAGTAGCAAAGAGGTTTTTCTTTAGTTGAAAAGTACTGTTCTCAGAAACAGAGGAATGACTCTGTCAAAGAATCCTTGATGTTTGTATCCTTATGTTAATGTTGATTATACCCTAAACCAGAGAGCTGTATAGAATATATCATACAATAATGTAACTTACTTAGATTTCACTATAAAAGGGAGAAGGAGGGGAAAGGGCAAAATTGAAGTAAAATTGGAGGGAAGGGAAACATTAAGAGATGATGATGTGAGGAGGGGGAAAGTGAAAGAAACAGGAGAAAAATACAGAGAGACAGAGGGAGAGATAGAAGAGAGAAGAGGAAATAAAATGAGAAGAGGGGAGGGGAGGAAAGGTGAGAAGGGAGAGGAGGAAACAGAAGGAGACAGCTAGGGAATTTGAGTGATTTGGTGACTCACCTAGCATTCTACTAAATAAACTATGTCCTAGAGTAGGAATGAAATGGAAAATGTGAATCCGTTATTTTTTTCAGTGAGTCTGCTGTTAGAAAGTTCCTTTCATACTGTAAATGTCTAGCCAGGCTCACATGATCCTAGGATTTCTTTCTTCTTTTTTTTTCACAGTACTAATAAAAACATATTCACTTTGCTAAGTCTGGTAAAACTCATGAGAGGGATACTCCGTCCTTTACCTTTCTAGCATTCCCTGATCCACTAAAAGGCCCCAGGGGTATTCTTTTTGACTTCTGGTCTCCTCTTTTGCCTTATTTTGAAGCCTATGATCACCTTCTCATAAAATTACAGTTATGTGTGAAGCCTTTCAATATTATATCTTTCCCATTCAACACCTTTCTTGCCAATTAACTCTTGGTAACTTTGAACAGACGAGATTCCTAACCTACTTTAGCTGTGTGTTTTAAAAAATAAAATTTGTATTTATTTGCTTCCATCGCAGCTGTCTAAGATCCATCTGCTCTCTGACCCTGACTGCCTTTTTTTAAAGTGACTTCAGCCCCTTTATAACTCTAAATGCTTCAAGATACTATCCTGTACTTTATGGGTAGTTTAATGGACTTTAAAGAGTAATTATAACTATGTGACTTCCATATTATTCACTGATTTTAGGACCTACTGAACTCCATAATATATTAACAAGCTTGCCCCGCTATAGTATTCCTTTTTTTAAAAAAAATCTGTTTTCCATTGTCTTGTCTTGCTTTTTTATCATTTGGGAGATGACCTTGTGTTATCTCTGTGTATTTACTCATATGCTATACTGATATGCTAACTCATATGTTATTATACCAAAGCAGTTAACTTTCTATTATTTGAGCTAATGTAGGGTGGCTAGGTGGTACAGAGGATACACTGGGTTTGGAATCAGGAAGGTTCATCTTCCTGAGTTCAAATATGCCCTCATACACTTACTACCTCTGTAACACTAGATAAGTCACTTGACCCTCTTCGTCTTAATTTTCTCATTTGTAAAATAAACTGAAAAAGGAACTGGCAAACCATTGTAGTGTCTTTGCCAAAAATTCCCACATGGAAGGGTTAACCTGGGATAGGTAATTTAAAACTGTAACTAATCCATACAGTCAGTTTAAGACTACCACAAGAGATTAACCAGCACAGAAGTTTGTTTAATGCCACAAGGAACCAATCTTGGCCTGTTTAGCTTTGGGAGGAGGTCCCTAGGCAGGCAGGATAATGCAATAGATAAGGTATTGAACATAGCACCTGGTAGACCTGAATTTGAAGATATACAGTTCTGATCCCCAGTGTTTTCATCTGTAGGATGAGACTAGTTAAATCTGTAGAATTTATCCTATAGTGTTATTATTAAGTGTATCAAATTAAATGGCATGCATTAAATGCTTTGTAAATGTTAACATACTATAAACATACCAGTTTTTATTGCTATCATTCTCCCCAAAATAAACACAGACTTTTTTATCTGATGATTGTGGTCACAAAGGAAAGGAGTTTGTACATTTAATATAACCTTCCAATATTAAGTGAATAATTAGCTTTCTGTCCAAAACTGTTGCCTTCTAACAAGCAATTTGCATTGGATTGAGAGGAAGCCTTAAGGCCGAATCACAAAGAATAGATTAGCATTGGATGCTGAAAGGATCAAATTTGCAATACCTTCTTGTCATATATATGTTAAATATAATACTCCTGCCTTTACCAGATAACTTTAGGAAGTGGGCAGATGAGCCATTCTTGCTGACAAAAACCAATTGGGACTCACCAACTGGTTCTTGAAAGAAACATGTACAAACTTTTTGGTAAGAAAGCCCTTCTAGAGCCATGAAAGAAAAGAGAGTTCAAATGTCTTTCTTTTCTCACATTGTATTCATTTTCTACGTAACATATTTTACTTTGTCTTTAAGAAATTCTAAGTGATGTTCTGTGCTCTGACGAATTAGCAAACTCAATGGGGCCAGGGCTCTTTGTAGTCAAGCATTTTGTAGAAAGAGTGCCCATGAAACAGAACAAGTCATTGAGATTTGCTGAACAAAATAAAGGCTGAGCTGGTAGGTGTATCTCAGAATGTTTCCACTTGAGGTACCTAACTTTGGGTTGCTATGATTTGCGAGGGACATACCACTATTAGGGCTTTTCCTCTGAATTTGCTTTCCATTTAAATTCTCTCTTTTTTGTATGTACAGAGTTGTTAGCATGTTGTTACGCACATAGTATTAACCTAGTAGAATATGAGCTATTGGAACCAGAGACTGTTTTTGTTTTTCTTTGTGTCTCCAAGGATTAACACAATGCCTCGTACATTCTAAGCACTAAATAAATGTTCATCAACTGACAAAGTCCTTCATCTTTGGGTACACTTGGCTTAAATATGGATAAATAATACTTTCTTTAGTGGTGTTCTCCCTCTCTGTCCTGGGAGTGTTATAATGTGGAAAGGGTGATGAAGCATCTATGAAGGTAGATGCTTTGCCTCGAATGGGTACTACCTGCATAGCCTTGGGGAATGTCAGTTAATGTCCTTAAGCATCAATTTTAAGTCTCTGATCCTGTAATACAGTAGTCAGGTTGTACAATTGCACAATATAGGAGGAACAGAGTTGCTTTATATCAAGTAAAGAGGGACATCTCCCAGCCCCTCCCTCATTTGCTATTAATGCCACACCCAGAGAGGGAGCCACTTCCAAGATGGGGCAGAGATTGGGCCAGTTGGCCATGGCTGGGGAACAGTAGAAAATTTTGAGTCAGAGAACATTTGCCACAGCTCTGTCACAGCTCTAATACTTATTATCCTGTTTGACCCTGGGGAAATGACTGAATCTACCTAGACTTCAGTGTCCTCAAATGTAAAATGAAGGGGGCAGATAAGTTGACCTGAAAGGACACTTTCCACTCCAAAGCTATGAATATATGCACCCCAGTGGTTGAGCTCTCCTCTTAAAATATCTCAGTGGGTCCCAGAGCCCAAAATTGCAGGGGATAAAAATCAAGAGACGAGGCAGGCTTTTCTTTTTCACTGTTTACTAAGGTTCATTGTTGCTTGTGCCTCACTATACAAAAGAGATCTTCCCTTGTGTAGCCCTACCACATTTGAGTTCTAATGAATACCTCTTTAGTCCTTCAGCATTGATTGAATACTTTTCAGTGAAAACAGTAATAGTTTAGCATGGACAAAATGTATTTTTCCACAAACACAATAAATAGCTGACTGACCTGGGGTCAGCTTCTTGACAGAACCACAAGCAATCAGAAAATCTAAGAGGTTTGAGGGCTGGTTGAGGCAACTTAGTCTAACTGATTTGCCATCCATTTACAACATCCCCAAACAATGCTCCCCAGCCTCAGCTGGAAGACCTCAACCTCTGGTAGGAGCCCATTTGACTTTCTCACAGCTCTGTTTCTAAAATCTCAAACACCTCTGAAGTAATTTTATCAGTGTATATCTAAACAAAAATCCCTTTCCCACATACATGGCCTCTTTGAATATGAGCTCCTTGAAAACAGAGAAAGTGTTTTTATATTTCTTCATATTTCCAGGGCTAAGTATGGTGCCTGACTCAGAAAAAGTGCTTTAGTAAATACTGTTAACTCATCAACTGGCATTCTAATGAATTACTTAAAGAACTTGCCCTCCACTGAGGAGAATTCTACCACCTTGCCAAGTAGCCCATTCCATTTTTATTGACATTATAAATTGACAAGAAGTTTTCTCTTATCTAAAGCCTAAAATCTCTTCTTTGTGATTTCACCTAATTCCTTAGATTTCTATCTTCTTGGGCCAAACAGAGTAACTCTGATCATCTTTCATGTCATAAACCTTAAAATACTTGAAGAACAGCTATGCTTCTCCTACATCACCCACTAAGTTATACATACTAAGTTACACCCTGATCCCATTCATCCAACCAGTACTTTAATGCCATGATCTGTGCCATTCCTTAAGAGATTAATAAATTGAGAACTGTGGGGAATGCAAACTTTCAGGTTCCTGTACTGTCAAGGTCACTCAAGGTAGTAAGTAATGAAGACAAGGTTTTAATCAAGGTCCTTAAACTCCAAGTCAGCCCTCTTTCTACTACTGTGATGCCCTCCTATTTTGGTTACTATCTTCTGGATGGACTCCTGTTTGGTTCCCAGAACTGAACACAGGACACCAGGTATGGTTTGTTCCAGAAGGAACATAGTGGGACTCCTATTTTTCTTGTTCTGGGATTTCAATGTCCCACTTTCCTCATCTGTGAAATGAGGGTGTGGAGCAGACATTCTCTAATGGCTCTACCTTTTTGATATACTGATATTAAAAGGAAAACCTGAAAGAGACTTTATCAGCAGCCTTCAGTCCTATAACCTACTTTTCACTGCATTTGTCCAATGAGGGCATGTTTTGGACGTGGAGTCTTTTCCCTCCTTCTTAGGCATTTTGCAACAAGGGCTCCCAGACTCTCCAGAGGAACCTGTGACTTACATTGCAATTTTCTCTTTGAAGTGTGATCAGCCACTCACCTTGCCCCAACCTCTGACCCTGGCAATATAAACTACTTGATCTGTAGCCACACTTTTAAACA
This sequence comes from Bettongia penicillata ogilbyi, assembly GCA_023548195.1. Taxonomy (NCBI): domain Eukaryota; kingdom Metazoa; phylum Chordata; class Mammalia; order Diprotodontia; family Potoroidae; genus Bettongia; species Bettongia penicillata. Next base: position 6,521,920 of record JAJHZJ010000496.1, read on the forward strand.
GGGGAATTGCTCTATGAAGAGTTTCCACATTATGATTTCTATGCCATCCATCCATCACCTAAAGGGGCAAATGCATAATTTCTCTGACATCCAGTTGACATCCTTTTTGTCCTGTATTGTGGTTACTTTGACCAAGGTTTGCTCTTAAAAGCCATGTAGAGGAGCACCCCTTTGCAATGCAACATGAACATTTTACTCTGTGGAAAGTTGCAGGTTCTGTGAGCCTAACCAATGTGCAGGGAAATGTACAAGGCTTACTGGAAAGTCCTAGCCTAATACCATTGCTATTTTGCGATTTTACTTTCATCTAATTTATAGAAATAATCTGAATGAGACCTTTTTATTTTCCTAAGAATAGCAATTCCTTCCTTAAATGCAGCTTGAGGTTCTCTGGGCAGGCTGATTTCTCTCAAGGGCAGATGAGGATAGGCAGCTTACTGGGGTAATCAATAAGATTCTGAACTTGTTTTGAAGTCAGGAAGACCTGAATTCAAATTCTGCAGTTTGTGATACCTACTAGCTATGTGACTCTTAGCAAGCAACTTAACCTCTCTTGGCCTTTATTTCCGCATCTGTAAAATGGAAACGGCAGTAGCCCCATATGGTTATGAGGCTCTGAGATAATGTATGCCAAGTGTTCTGCTAACCTTAAAACATTGTGAGATTATAATGCTGCTGCTGCTGCTAATGATATGCTAATTCAAAATGAAACTCCAAGATAATGCTTATCTCATTCCCAACTTTTTACCTTCTCTGGGGAAAAGTTCCATGAAATCCTATTCTTTTGTCATGCCAGTTTTTTTTTCTTGGTTCGCAAATCCTCATCCATGCAGCGGTGGGTGGGGGTTTGAGGGGTGGGGAGAAGCTTTTTCTGGAGGTGTAAGTCCTAGTGCTTGGTTTTTGATTACAAAAAGCTGTGCAGTATTTTTTTACCCTAGCCTGGAAATACTGGTGATATATTGTCTTTCATTTCTCTTTCTCCCCTCCTCTCTGTCTTCATGTGTGCATATATGCTCACATACACACACACACTATGTATATCAATATGTATTATATAATATACATACACAATACTATATGTCACATGAATATACGTGTAATATCATATAGTTATGTTATGTGTTATACATATAAATCATATGTGGTATACAGTCATATATTACATGATGTTGTATATGCATATACACATATAATTTTATATATACCAAATATTTACATGTGATATTATTTTAGATAATGTTTTATTTCATTTTAGGTAGCATATATGATATTAGGTATCATATTATTTTGAATAAACCAAATGTAATTTTCTTGTGGGCAGGGACTATTTTACTTGTTCCTTGGCATCAGTACCTAACACATCATGAGGGGTTAATAAATATTTTCCTTTTCCTATAGAATGTAAATTCCTCCCATATCTAAATCTAAAACCATTTGATCCCTCCAGTCAAGGATCTATTGAATGAATGATCAATCAAGCAATTTAAATAGCACCATAATTTAATAGCTAATATCATACATGCAAACCTACCCAATGAGCAATGCACTTTCTTCATGGTTGTACCATTTGGACAGATAAGTAAAATCCTTATGTCAGGGTAATGAGGTGATTCTACTGTCTTCAGTTCTTCTCAACTTTGTCACTCATTCATGGTTTATGACCTTGGACAACTTGCTTAACCCTCTAGCATTTAGCTTTTTCAGCTATAGATTTGGTAGTAGTAGAGGAATTTGGGTCAAAGTCAGACTGTAGGCCCTTTGAGATTCAGTGGTTGCTCCGAGTCTTTTATAATCTCATCACAATTATTTGCCATTGTTGCTTCCATTGGTCGAATTGGGGGTTGGGGAGGGAGATGATGAACACCAACTGGAAAAAAAAAAAGCAAAAGCATTGTATTCTTGTAGGATTTCACAGTCATTGACCAGAAAATTGTGGGAAGGTAATGGGCACAAATCATGCACATACAGGTGTAGTTTTTGTACAGCGAATTGCCGTGTGCTATACCTGGTTGAATCGTGATTTTATATGTTTCCTTCTTTTCCTTTGTTGTCTTCATCTTTGCCTTCTTTTTATTTCATAATTGTCTTCCAGCAAATGAGTAGCTACTAAACTTTGCCAGGTCCTGGGCTAAGTGCTGAGAATACAAATAGAAGTGGAAAGTTGGAACCTGCCTTCAGGGAGCTTGTATTCTATTGAAGGAAGGCTGCACATAAAAGAGAGTGGAAAAGAGTGGGGGCATTGTGTGAAAGTATCTATTTGGGAGTGAGGGGCATAAAGGAGAAAGTCCACTGAGTCAGTCATGAACCTGGAGGAGGAATGAAAAACCTGGTTGGTCTCCATCTCTTCCTCAAAATGGTGGTTGTGGCAGGAAGCAGCCAATCAGAAAAGACCACAGGAGCAGAAGTAGTCCAAGGGTAAAGAGGTTTCTCTATGGCCTGATAGAGAAAGTCATGTGGACACGAGTCAGAAATAAGCCATGGTCAAGATCCAGAGAAGGGTAGACAATTTTCCCTTTGTCATTTCTAGAGAAGACTTTCATGCTGCTGGTTCTCCAAGCGAAAGCAATAATGCTATGGTTATGAATACCTGCTGCATTAAATCTCTGAAGCTGCTTATTTCTACTGGGCCATGAAAACACCAGCAGGAAGACAACAACCTTCCCTGAGGCTGTCCCGGCAGCAACCACATCATCAAAGCAGCTTAAGAGTTTAGCAGCCACTTTCCCCTCCAACCTTATTTTTGCATCTGCTTTAACCATCTGCTGTAGAGATGGAGCATCCCAACGCTCTTGCCATTCGCAGTCAAGTCCTCACTAGGGCCAAGTGTTGCCATCTTTATTACTTTTTTTTATCTTATCTCTCCTCCTTCTCCTCTTTTCTTTTTCTTTTTCTCCTCCTTCTCCTTCTTCGTCTTCATCTTTGTCTTCTCCTCTTCCTCTTACGCGATCTATAGAGCGATGACTCCCAACCCATGAATCACAGCCCTCAGGGGTGGGGCATGAAACTACAGTTATAACAAGGGAGTTATCTGATTCAATTTTACATCAGAAAATAAGACCTTGTATACATTGAATGACTACTAGATCGCAAATAGATCTGCATAACCATTTTCATCAATTTGTAGATGATGTTATGAAGCAAATTTAGAAGCATTACTGATATCCCAGTAGCTTTCAGTCAGTGTTCATTTTATTAATTAGTCATTTATAGTGCCCCTGTTATCATGGGATCATAGATTAAGAATTGGAAAGGACCTTAAAAATCACCTCCACCAAACTCTCTCATTTTAGCAATTCAGAAACCGAAACTCAGAGAGGTAATAATCGCCAGTTTATAGGATTATAGATTTAAAGCTGAAATGGACCTCTGAAGCCATCTAAACTTAAACATCATCATTTTACAGATGAGGAACTGAGGCTTAAGGGGGTTCACAGATACTAAATGTCAAAAGTGAAATTTGAACCCAGGCCCTCTCTTTAACTCCAGAATTAGTGCTTGATTTTTATCAGTTTCACTGTTGTCTTGATAGCTCCATGCCTGTCCTGCAGTAAATGGCTGAGCCAGGAGTTAAGTCCAACTTCTCCAACTTCAAAGTGTCTTCCATTCTACCATGATGCCTCTCATGTGTGTGGGTGTGGGTGTGATTGGGAAGGGTGATCCAGGGATGTTTTTTTACAGGTAATTTGAAGGTTCAGGCAGATCCTATGTTAGAGAACCCCAAACCAAAATTAGATATGGGATATAGTCTACTATGCATCATGTCATTGACATCTTAAGCAGTTTTGTCAAACTCTTTACAAAGCAGTTCTTGTGTTTGTCAATTCCATCATAGACAAATGATCGGTGTTCAGTCCTTTAAGGTCTTTGCCAAAGAAAATAAACAAAGCTCCTCTGAGTTAGTCACTAAATATCCTACTGAAAGTGATTTCTTCACCCAAATGGAAAACCTGTCCAAATGGAAAGGATTGAAGGGATGATAATCCTAGTCAGTTCCAAGGAACAAGGATAGAGGGATGCCAGCTCACCTGGATTTCCTTTATTTTTCTTTCATTCCACTTGCCTTGACAAAGCAAGGAGGCTCCAAACTTTGGGTGTGTGCTTCCCTATAATTAATCTGACTAATTTACCAATTATGTTTTGTTGGCTTCAGAGGGTATTTATTGGTATGTATCTGTGGTATGTGTGTTACTGGCAATTTGTGTATATATATATATATATATATTTATATATATATTTATGAATTTCATATTTTATGAAACTATAATTTTGTCAGCAGAGGTCAGCCACTGAGTCACATCTTTAGAACTCCTATATGTGGTCAAATAAATTTCCTAGGATTATCTTTCTGTCCTTGTTTATCATTCTGTGATATTTCCACCTCTCTCTCTCTCTCTCTCTCTCTCTCTCTCTCTCTCTCTCTCTCTCTCTCTCTCATTTTTTTTTCTTTAATAAGGCAACTGAACAGGGAATGAGGAGAAACCTGGGATTGATTCCTACCACTGATATGCATTAATTTTCTAATATAGGGAAGAGTTTTTCTTCTTTATATCTTGGTTTTCTAATCTATAAAATGGGGATAATGAAATCTATAGTAGCTAATTCACAGAGTTGGTGGAAAAAACACGAGATTAAGTATTTAGAATATCTTGTTCACCAGGATATAACCAAAACCAAATCAAACCAAAAAACCCAAACCAAAACAAACAAAAAAAACAGCTCACTCTACAGGGTCATCCCAATGCAGTTTTGAGGAACTAAAACTTAAATCTACATTAAGACTTTCAGGACACCCCTATATATTGACCCATGTACCTGTCTGTTTTAGTAGCTAGCTTTCATCAGTCACATGATAGACATCTTCTAGTTTTTGAAAGACTATCCAAAGGAACGTGGATTACACTTGTTCTGCTTGATCCCCAAAGGCACACACTAGGAGCAAATAACGTATGCAAATTATTAAAGCAGATTCAGGTTAGACATAATTGATACTGACTTACAATGAGAATTCTCCAAGAAGACAATGAGCTTGTTCTGGAATCCTGCTCATTGGAGGCATTCAAGCAAAACTGGTTGACCATCTCTCAGCAAACAACCAATCACAATGGTTTATTAAATACTTGCTGGGTTCCATTGCACCTTGTGCCAAAATGGAGCTAAGAATCAAAATCAAAGCAGCCCCTACTCTCAGGGAGTTTACATTCTAAATGCATCACAGAGGAACTGCTTTACTAATACATATCAGAGGTGGCTGAAAGATATAATATGAGCTGGCCAGAGAATCAGGAAGACCTAAATTCAAATCCTGCCTCAGATACTTGCTCACTATGTGACCCTGACAAAGTCATTGAAACTCTCTATGCCTCAGTTTCCTAGCTTTAAAAGTTAAATATTGTAACCACTAGGGGGCAGCTAGTTTAGCAGTAGATAGAGCACCAGTGCAGAAGTAAGGAGGACCTGAGTTCAAGTCTCACCTCAGACACTTGATGCTCACTAGCTGTATGACCTTGGGCAAGTCACTTAACCTCATTTACCTCATCCTGGGTCATCTCCAGTCATCCTGATGAATATCTGGTCACTGGATTCAGATGGTAATATGTAACCACATATTACAATATAAAGTACCTGGGTTTAATGGGCTGTAAAGATGCCTTCCAATCTTAAATCAATGACTCAACCCCAGATTTTCCTAAGCCAGACTCACCAGTCACCCAGACTCACCAGCCACGATCTTATATGGTGTCTAACAAATGCTTGTTCAACTTGGATTAAATCATTCATTGAAGCTTGCTTGTATATAAGAAGGTTAGTTACCATTCTGTAAAGATCAAGACTGTGGGGAAGTTTCTGTAGGGTCATTTGAAATGAAGAGGTGTGAACAAGATTTTTCATCCATAGGAGTAGTGTTAAAAGAGCTTTAACCTTTTCACCCTGAACTGCAGGATAGAAACAAGATACCAAATGGCATCAGAACTCACCTCCTAAGTCATCATTGAGAACTCTTGCCCTGGGGAGGATGACCTTACTGGGATGACCAGAGAGAACACCCAGAGGGTTGGATTAAATGACTCCATGGGAGTAGAAGGAGGCTCTATATGAAAGGATAATGCAATCTAAGTCTCAGGCAATTTGTGTATCCTCCTCCTCCTTACCTACCTTTCCAAAAACTTTTCTACTGATAGTGAATGGTAGCCTTTGATTTTTTTTTTAAATTAAAAAAAAAAAAAAAGCCTGTTAGCTACAGCCCTGATTTCTAAAAGAAAACTTGTACCAAAGCATTGAAGTAATTACAAGAAAAAGATCAGGAATTTGAGAGCCTAAGTTCAATCAGTCAGTCTCAGTTTCAGCCTGTTTTCTTTGTCTTATATATGCAGTGATTGAATGAGATCTCCTTGGAGGTCCCTTTCCACTCTAGATGTATGATCCTAAGTGATGTGCAAATTAAATGGGACCATGTGCTATCCTATGGCCCCTAAGTTCCCTTTCAGCTCCAGATATATGCTGCTGTTTGTTTGTTTGTTTTTTTAAATCCATTTGCTGACTTGAAAAAAATCTTTTTCATTTATGACTGTAATTCATATCACCGTTTCATACTTTTTAATTTAGGGGGCAGCTAGTTTAGCAGTAGCTAGAGCACCAGTGAAGGAGTCAGGAGGACCTGAGTTCAAGTCTCACCTCAGACACTTGATTCTCACTAGCTGTATGACCTTGGGCAAGTCATTTAACTCCAATTGCCTCATCCTGGGTCATCTCCAGTCATCCTGATGAATATCTGGTCACTGGATTCAGATGGCTCTGGAAGCAAAATCAAGTGCAAGTCATGTCATTATTTCTCTGATGGCATGGTCTTCTTCAGCAACGAAGGACGAGCACACACACATACTTTTTAATTCGATGTTGCTCAAAAAGAGCATTGTTTGGAGTCAGTCTTTGCTCCCCAAATGAACATGGTTATATCAGATTTTGCATTCATTAGCTTTATTTCAGTCATGATCCTCTCTTCTCATTTAATTGAGTGTGCATGTGTACAGTCAGCAAGAAGAATCCAAGGATATGATATGAGGATTATATGGGCATTCTTCTAGCACAAAATGAGAAGAGAGAGATTTTGAGCCAGGGAGTTAAGAGAAGACTACATGGGAAAGGTTAAGCCGGTCAAGGAACTAAAGATTTGGAAGGACATTTCAACCAACATTTATTAAGGGCATACCATGTACTAGACGCTGTACTAGGTGTTAAGGAAACAAATACACAAAACAGTCTGCCCTGGAGGAGTTTATAGTCTGTTGAGGAGCTACTGTATGTACTCGGATAATTAAATGCCACATTTAAACAAATTAAATGCAAAGTAACTTTTGGGAGCATCAGCAGCTGGGAGAGGGAAATATCTGGGATGACAATTTGAAACCTTGAAGGAAGCAGTGAGGTATATATGTATATACTCCAGGCAGGAGAAATAGTTTTCACAAATGTTTGAAGAAAGGAGATAGCAGACTGAAGATAGGGAGGAAGACATGAGTTCCCTTTGGGGAAGCTTGAGCTGAAGTTGCCCAGAAGGGAGAAATTAAGACTTTATGTAAAGGTGGATCTTAGATGGAAACCACTGTGGTGCTAAGCAGTGACTTACACTTTTTGAAGAACGTACCATGTCATTGGGAAGAGCTATCTTTACAAAAGAGCCAGCCAGAAGGGACCAAAGATCAGGACACAGAAGGTGATGCTTTGAGTGGTGCCTTGAAACAAACTAGGAATTATGAGAGGCAGAAGTAAAATAGGAAGTATTCCCAAGCCTAGGTTCTATTCCGAGATTTGCTGCCATTCCCTTAAGAAAATCACTCCAATTCCTATGACTTTGAGAATTAGCCTGTCTCTTTAAGGAGCTACTGAAAGCTTTAGAGGAGAAGACAGCAATATGCAAAGGTGTGGGTTCCCTCATTTTAGAAATTAAGAAGTGTCATCATCATCATAGCTAACATTTACTTGCCAAATACTATTTTAAGAACTTTACAAACACTATCTCACTACAACTTTGGTTGGTTGGTATGTTTTTTGTAAATATCATATCATTTGATCCTCAAAGCAATCCTAGGAGGTATTATGACCCCCATTTTACAGATGAGGAAATTTAAACAGAGAAGTTAGGTGACTTGCCCAGGGAAAGTTAATAAATATCTAAAGTTAGATTTGAACTCAGATCTTTCTGACTCCAAGCTTGGATTCCAAATTGGAAACCAGCTTTACCTAAGGCTATACCAGTACCCAGTGGGGCAGCTAGATGATACAGTGGATAGAGCACCAGTGCAGAAGTCAGGAGGATCTGAGTTCAAATCTCACCTTAGACACTTGACACTCACTAGCTCTGTGACCCTGGGAAAGTCGCTTAACCACAAGTGCCTCATCCTGGGTCATCTCAAGTCATCCTGATGAATATCTGGTCACTGAATTCAGATGGCTCTGGAGGAGAAGTGAGGCTGGTGACTTTCACAGCCCTCTCTCACTCAAAACAAAGTCAAGTGCAAGTCATGTCATTATTTCTCTGATGGCATGGTTTTCTTTGGCAACGAAGGATGAACACACACACACACACACACCAGTACCCAGTAGCTGTAGTGAGACTTAAAACCAGATTTTTTTATTTCAGCTCTCCCATTCTTTCTACTGCCCTCAAGGCAAATGGGTGGTAATGATTTATCTATATAAAGCATTGGATCAACTGTTTTTGTTCAGAAGACTTTGGGAATCTATGTGGAGAAAGATTCCCTGGATCCCTTAAGTTATTTTATCTTGGGTGAGGCTACTCTGTAACAATAGGATGTCATCTGCTCCCTGACTCATTGCCTCAGCTCTGACTTCGGTAGGCAGCATTGTTGGGGATCCCCTTCTTGGTAGCTTTCAGAAAGACTTAAAGGCTTATGAATCTGTCCTGCCAAAACATGGCACATGTCTTTATATGATCCATCTTTGTTTGCTCCACATCTGACTGCTGACTCCTTTTTCATTTTTTTTTTTATCCATGAAAACAAACATCCTGTGGAAAGCTCTATCTGTAACTTGATGTTTAAAACAAAATCAGTATTGGGTACTTAGCTAGGCTTAATGCTTCAGCTTTTTCTTACATTAATGTTTAAAGTGAACACCTTGGTAGGTGTTAATCTTTGGGCTCTCAGGAGCCTAGTTTGAAGCCATGCTGAAATATTTTACTATGGGTTTTCACTTCATTAGCCCTGGCCCATTTAGCTGAAGTCACTTAGCAGTGTATCTCTGCATCTTCAATCCTTTTCAGGCCTGTCTGACTTGTCATGACCCCATTTGGGGTTTCCTTGGGGGTGGGCTTGGGGCAAGACATTATCTCCTTTGGAAGAGACAGAGATCCCTAGAAACTGTCAGGAGGTTAATGAAGGGGAATCCCCCATAGGGCTGTCAGTGAACAGAAGAGGACTTTACCAAAGCAGGATTAAACATGGTGTTAGGCCTTTTAAAGCTGTTGTCAATGGCAAAGCCCTGGTTGCCCCACCCTAGTTCTCAGTCATAGTATTCCGTAAGTGGCTTACTTTTTTTCCTGCATTATGATATTATATATTCAGGCATTTAGATGGAAGCTGGTCATAGAAAACTGAACATATTCTTTTCCTTTTTGGATCTTGGAGCACTAGAGCTAGAGCTCTCTTTTTCCTTACCATGTCTTATACTAGTATGTTGTGTTTTACACAACCACACTCACAACATACACTCCTTAAGGGCAAAAACTAGCTAATTTTTTGTCTTTGTATTTCTGGCACCTAATAGGAGTTTAATAAATATTCATTGAATTGAAATGAAGTCCATTTAGTGCAGGCAATTCTATATTAAAGGACATCTTGGAAGTGATCAGAATGATGCTAACAGACATCTAAGTATTAACTTTGGGACCAGTTCTTTCACCCTTCTATATGAAGTAAAATCTGTTTGTTCCTACATTTGCCCCTTTAGTGCAACAGCAGGGCACTGTTTTTGGGAGATCTTAATTCGCCACACAATATTTCAGTGCTATGGTAATCCAAGTTGTAAAGAAGAAAAGTTAAAGGGGATGGTAACTCAGGGAGGTGCCTTCAGGGATGTGATCACTACTTTAGAGGACTAGACTACCTTGCTCTTACTTTTCTACCATTATTATCTATGAGATGCTAAAGACATTTTAAAGGGAGTTCATAAAGCATTTATATGTGTAATTAAAGTTTCTCTAACTTAAAGGCCCAGCAGTGTAACTTCTGGATAATTCATTGTATGTGTAGCTTCAAACGGTGGCTAATGTGGATTCCTGAACTTTCCCCATCCATTTAGCATAACATGCTCTTTTTCTTTAAAAAATAGTCACCATATAAAAAATGCTTTGTGAGTCTAAAAGTAATTCAGAGGGTAAAATTCATTGCCTATCCACCATGGAGTGGGAAGCACTTTTTCTTACTCCTCGAAAAGATTGAAATGGTTATTCAGGTAATGAAAAAGGTACAGTGAAAAATTATGTCCTCTGTAGACCATCTGTTATGCCATTGTCTTCTATTTATACATAACCTTTGCTTGAAGTAAAACTACAAATATAATTCACTACAAATTTTAACGGCTGACAAGTGTACTATGTATAGAGAACCAGCCAATCTTTACATGGAGGATTTTTTCCTTAAAAAAAGAATAATTAAATAGTTTTAATGTGCAAAGTAAAACAGTTATTTAGAGAGCAATTTTATCCAATTGAAGTTAAGTTTCTTGAGAGCTGGGACGGCTGTATTTTTCTTTTTGTATCCCTAGGGAGTGTCTGACACAGTCTGGTGCGTATTCCAATGCTCCAATAAAGCTGTGTTACGGGTAATCCCTCTAGAGATACAGTTTGCTCCCCATACATACCTGCCCTTCCTATGGGACTCCTTTTTATGGTAAGTCTTAGGTTTACCATAATAGGTACTTATGTAATGATTATGACTTGAATTGATTTTTAATTGAATGCCTTGAATTTGACAGGAACCTTAATCCTAGACAATTAAAAAAAAATCACTCAAGTTTCATTTTAGCTTCTTGAGAAGTAATGGAAGTAATGAGTTGATGCAGATACTCATGGTAGAGAGGATACAAAATTGACTTTTTCCTTTTAAAAAAATAAACTTTTTATTATGCATCTAATGATAATTAATATATACAACCATTTCAAGATTCAAACAAGAACAGGAAAGAAGTCAGTTTAAGAAACATAATTCTGTTTCATAATTGCATCATGCCAAATTGCTAGAATGCCCCTTTTTCCCTAATTTACATTTTTAGACTATTTGTCTCCATTTGACAAAGCTGAAATTAGCAATGACTTGGACAAGATCTCAGTGAAATTGAGCATCCTCCATGATCTACAAAAGTAGCTTATAGAGCATATGAACAGTATATTTTGTATGTGAACTCTGTGTGTGTGTGTGTATGTGTGATATTTGTATCCCCAGTGCCTACCACAGTATCCTGGATATATTTGGTGTATAAAAATGCTTGTTGCTTGTTTGATAAATGGTTTCAATTCCATTCAGTCCAATCCAGTATATATTTAAGTGGCTACTATATGCCAGATGCTTTAATGGGTACTAGGGATCCACAGACAAAATGAAAATCAGTTCCTACAACTCAAAGCTGAGTCTCCCGCCTCCAGTCCTAGTGCTGTATCCACTGCACCACTGAACTGCCCCCTAATAATAGCCAGCATTCGTTAATGTAATGCCTTATGTGTTACATTCCCAAAGATCTCATGCCTGCATGAGATCTTTCTTCTGGGCGCGAATGAATGAGGCAGGAGCAAGGATGGTATGCACCCCGTTTATTATCAGCTAGATCAGAGTATATATAGACGTTCTACTTCCATTCTATTTCCATTCAAGCAAGAAGTTTGTAAATACTGTCTGCTATGCTTACATGCTGGGCTGTTGTTATTCTTGCTCAAGAGAATTGTGAAGGTCAGTGATCGTGTAGGGGTGGTCCATCACGTAAATCATGCAAGGACATGGCATCTCAAAGAGATTTCTCCTGAGGGCATCATGACCCTGATAATCCTAGAGTTCCAGACCCCTTACACTTAACATGCTTTCCATTTCATTTGGTTTGAGCCTTAGAAGGTAGATGTTATCATTATCCTTCTCTTACTGGTGAGGAAACTGAGACTGAGAATGGTGATGTGATTTCCTCAGCTTCACACAGCTAGTATCTTAAGCAGGATTCGAACTCAGGTCTTCCTGATTCCAAGCCCAACACTCTACCCATGTTGCCACTCAGCTGATCTTATAGATCACTCCCCCACAAAGCATGCATGATATCTATACTATAAACACATGATTCTTCCCAAATTCTTAATCCTTTTTGGAGCCTAAGGTACCATGTCCTTAATTTGATTCGTCACTCTAGTGTAGGAATCTGTTTCTGTCTCATTTTTTAGATTGCAATGGGTGAGCATTTCCCCTGTCACATTGCACCCTAACAGCTTCTTAAAGAAGTGCCTTGTAATCATGTGTTCTGTGACACCAGAATCCTGAAAGATTCTCTTTCAGGAAGCCAAGCCAATTTGAGGCTGTTTCAGCTGGAGTGTACGTGTTTGCTCAGATCTCTTAGAGACTCAGCTGGCTCAATAATATTGGTAAACTCTTTGGTAGCTAGTCCCAGGGCTGTGGAATAGAATTGGCTTTCTGAAAATAAGCATTGTAAATATCTTAAAATTGACTAAAAAGAGGCCATCATGTGGGTGCTCATTATTTTATAGAAAAAACACTCAGCAGAAGCAGATTCTGTCTGGACCATTATGTGACATGCTATGTAGAAGCCATGGAATGGTCTATGGGTTCTTCTAAGGAATTATTTCAGTGGAGTGTTTGGCCCTAGTAGTTTTCTCAATCTTTAATGGGCTCTCTGGGCATAGCTGAGAGCCAACCTCCCTTCTACTCCCCCCACACCCCCAGTGCCACCTGATTCATCAAGTGTTACTGGTGAAAGTCCCCAACATGCCCTGCATGGATGATTCTTTAACTGATGAGAGTTTAGAGAAAGCAAAGAAAATACTTTTCTTTTTTTCCAGAAGTAAATATTTCCTTTCTTTTTTAAAAAATGAAATTTGATATTCAATCAAATTAAAGTGGCATTAGCATTAATCATAGCACTTCTAAACTTCCATGATTATATAGTCAAAGGAAAGGCCTTTGGTCCCTCAGGGGGATAATTAAATAATGTACTTAAGGACTCTGCTTAACCTCCAATTGGCATCAAAAGAGACTCTTTTCATCAATGAACTCTCACTTCCTCAGACTTTGATTGGCATCACATTGAGGTTGACATTTTGAGAAGGAATTGGGTATGGTAACGAGTCATTCAAAGACCAGATTGGCCTTCTGGGACTGTTATGTACACAGAACTCTCTATCACCATACACTGCCTGAGTGTTCTCCCTCCTCAACTCTTATCTTTAAAAATCTCCCATTTCCTTAGGACCTTAGTTCAAATGCTACCTTCTGCACAAAGCCCAATATTACCGAGCACTGATGTCTTCCCCATACCAAAATATTAAAACAATAAGTAATGCATTGGTTATATTTTGCATATGCTTACGTATGCACATATTTTCTCCTTAAGATAGATTGTAAACTCCTTGAGAGCAGAGATTGTTTCTTTTTATCTCTATGTGTCCAGGGCTTAGCACAGTGCTTGGCACATAGTTGGTACTTAAAAAAAAATTCTTGTGGATTGATTGACTGCCTGACTAATCCACCAAATTGATCTTAGTCTGAAATTTTAAGGATTATTCAGATGAAACAAAAAATTGACTGTGAGGAATTCTGAGCAAACACCTGGCAAGCCAGAAGTAAGGATTATCAGACTTGCATCTGGTAGCCACCTAATTCTATGTGTCAGGAAACTCAAGTCCAGAGGGACTGCATGAAAATGAAGATTTGAATCCAGGTTCCCTAAGCCCAAACTCCATGCTCTTTCCACTACATCATATTATACCCCTATGTAATTGAAGATACTCTCTCTAGTGTGGATGCCTCCTCTGAATTTATCATTTTCATAACACAAGAAGGGACAGCCTACAATTAGGGAAGAGACCAGGTAATCAGGAAAAGCAAACTCTAACAGATGTAGGGAGGCAAAGGGGGAGCTCAAATATGTTGCTGCCTTTCTATGACAGATCCAAATTCCAAACAAACAAGCAAATAAATAAAGATTCCCTGGGCTCAAATTTGGTGATTGTGTGTGTGTGTGTGTGTGTGTGTGTGTGTGGCTGGGAAGTGGGAGGGGATTGGTGATGACTCTGACTCTCATTGAGGTGCCTAGTTTGCCTATTAAAAAAATCCATGACTTTCTGTTATTATCATATATTTCTGTTCCAGAACCCATACTGTAATTAAATTTACCTTGCATGGTTAGTTTCAGTAAACTACCAGGCAAAACTTAATTTCATTTATGTTGAAGTCTTATTATTGTAGGCAGTAGAGCTTACCTTGATGGGAGAGGAAAAGGTTTACAGAGCCCCTACTCCAGCATTTTTTCGAGTGAATGTCACATTTGAATATGGTAAGGACAAAGAAAATCAAATACCTTTCAGAAAATGACGCACAAACAGATAACCTATTGGAATAACAGATAATCCTTAACATGGACAATGTTATAAAAACACATGATGGAAAAAAATGAAGAATCCAGGCACATAGTAGTTTTCAGTTATGAAAAATGAAGATTTTTGTAGGTGAGAATGGCCATAGGAAGCTAGTTTTGTTCAAACAGTTGGTCAGTCAGCAAACATTTATTAAGAACCAACTGTGTGCCAAATATGCTGTGAGCCACTGGAGAGTCAGAGTTCAAAATAAAACGATTCCTGACCTCAAGAGGTTTAGACTCAATTCATGATATGTTGTTGCCCATCCACATGGTCTTAATGATGGCAGCAGGAAAATATCCAGAAACTAGCAATTCCAGGAGAGGCCAAGATAGGGAATAGTTTGCCTATTTGATTATTAGTATTGGGTGAGATTGGGGAAGAGACCAGGCAATCAGGAGAAGCAAACTAACAGATGGAGGGAGGAAAGGGGGAAGCTCAAGGGGGAAGTAAATGGAGCAAAACAGAAGTAGTGTGATATATTGAAAACTACACTGGATTTTGAGTCCAAAAAACTGAATTCAAATCCCATTTTTGTCAATTATTATTTGCTTGTGTGCCTTTGAATAACTCAGTTTCCTTACCTGTAAAATGAGAGAGAGGGAAACACTATGTGATCTCTAAGCTCCTTTTAAGTCCTAAATTCTGTGATCCAGTGATAAAAAAATTAACTGCAGAAAAAATGGCAGAGAGATCATGCCAGATTAAGGAAACTGAGGTATACCAGAAGTCAACAATGAATGCCCTTCTTTTTGGGGCTAACCTTTCTTAGCCTCAGTTTTCTTATATGGAGATAATAGCACCTATCTGATAAGGTTGTTCAAAGGACTAAAAGAGGGCACTTGTATAAAGTGCTTTGCAAATATTAAAACTATATCTACATGTAAGCCATTAGGTCATATAGATCTGCTCTCCATGGAATACCACAATTTTGTCCAGTGAGACTTAGGACTGAGGCTTATATCAGTAAGCACCCCAACATACACAGGGGAGCTTGCTGTCACAGGTTCTTAGATCTGCATTTATAAAAAGAAAGGCAACTTTTGAGAGGTTAGCAGTCACTTTAATCAAGCACATGTATCATTCACCTAATTCAGGGGAATTAGCACTCTGAACTTCAAAGAAAATACAGAGAAATTAAGTATCAACAGACATGGCTTCCTCTGCCTGACCATTATTCAACAGATAGGTGCAGCTGTCTGACCTTAGTTACCAGAGAGGGAAGCACTGACATTTGAGTTTCAAAGACCGGGGACTACTTAAAGTGGCTCCCCAGAGTCCTTGTCTGACACTTGAACCTTCTTACAAAAACTAAGCCCCAAAGTAAAACCTCAAGCTCAGAGTATTTATGTCCTTTTTAGAGCCAGAGGGCAAAACCCTCTGACCCAGTGCCTCAGGAGGAAAAAAAAACTAAAGGTACTTGAGATCCTGCTACAAAACTCCCCTAATCAAGCTTCCCACAATGGACAGGCCTATCAATGGGTGGGAAAGACTTTCTTTAATCACATTAAAATAATTAACAATACATATACTGTTTCTAGTTAAAGAAACTCTCTGTACTCCTTGTAAAGACTTTTGATTGATTAAGGCAAGATTCAATCAGAGGCACTTGATTATACTAAAACAAAAACAGCCAAAGATCTTAATTTGATTGCTATCACAGGGCTATAGCCCCAGGGGCCTCATCCTCATATTTAAAATGAGAAAGTTCAATTTGATGGTGTTTGAAGTTCATTCCAGCTCTAAACCTAGGATTCTATGATAAAATAAAAACTTGGTTCACAGGATCTCATGAAGACCATTTAATGAAGTCACTGGTGTAGTGTGATCAGTAGAGGGAGAGGGAGTGCCTAACACTGACAGTGTCAAGAGCATTTACATTCCTGTGGTATGGAAGGAAAGTACTTTTCCAAGAGCCTGCCTACCTGATACTGGAGGCACCCATTGGTGAGTGGAACCCCAGCACTTAGCGCAGGGCCTGGCATGTAGTAGATACTTAATAAATGTTTATTGAATTGAATTGGTCCTTTTGACAAGGGAAATAAGAAGCCAATAATTCAACATTTTTTTTTATCCCCCAGAGGTCTAAAACACATTTGGGAGAATTGTGATGAGGTAGAGCAGCTTGATTTCTTGACTATTTGCTCTGTGTTGCCTATGAAGAATGGAGTGGCAGTGGGCTTAATGAGGCAGGGCAACATGAATAGGCCTCATCATCACGGAGCAGAAAAGACAAAGGGGAGCTCTGGGGTGTGTAGTCCTGGTAGGAAAACAATGGAGGAAACAGTGGAAGATACACACACATCAGTTTTCCTGAACCTCTTCAAGAGTCTTCCTGTGCCTGAAGTCAATTCAACAAAGATATTAAGGACCTACTGTGTGCAGGGCACTGGACTTCAGGGCACTAGAGATAAAAATAAAGAGTAATGCCTACCCTCCAGGAGATATGTTCTACTGCGGCAATCATAAACAGACCCGGCCCAAATCCCCTTATCCATAGCTGCCTCCCACTCTCCATGCAGAGTTGGACTTGTAAGTCTGCCCTTCCCCTCCTAGCCATTCTTGCCTCTAGATTACTGTTCCTTCTCTGCTTTTGACTTTAAATGGACTTGATCATAAACCTCTTCATGAACAGCAACATGGCTCAGTGGATAAGAAGACCTGGGTTCCAATCTCATCTCTGATATTTTACTAACTAGGTGACATTCAACTAGTCACTTATCAAGTAATTTCCTTATTTTTAAAATGTGAATAGTTGTATTAGAAGTACCAATTTCAGAGGATTGTTGTCAGGTTCAAACATTAGTTTGTTCAGCCATTGGTAACCTATAAATCCTTATATAAATAACTATTACTTTCTGCATGCTTGGGATTATATACATCAATAGATACATGTACATCTATCTATCTACAATATTTATTATATCATATGTATAAAAATAATTACAAAGAGTATTTTGGTAATATCCCTTATAGGAATAGATTGATACACACACACACACACATATATATATATATATATATATGTCTTTCTATCTATCTATATAACTCCAAAGAATATCTTACTAATGTCCTTTAGATAGAAAAAATAGTTACATAGATAGATATAGGTATATAGATATATGGGTGTAGATTTATAAAGATTGCTAAAATACTCTTTGGATTTTTTTTTTATTTTGAATTCTTCATCTATTATTTAGAGTTCTATAAATTCCTATATTTTTGCTACATTTGAAAAATTAGTATGAGGTTCATGTGGTCATAGATTCAGAATGGGGAGGGACCTTAAGAACCCCTCAAAACTTCATTTTGCAGTTAAGGAAACTAAGGTCCAGCATAGTTAGGTGATTTCCCTGGTCCTACAACTAATATGTGTTTGTCTATTTGGGAGAAAGGAGATGGTGGTGGATAGACTTTGGTTAGTGATTTTAGATGTCTCCATTAGCCCAAAGTCTTCTCTGTTTATGTGCCAAAGTGGCAAGGAGATCAAAGTCACTTTTCTCAGAAGATGATTTGCTTTGAGTGGGAATCTGGAAATTCCCCACTTTATTTCTCCCAATCCTTAGCTTTTTTTTTCCCCAGCGATTTTTTTGTAATTTCAGGTTCAAATGCTAGATCAACCATATGCCTAGAGAAATGAAAACATTTCAATAGAGTGGTCAATTTAATCAAGGAAGCCAATATTCCATGAATAAGGAAGGTAGCCTGAGGTACTAGATCTAGAAAGCCAGATTCAAGAGTCAAGGAAGATCTAGATTCAATTCTAACACATGCAATTACCCTTCCACATTGAGGGAGTGAGGGGCACAGTGCCCCTACAATCAACATAATTTTATATTCTTATTTTAACAAAAATAAATTGTGTATATGATATTAAAAGGTAAAATATGTTGATATTATAGAATACTACATATTGTGTGCATTTCTGAGTTTCTAAACTTTTTCTGTGTCATCTGCTGGCCCTCATATGTTGTTTGTGGTTTCTGTAAAACTGCCCCCAAATCCCCATTTAATTTCTTATTCCAACCTGGTGGAAAGTCACAGTGTGGAAGGGAGAGCTGTAGTGATATTATGACTGTGGGCAAATCTTAAATGCTTATTTCCCCAGGCAACTATCTTAGACTACAGTAGGAGTTGTAGAGTTAGTACTGATTAGCATTGGTGAAAAGGATTTCCTCATGAAGTTTCCTTTGCTATGAAATTATAGATCTTGTTTGGAAAAAAAAAGTTGCTATAGGAGAAAGATACTTTCAAGATGATAGTGAACTAGTAGAAACATTAGAAGCAGAAGCAGAACCGGGTTTCCATAGGGATTTTGTTGCTTGTGTGATTTGGGGCATGAAAATCATCAAGTAGAGCCCTCATCTGTAAAATGGGGTCGCAAGACTAGGTGATAACTAAGATCCCTTCAAGCTCCAATGTTCAGTGGCTCTGTTGGTTGGAAGACCCAAATTCTAGGGTGACTTTTTGTTCCTCTCATACGTATTTCTTTCCTCCTCAGTTTCCTCAGCTATAAGATAGGGGTCATGCTTATACTATTTCACAGACAGTTGTCATTGGGCCAATGTTAAATCAACAAAATAAAGGGAGCAAAGAAAAATGTAAAACTGCCCCTGACCTCATAGAACCTGAGTTGTATCAGGTGAGATGATGTATGCATGTATGTGTGTGTGTGTGTGTGTGTGTGTATAGCTATATACAAAAAATATATAAGGTATTTGTGTGTGTGTGTATGTATGTGTGTGTGTGTATGAAATAGGCAAAAACTGGTCACGGGGGGGTGTGTGCATCAACAATGACTTCCTATAGAAAGCTTCTTATAGACTTTACCTGAGACTTTAAGGAAATTAGAGATCCTAAGAAATGAGATAATATGTGTGGATCAAGTGATGCACTGTCAATGTTAAGTTCCAAAGGGCTTCTGTTGAAGCTGATAATGATTAAGTTTTATAGGGTCTTAAAGTTTTCAGAACACTAAATACATGTTATCTTAACCTAAACCTCACAGTAGAACTACAGAAGTGGGGCTATTTTTATCCCCTTTTTAGAGCTGGCAAAACTGAGGCTCCTGGTGGATAAATATTTTCCCATCACCATGAAGCTGGTATTTATCTGAGGTGTAATTTAAGCCCAAGTCTTTCTAACTTCAAGATCAGCCCTATATCCATAATACCTCTATAATACTACTGATTATGATAATGTCTTATCATCTTTATTAGACATCTGACATTTTTTCCTTGATGATTCCTATATCATCCAAAAATGCACAGGTAGAGTTTCACAGATGTAGTCCCTGCAATATACAAGCTGCTAATGTTTTACAGACAGACAAATATGGGCACTAATTTTTTTTCCCTTTAATTAAAAAAAATTATTCAATGTTTGTTATGTGTCAGTCACTGTGCAAAGTGCTGGGGATATTTCTTAGATGTAGTTCCTGCCCTCAAGGAGCTTATACTCTGGATATAATACATACATATATAAGATGAATGTAGAGTTTATGTACATGTCCATGGGCAGCAGAATGGACAACCTATTGAGTTTGTCAATCAGATGTAGATGGATGGTGACCTGAAGCAAAAATTAGAAATGAGGAAAAGAATGGGGCAGTTTGCATTTACCAAGGTACACAGAAAATTCCCCCTACACACACACACATACCCCTACACAGAGCTCCCGGTGATATCCTAGATGTGTGAACCATGGAATTCAAAAGTCTTCAAGGGAAGAAAAAATGTAGCTCACACAGAAGGTTCAGCAAGAAAATAATGGACATGAAAAAAGTTTGTAGCATGGAAATCATACAACCTCAAAGAGATACATCTGGAGAAAGAAATAAGCTAGTCTTGGAGGGAGAATAAGCGAAGAAGCAGATAGATCATCTGCATGAAGCACTGCTACCTGGGTCATGTTATGAAAGCTAGAGCAATATTCTTATCATGTTAAGTGGACCTTCTACTGAGGATTGATATGAGAAAATATGGATAAGAATAGCAAGACATTTGCTTGTCTGGAAAAAAAGGTTGTTACAGGAGAAAGATACTTTCAGGGCAGACAGACAATAGTGAGCTAGTAGGAACATTAGACAGGAAAGCAGAACTGGGTTCCAGTAGGGGCTCTGTAACCTGTTAGCTAAGTGATTTGGAGCAAGTTCCATCAGTTGTATCTCATCTGTAAAATGGGGACATGAGGCTAGGTAGCCTCTGAGATCCCTTCAAGTTCTAACATTCTGTATGTCCTTTAGAAGAATTAAATATAAAGCATAGTATTACTGTGATCTGCTTCATTAAAGGGAATGCTCACATCAGTGAGATCACAGATAAATTAAATATTAGAATGTTACACTCACCTGGACATATGGAATCATGGAATATTAGAACTAAGGGAGATTCTGGAGATCTCATCTGAACAAAGAAAGGGAGTATATAGAATGTCATCCCCAGGAGGTTGGCCACAAGGTGATAAATTCCTTGTCATGATGGCAAATGGAACAGTTTAAAAAAATTCAAAATGGCCCTTTCCACTTCCATAGTGGGGTAGGCAGTATTAAGAATTCCCTGGTTTTTTAAATCACTCATTCATTTTATCCTTGATTTTTTTTATTCTGATCTTAAAACCAAATAAAGTGTGTTTCTATACACATAGTTGAAAAGGAAAAAAGAAAGGATTTTACATAAAATTTATCTCTTCTCTATATTTTGTATGTTTACTATTTATTATATAGTATATTTAGCATGTGATTTTCAGTACTGCCCTGTTTTTCTGCTATTTCATTAGACCTGTTTTTATGTGGATATTAAAAAAAATGTTTTGAAGACTCTTTTCATTCTTTTTTTTGGAGAGTTGGGGATAATTAGAATCTTGTCATTAACGCTTTCTCTCTCAATCTCTCTGTCTCTCTGTCTCCATGTATGTGTGTCTCTGTGTGTGTGTCTCTCTCTGTGTCTCTCTGTCAGTCTTTCACATCTTACCCCATTCTACTGGGAAAAAATATATAAACAAAGCACTTCTAAAAATATTTGTGTCCAGGAAAACAAATTCTACATTGACCATGCCCAAAAATGTGTTATTTCATTCTGTATCATGGGTCTATCCCTTCTGTGTTAAGAGGTAGATAGCTTGCTTCATCTTTGGTACGCTGGAATTGCATCATTCTATTTTTAAACCATCTTCAAACTTTAATTTTATTGTTAATACTCTATATGTGAAATATTTTTTCAATGACCAATCAGTTGATAACACAAGAAGATGAAGTTACCCAAATCCAAATGGACTTTCTTGCTACAATTAAACTTAAAGAGACTTAAAGAAATAGAGCTAAATAGGACAGTTCACAGTTTTCTTCAGAGAAGTGAATGAAGGAGCTCTCTAAATGGATTTCATTTTGTTGCCTAAAGGCAACAGCAGCTGCCTGACACTACTAATATTTCCCTCAATAGAAGCAATGGAGTTCACCTAGTGGCAGACAGCCATGGGAATTCTGCATCCCAATGGTGCAGGGTTGTGAATACAGTTCTTTTCATGAAGACTTCATGGTTAGGTCTTTATTCATTGGACTTGATTTACCAGTGTAGCTTAGAATGAACATGAGTTTCTCTACCTACCCCTAATACCATCAGATAGTTAATGTTAAAAAATACCAGCATAGCTCATCCCAGCTAGCATAGAAATCATCCCCCACAGATGCTTGGGAGGTGGCAGAAACAACCAGGAACGTAGATGCTTTTATTCAGTTGTGTCCTGGAACATCAGAATGGTACAAAGCCAATAATGAGGCTATATTTTAATGTACTTTAACATAATCATATCCAATAAATACATAAATGTGAGAAAGTTTAATCTATGTAAATCTATGTAAATGGATGGTTATGGTGAATTAGTGGGTAGCATTGCTAAGTGGATGGCTCAGGGTTTCATTAAATAAAAAAGACTAAAGACCTGGTTTAGCAAGAGAAAGCTCTTTTTCCTTCTTTCAGTTGCTTTCGGTTGCTAATCTGGTCCAAGATGATCAACTTCTCATTAATCATAATAATTAGAGGTAGATTTACAGAGCATTAGTGTAATTTTCAATCATGTTAATAGCTGTGCAATCCACCATTCATTAATATAAATGAGGTAAATTAGAACCATGACATTATAAAGGAGAGGCAGAAGCTGCAAGAAGTTCCATGGATCCTCCCCAAACCCCATTAATTTAATTGTAATATGTTGTTCCTCAATACCTTATTTTCACTCTCTTTATTTTCTGTTGCTAATGGTTCTTCAGATTGGTTAATGAGCATTCTAAACTCTTAATTGAAGTGACTGTCATAGAGTCTAAATCATGAATCCTTATCTTGTCTTCTAATTACTTTTAACTCTTTATCATGTATTCAGCCAATGAGCATAGAATGATTACTTCCTATATTCAATGTACAGTATTAACTGCCCTAGCGGAAGATAAGAAGGAAAAAGAATGTTTGGGGAGGTATCCAAACAGATTTTAAAGATTGCTGATGAAGGGTCAAAGATCAGTGAGCCAAGTTCTCACCCTGCCACTTATTATCTTAAGCAAATCACTCCAGCCTTCAGGACCCTGCTTTCCTTGTCTACAGAATGAGAGATTTGGACCGGAGGATTTCTGAGGTCATCTCCAATTTTAGTCTTCTGTGATCCTTTCCATCAAACACCTTTCAATCTAATTGGAGTTGTTACGGTGATAAAAAAATCTGTCTGGTTCATTTCATATATTTCTAGGAAAAAATCATGAAATTCATGCAATAGTAATACTTCCATTGTCTTCTCATACTTTACACAGTATTCAAATTTAATCCCCAACCTCCCTCCACAAGGGCAAAACAAAACAAAACTATAAATTCACTTAGCTATTTCAAAGAGTTTTTCCTGTTAATATTCCCAAATATACTATATGATGCTTGTATGAAGATTGTATATTGAATAATAATAATAACAGATATCTAGTTTAGATGTTATCTTGAATATTGAGTATGGCCTGTCCTTTACTTCTCCTCCCATAAATTCCGTTAGGGGATTCCCTCATTGTACTGGAGATATTCCTTGGTATCACTGGAATTTCAGTGGAGCCCCCAGGTGGTCTACTGGATATCTCTCACTCTCACTACCTGACCGGTCTGCCTTTTCTTTCAATTGTATGTTTCCTTGATGGTATTTTTTTTTTTTACTTCCCTTATCCTTGTTTGTAACAGGTTGTACCTTGCCAGTGCTCATCACATGCTTCTCCATTACCTTTATATGATTGATCACTTTTTAGTCTCACTCTAAACCCGTGATGTATGTATTACTGATATTACTCCTACTTTTGTATTTTAGGAAACTGAGTCTCAGAGAAGTAACATGACAGGATGTAGAGTTAGGAAGGACTTTGGAGGTCATAAGATGTAAAACGATTTGCTCAAAGTGACAGTGGCAGAAGAAGGGTTGGAACACAGGTCCTTTGTTGATAAATGGGGATATAGAAAGAGGCAAAAGATGGTCCCTGCCCTCAAGATGCTTACGGTCACGGTAACACAGTTAAAGTGTCAGGAGCTGAATATGAAGCCAAGTTCTTTCTGACCTCCAGTCCATGTCTCTATTTAATAGATAACACTTCAACAATTCAAATAAATAACACTTCAAAATCTAAACTGATATTTTTATGCATTATATATATTTTGGTAAATATAGAATATATTATTATATTATTTATATATTATATTTTAAAATATGTATTTTATATGTAATATATTTTATATTACTGAATTTATATATTTATATATGGGAATAAACATTTATTACCCATCCACTGTGTGTTATGTGCTTTACAAGTATTATCTCATTTGATCTAATAGAGAGCTGAAAGAAGTATTTAAATAATTCTAATGTAGTTTAGAATATGATAAGAATAAAAGAGGGGCCCAGAGAGATCACTAATATCTGGGGAGCTCAGATCATATTTCACCGAAGAGATGTTCACTCAAGTTTAGCCTTGAAGAAATAGACTTTGAACACGAAGAGGCAGTGAGAGGGGGAGAGTATCTTCAAGGTGGAAATACTAGGTACAATCCATTGTTCAGTTCTGAGAAGAGACATGATTTTCTTCTAACAAAGCCACCTTTCCTTCATTTCTGTTCATGATTTTTTAGGATATTATATGGATCTTAAAACTTTCACTGAAGTTTATTCCTTAGAAATATAAATTATTTCTTAAGCCCTTTGATATTTCTTTATCATTGCAGTCAATGACTTTCTTGTGAAATACTGCTCTTTTGCCCTTTCTAATGAGCTCATTTTCATCTTGATTTTGTTTTCAAGGAACATAATTAGGGCTGAAGATATCTGTATTTCTATGAAATGGAAAACCCATTGGACTGTCTCTGTTAAACATGGGAAAGGAAAGCCATTATCCAATATGTGTACAATTCTACAGTCCTACTTAATTTTCATCAGCCCAACATTGTCTAGGAAGTTTTCACATGCCCTGCCAAAGCTTATTGTTTTCATGTAGAAATGCATGGGTAGATTTTTATTTCCTGGTCTGTTTGCTCAAGTATTACTGAGAAAATGACTAAATGTTAAGCGTCCACCAATTTGTTTTTTTCTTTAATGATATTTTCCCACATTATTTATAGTTTAACATAAAGCATGGGTGGAATTGTGTGCTCCTCAGCATCCATCAACAGTTTTAGCATCTGAGGATAATTAACTTTTCAAACTACACACTAGTAGTTTCTGCTTCTCTCCTGTTTCTTTCCTCTGGATGGAATCATTACTTGGGACTATAATTATTCCAGATTTGGAATTAGAAGTACCTTAGAGTCCCTCTTGTTGGAACTATACCTAAATAAGAGTCTCTTTGCCCTTAAAACATCCCCAATACAAGGTCATCCAGTTTTTGCTTTGAAGTATTTCAGTAAAGAACCTACTACTTACCTCAGCTGCATGTGACGCTTTAGGACTGCTCTAATTTTGAAATAATTTTCCCTCAGAGACATATTTAATGGACTCTGCCCTCACAGAACTTGCACATTTGTTAAGAGAAACAAATTAATACATATGAAATAGGGAATCTTACAGAACATACATGAATAAATGTGTTGTTGAGACTAGAAACATCATGGTGTATCAGAGAAAAAGGGCATCAGATTGCATTAGACCCTTCCTGGAAATGTTATTAAGAGGGAAAGATGTGAACTGAGATTTACAGAATGGGGATAAACCAGGCAAATTGATGTCCAATATTTTCTTCAAGACCTTTGGAGATGAGCATAAAGCTGCCTCCTAAGACAACTTCTTTTTAATAGACATTATGGATACACTTATTGACTTCCTCCTGTGTGCTTGATACTATGGGAGGTATGGAGTTCAGATTACCCATGCTACATTCCATTGATGTCTTATCTATCTATCAAGCCATGTATTGATTGGTAAAGCAACAGGAAAGTCTTGGAGATAGTAATATACAAGTAATATTTCTAGACCTAAATTAGAGCCAAACACATAGTAGAAAGAACAGTGGACTTGCAGTTAGTAAGAGCTGAACTTGAATTCTGCCTCAGACATTTACTAGCAGTATGACCCTGAGCCAGTTACTTCTTAATTGAACCTTAATTTACTCATCTGTAAAATGGGGATAATATGAACACATACCTCACAGCAAGGTGGTGAGGTTTTGGCACAGTGGACAGGATATTAGGCCTGGAGTCAGAAAGATGAGTTTTCCTGAGTTCAAATATGGCCTCAGACACTTCCTAACTGGGTAACCTAAGGTAACCTAAGGTAACTTTACCCTGTTTGCCTCACTTTCCTCATCTGTAAAATGAGCTCAAGAAGGAAAAGGTAAACCAGTCCCATGTCTTTGCAAAGAAAACCCCAACTCAGTTCATGAAGAATCAGATACAACTGAAATGACTGAACTACAGTTTGGCAGCCTATATAGAAATTTAATCATCATGTGTTGATGGTGAAGAAAATAATTATTAATTAAAATTAGGAGATATGGAATATACTTGTAATTTAATTGGTACATACAACTCCCAGGTGAGGAAATACTGGCAATGTTGGATCCTGTCTTCTCTTCTCTGCAGTTTTATGTTCTTGGAAAATTACCTAGAGCACTGCATGATTAAGTCATTTACCCAAGGTCATGCAGCCAATATGTCCTCATGGCTTTGAAACCACCTCTTTGCTCTCTATCCTACACTGCCTCTCTTTGATCAGTGATGGCTATTTTTTTTTGAAATAATATTTTAAATTTTTAGTTATGGCCTGCCACAGATATTAGGGAAATGTTGGGTTTATTAGAAGGAGGTTATTGCCTCTTGTTGATTTTTTTTCACTTATCCTTTACTGCTTAAAAGAAAAATATTTAACTTTATAAACTGTAAATGATATTAACTTGTCATCTTCAAAACCATTGGGGTTTATTTAATGTTTGAAGTCTTGCAAAGCACTTTAATTACATTATCTCATTTGAGCCTTACAACAACTCTATAAATTAAGTATGCTAAGGTATTATTATCCCTGCTTTTACGGATGAAGAAACTGAAGCTCAAAAATTGTCCCTTGCCTATGGTCATGTAGCTGATAGGGACTGGAAATAGGATTGGAAATTAAAGTTTTCTAAATACAAGTCTAATACACCCTTCATTATGCAACTTAGCCTTTCCTGATCTCTTCAGAGGGATTACTTGTTATTACAGAGCATTTCTCAAGTTTCTTCCATGTCTTTCTCTTGCTTTTCATTGTCACTGATTGCCTAGAAAAGCAAGGAGGCAGAAAATTATTAACTTGGGTGCTCTTGTGACTTGAGGGCTATAGTCAGCTGTTTGATGATATAAAGTTCTAGATTTTATCAATTTTTTATTCAAAATCATTTCAACTTTCAAAACAAATTCTACTAATTTAGGAAATTATGAAAACTGGCTCTATCATCAATTTGATTTTAATGAATAAATTGCCCTTTAAAAGGAAAGTGTTTGCCAGTTCCCATCAGATCTGATGCACTAGAATCAGTTTGCCATCTGCCTTCCCTTAATATAGGAAGTAGGGTGTACTGAGTCAGTGGAGCACCAGACTGGGTACCCAGAGAGTGAGCTCCATTTCCAACTCCTTCACACTGACTGATTTAAGGACTTTGATAAACTATTTTGTCTCCTTTAATACTTCCATGCTTCCCAGTGTAAGTGGTACCGGGTGTTGTATTCATAATACCGTTGGAATGATTATGTGATTTGTTTAGGTATTAAAAGCATAAGGCAGTATATAATGTATGTATAAACTCACTGCTGCCAATTCTAGTTGCACTTGTATGTTTTACTCAACACAGAAGTGAAAGAAGATCTAATGCTGTATACAGTTGGCACAAAGTAGATACTTGTTCTCATTTCCAAGATAGTCAGAGATTGTTTTTGATATTCATCTACAGAAGTAAGTTGAGAAGGTTGAAAGCAACAACTTAAATGCCTTATATCTGATGAGATTTTAGCCAGTCCTTGCTTTCAAATCATTTATTCAACCATCATTTATTGTAATAGGAAAATTGCTAAATTTTATTCCAAATTTCCTTCTCAATTAGGTTATCGAGATGCAGCAAGTTTCCCCAAATCTGAGTCTTTTTCCTCATCTAAAGATGAGTTGGACGTATTCATCTTCAAAGTCTGGTTGCAGCTTACAAATTCTATGATTTGCTCATATGAACATCAAGGCGCCTCATCATACCTCCCCAGAGAGCTGTAGTTTGTGAAATTGAGCCTTTCTGTATCTCTCACTAAAAGTCTAGAAGTAAAGACCGAACGACCATTTTTGAAGTATGTTGTAGACTTGACTCTTGGTCAACTCTAAGTTTCATTTGATGACCTCTGAGACCCTTTCCAACACAGTTTCTTTTGAGTTCTGTGATCCACGATCAACACAGATAACAAATATTTAATAAACGTGGACATTTGCTAAGTCACTTTCTCTTATTTCTCTCTGTTCTCTCTTGACTATCCACATATTTCCATGTCTTAAATTACTATTTCTGTGGGAATGATTCCTAAATATATCCATCTTGACCATATATCTTTCTTCAGCTGTTGTCCCACCTCTCCAAAGGGATATGTTTACCTAGTGACTTTTAAGATAAGATAATCTTTGTAATGAAAATGTCCATTACTTTCCTGCTCAAAACTCTTCAAAGAATTCCTAGTATTTATAGCATAAAAGATAAACTCATGCTAGAATTTAAGGTCATCTACAAACTGGCTCTAACCCAATATTCCTACATAATTTCACATTACTCTTCTATAACTAGACTGAGCTGATAACTGTTTCCCAGTCTTACACAATAAATTCTACCATGCCTATGCCTGGAATCAATCAATCAATCAAAAAGAATTAGAAATACCTACTCTATATCAGGCACTGGGAGCATAAAAATTTAAAAAAAAAAAATGAAATGATCCTTGCCCACATTGGAACTTCCATTCTCTCTAGAGAAAAAAACATGTTTGAATAGATATAAAATATAGAACTCAAATTTATTTTGAGGAATGAAGTTAGAGCTAACAGGATAATTTATTTAGAATTATAAGAGTACGTCAAGGCTGAGTCCAACTCTGCCATTATACCAAAAGGGAAACTGACCCCCCCCCCCCCAAGAGTTTAAGTGACTTGCCCAGAATCCCATAGATGATAAATGTCTGAGGTGGGATTTGAACCCACTTACTCCATAAATGCCACTCTCCCACCTTCACTATATGAGGCACTTAGCAGCTGAGACCATGGGGGAGGTTATGTAGAAGTTGTCACTTCATTAGAATATTGAAGGAAATAAAGGATTCTGAGAAGTCTAAAAGCTGGATCGTCATTTCATCAAGAAGATTAATATATAATAAAGCTGGAAAGAGAGGCTTGAGGAGATGTTAATGGGCTTTAAAAACTAAACAGAGGAACTGTTTCCCCCCACTTCTAGAGGCAATAGAAAGCCATTGGAGTTTATTGAGCAAGGATTTGAAATGCACTTTAAGACATCACTTTGTCAGCTATGTAGAGGATAAGTTGGGGGGAGGGGGAACAAAGAGGTGACTTAGGTTACTGGAGTGGTCCAGGCAAGAAGTGAGGAAAACCTGGGCTAAAGCAGTGACTGTGTAGATAGATAGAGGGTATACGAGGGATATTGCGGAGCTAGAAATGATTTGGTGACTGATTGGCTATGTGAGAAGAAAAGAGTCCAGAGATGATGATAACTCCAAGGCTACAAATATAGGTAACCAGAAAAATGATTGTGTCTACTTACAAAATAGGGAAGTTTGGAAAGGGTAAAGAATGGGGAATCTGGGGAAAAGATGGTGTATTCCATTTTGATCATGGTAAGTTTAACATTCCTTTTGAAATACTCATTAGGCATTTAAAAGATAATCTGACTCATCCTCAGGAGAAAGAGCGGGACCAGAAGCATAGATCTGGGAGCCATCTGCTCAGAGATGAAAGCTGAAACCATGGGACCTGGTGAGGGCACCAAGCAGAGATATTATAGTGAGAAAGTAAAAGACCCAGGAAAGAGCCTTTGGAAACGAGGGAGGTATTTTGCCTTTCTTTGTATCTACAATACTTGGCATAATGTGTGGCACGTAGAAATCACTTAATTGTAAGTATTGCCAAAATGGTAATTAAATATTAAGCTTTCTGCCTGTTAACTGTAATCAGACATGTGACTGGGGGAAGAAAAGGTAAACTAGTCATATAGTTAGCATTAGTGAAATGTAGGTTCATGTAGGCCCCAGGTTTGTTGGTTGGATATCCCTTCTGAAAAAGAATTTTCTAGAAAACACGGATAAGAGTGGTATGAGATGGCAATCCGTGAATAGACTGCAGTCTGCATAATTTGGAGGTGGGATCACAGTCCAATTGAAGTAAATAAGTAATGAACAACATTTATATGGTACTTTATGTACATTATTTCATTTGACCCTGATAATAGCATTGTGAGGCTGGCATTTTAGGCAACTTCCCATTTTACAGATGAAGAAAATGAGACTCTGAGGTCAAGTAACTTGGCTGTGTTCACATGACAAATAAATATCAGAGACAAAATTCTAAACTAGTCCTGATTCTCAATTCAATGGAATTTCCACTATGTAATACTGCTTCTCGCAAATGAGATTTTTTTTTTTGCAGTTGATAGAGCACTGGACTTGGAATCAGGAAGATTCATCTTTCTGATTTCAAATCCAGCCTCTGACACTTATTAGCTATGTGACCTTAGGCAAGTCACTTAACCCTGTTTGACTCAGTTTCCTCATCTCTAAAATGAGCTAGAGAAGGAAATGGCAAACCTCTCCAGTATCTTTGTCAAGAAAATCTCAAAATGGGATCAGGGCGAGTCAAACATTGCTCTATAATCAATATCAGCAAATGCTCCAATAAACTAAAAGCCAGTGGTATTACTGGTAAAGTGAAAGAGGAGCAACACAGGGAAATTTTGGTGAGTTAAAAGCAGTTTTAATAAAATTTATTAAAAATATAATTGTAAAAAAATAATTTTGGATCACAGCCTATCAGTGACTTCTTGGCAGTATTAACAGACATATATTTCAAAGGGCAGCTGTTATCTTATAAAATATGCAGATTGCAATAGAAAAAACTAGTTTATGTATTGATTTGCTTAGAGAGCTTCTACCACTGATGTTTTGAATTCTATTTGTCTGATAAATGCAGTACTTGTACCATCTCCTGAGCCTACCCACAAATGTATTGGGTTTTCCAAAGTGTTGCTCTGCCTGCAGCTATGATAGGGAAACAGCTGTGATTGAGGATGTCAATTTGGTCATTATTGTCAACTGCCTCAAGAACGAGGAATCATTTAAAAAATATCTATTTTTACTGTGATCACGTTATTATGGGGTGTGAATGGATGGGTGAATGTCTTAGAAAGTGATATGGGTTTAAAGTCTGAGTTCAACTGAGAAACTTTCACTCTTGTGTTGCAGTTTTTGCCATAGTAATTTAATAGACTAATGTAAGTCTTTCTTCTCTCTCTCTGTCTCTCTCTCGATAGATATAGATATATAGAAATATGTCTATAGATATCTAAATATAGATATATATCATGTTATTGATTTTTCCTGGTCTTCAATTACTTATTCAGAAAAAATAAAAATGAAGGTGTTGACTAGGCGATATCTGAAGTCCCTTCTAGCTTGAGATCTCTTATTCTCTGATTCCCACTTGCCAGCACAAAGTTCACAATGTGGCAGAAGAAAATTGTATTTCAAGGAAAAAAAGAAAAAGTAAACCTTTGAATCACCAGTCATTTGTTCAAGATATATCTGAAACTCACAGTCTCGAATATGAGGGATTGCCTGGCTGATGCCTCCTCTTGATTTTTCTTGCTAATTGAAGGGTGGACAGGTTGGCATTTTTATTCTCCCTTTCCACTGTTCCCTGTTGTTCCTTTTGAAAATTTCCTGTCCGTAGCACAGCCAGTCAGGCCACTTCCCAATTTCATCGTCTTTCTCCCACTTCTTAGACGAAGAGAAGAATATCTTTTTGCCACAGATATTCCATCACAAATGAAGATTAAACTCCCCAGAACCCTCTGGTATTACTTTCTTTCCACAAGTCTTTTTCCCCCTCCTGCCCCCCACTCCCCTTGGGTCTCAATTAGCAACTGCACTCCTGTCTTGGGGAGAAATACTGTTTTCTCTAGTTCAAGTGGAAGTGGTAACAGAGAAGAAAGCTGTCGTTACCGTACCTTTATGTACTGACTGATATCTAGGACCATATTAGTAGGCAAAATTGAGGGATTTTGTTTTAATCCAATTGATTCATCTCCTGTCTCTGCCTTTGCGAAGGCTGCCCCCTCCCACCCATGCCTTGAATGTACTCTCTATTCACCTCTGACTTCTTAGGATCCTTATTTTTCTGGGAGACTCAGTTCAGGTGATGCTGCCGCCTTCACATAACTCCCTTGATCCCCTGAGAACCTCCCTGCTCAGATTACCTTGAGGTTCTTTTTGGTTCCTTTTTTATACTTTATATCCCTTTTAATTGAAGTCTGACATTACTCTCTTTCTGTCTTTTTATCCATAATGCCTTGTTTGGTGTAGGAGTCTAGAAAATGTTTGTTAAACTGAATCTACTCTTACTTCATATTCATTTTAAAATAAGAAAACACAGTACCTTTGGCATTTGGAGAAAATGCTGTGTTTTCCAAATAGCCTTTCTTATTGGCAACATCTGCATATGGGTTATTGAGTCCTTTTACATGAAGGACAGTTCTTTTGTGTTGACCTCTATTTCTGAGTACAGGGTTGCTTAACATTTGTGTTTCAGAAAAGTTACCGAGAAGTCATAATATTAATAGCGTTTATATAATGCTAAGGACCTTACATATTAACTTTTTATCCTCACAACAACCATGTGAGGTAGATATTATCATCTGTATTTTATAACTGGGAAGACTGAGAGATACAGGTCAATGTTTCTCCCAAAGTCTCACAGCTAATAAATGTCTGAGGGACATCTGAACTTGGGTTTTCTTGGCTCCAAATCCTTTATTCAATCTGCTGTGCCACTGAAATTCCACAAAGCAAAAAGAAAGAAATCCATGACATACCTGCTGATCTCATTGCTGTCCTTATAGCCTAAGGAGGTCAAAGACAGAAAGACCATAAATATAGATATATGAACACATTCTTGGCAATACTTTCTGGAGAGTTGGAAGCATCTGTCTGCCCAAATCCAGCACTGTCAGTCCAGGAGAAATAGAGGGAGCCTGCTAGTGCTGAGTCATTGTTCCTTGGCCCTCCTACCTCTAGGCAGCAGCCAGACACATTGTTCTAGTGTAGATCAGGCATATTTAAATTTATGCAAAAAGTTTTACGATTTAAAACCTAGATTACCATCTCGGGTACTCTTTCAAAGCAAGTAAGAAAATGGGGCCACACTTGATTTTCTTCCCCTGATTAGAGGGTGGGGGGGAAATAAGATTAGAAAACTTGCATTTATTTTCATGTTCATATGTTTTGAGCTCTTATGGGAGCAAGGATCTATGTGAGAAGAGTTTTGCTGGATAAGATGGTTTTCTGCTTGAGACAGGTATGTCTACTCCTGACCAGTTAATAAGCCAGTAGCAAATTTATTCCCTCCTGTTCAGTTACAGTAGAACTGAGTGTTCTGGCCTGTTGAGATAAATTTGGCTCTTGATTCCATCCTTTATGAACTGTGCATTGATATTGAACTATTTATGGGCCATGTATAAACACTAGGATATACTAAATTAAGAACTCAGGAAAGACAAGGACTGTATCTTTTTTTGTTTTATTAAATCTTCTGCAGAGCTTACTAATGTCTTCTGCCCATGATGGGCAGCAACATTATTTCATTTAATTGTACTTTTAGGTTATTCTAGTTCTTTTTATTTTTATTTTATTTGTTTTCAATATACTACAATCACTTCCATATATCTTAGATTATTTTCCCCTCCCTTCCCCTCCTTCCCCACTACCTTCCCACCCCCTTCCTGAGATGGCATGCAATCTTATATAGGTTCTACACATACATTCCTATTAAATACATTTTCTCCTTAGTCGTGTTGCATAGAAGAATTAAAATGAATGGAGAGAAATCATAAAGCAAACCAAAGCATAGTATAAAAGAAAATGATGTGCTTCATTCTGCAATCAAATTCCATAGTTCTTTCTCTGGATGTGGAAGGCATTTTGCCTCAAGAGTCCATTGGGAATTTTTTGAGTCCTTGCATTGCTATGAAGGACTAAATCTACCAGAAACAATCCTTGCACACTGTGGTTGTTGTTGTGTACACAGTTCTCCTGGTTCTGCTCCATTCACTCAGCATCAGATCATATAAGTCTTTCCAGGCCTCTCTGAAGTCTTCATGTTCATCATTTCTTATAGCACAATAGTATCCCATTACATTCATATACCATAATTTATTCAGCCATTCCCCAATAGATGGGCATCCCCTTGATTTCCAGTTTTTGGCCACCACCAAGAGAGCTGTCTAGTTCTTTATAAAAAAAAAAATGTTGACATTTGAGTAGGATTGATTTTTTTTTTCCTTTGGCTGCTTGAGCTTAAGTTTATTCTATTGGTTATTGACAGGAAATCTGATTCCTTTTACCTCTGACCCTTTGGTCTTGGTTCTATCTGATAGAGCAACCCAGAATAAGTCTGCTTAGCATGAAAACCCTTTGTAATATTTAAAGATAGCTATTCCTTTTTCTTTCCCCCCAGATAAACATCCCCTCAACTCCTTCCTGGATGTCAGTAGTTTGTAAGATCTTCAGTTGTGGCTGCCTTTATTCAAATAGTAAGCATGAGATTGAGGGCCAGTGAGGTTGCTTCTGATTCTGACAAGCTGTGACTCCTTCCATCTTGAAATCTCTGATCTAATAAATCTGTACTTTTTGTGAATACATTCTAATTTGTCACTTATCCCTGTAAGACATGAGACCTGCTCAAAGAAGAAATATAAGTAGATACTTCCATCTACTCTGTTGCAGAGGTTGGGGGTGGTGATGACCTATGGCTGTGAAATATTACATATATTGTCGGATTTTTTTTCAATATGGCCATTGTTTTGTGGATTTTTTCCCTCTTCTTCCTATTTTTTTTTAAATAATATTCTTTGTTTTATAGGATGACCCTCTGGAAAGGAAGAAGGGGGAGAATTCAGAGGATATTTGGGCCTTGTTGAAAAAAATATCAATAAAAATTTATTTTAAAAACTTGAGGTATTGCAGGGATGAGGTAAACTTAAGATTTATAGAAAGCTGAGGGGATACTCTTCATAAAATATTTTTTATGTTTATTTAATATTATATCTTTTATCTTAATCTTTGATGCCACATAAAGCAAGGTGTAAATTTGTATTTGTCATATGTTAGGGAAAATGATAGAGGACCAAATAAATCTTCTTTTACAAAATAAAATTAAAAGTTCAGTGCTGGGAAGGAAATATGATACTCCAGTTATGGTGTGGCAAGCTCTTGTCCTATGATCTGAGCTGTCTAGTTCTCTGAATACTATGTAAAGATTTGTAAAATCTTTATGTAAAAGAAGCTTTTTTGAGAAGCTTCACTCTGGTGGTGTTTTATGTGAACCTTATCCCCAAGTCTGAGAATCATAGATGTAGAGCTAAAAAAAGACCACAGGAAATTATCTAGTCCAAGTCTCTCCTTGTACAGATGACATAACTATTGCATATTTCCTCAAGAGAAAGGAAATAACTTTTCTAAGGATATAAAGCTAATATGTATCGGAGTCAGGGATTTGATTTAAAGATCACCAAATTATAGAATTCCAGAGTTACAGGGAACTTCAGACTTCTAGTTCCAATCATGCCTATTAAAAAAAATCAGTCTTTTCTATGGCTTCTAGAGAGTCTTTGACTCCAAATCCAGAACCCTTCATATAATTCCAAAAATGTCTACCAAGACATTCAATTCCTTCCTGAACCTATGCAGTTGAATCTCTGAAGGTAAATGTGGAATTTTCTCATTATCTCAGTTCAAGTTCTTCCTGTTGTCTTGATCCACATCCAAGCTTTCTGAGATGATTTTGAAGCTTGATTCGGCTATCTGTGACTTCAGCTATGCATCTTCTACAACTTGAATAAACATGTTTAGTTTCTTCAGGTCATTCATGAAAAATATTAGGGATTTTTTTTCATAGTTACTGAAGTAGAATGGAGTTAAGGGGTAATAGAAAGACTTCCAAGTCCAGTACGTTGAGCCTAATTTGGATCAGGAGGGCTACCCATCTCTGAAATGACTGATTTAAAATTATTTATGAAATTCCCTTATTTATTTTTTTATGAAGACTTTCTTTGTGGTACAATCCTATCTTATTGTGAAGAAAGCCCTACCTGCCCTATCACCTTGGATTTATTCCTAGTACAAGTCAATAATTGTGTCATATAGATATGGGCAAAGCATTAGAATGTAGTGTAATACTGTTGAGAGAGAGCACCACAGTGCTTGTAAGCGCCAGTTGTCCAAAAGTATCTTCTGAAAAAACACTGTGGAATGTAACATTGAAAGTCCCTGGGTAATAAAAAAAAAATCATTCTTGTCAGTTCATTTTTGTGTATGACACTTGACATAGCCTTCACACCATCTCATTATGTTGTCATGGCTGAGAAGTTTTTTACAAACTTACTTGCTGGTTGACAAAGATCTCTGTGCAAGAAAACCCCTTTGTTGATCATCTGTTCCTTTGTGTCTAATACTAAAACTTTTTTTTTTAATGTTTAGGTTTACATAGGTATTGATTTTCAAAACAAGATATTGATTGGAAATTACACAATAATGTTACTTTATTTCTATGTCATGGAGATGGAATGGGGTGGGATAAATATATAGCTAGATAAGAGTATGTGGATAGATGGAAATATGCACATATTTATATATGCACACCTATATGCATTGTCTTCCCACATTTTCATGGTTCTATGACTTTTACTTGTTGACTTCCTCCTTAAAATGGGAATTGTTCCACTCTTTGTCTCTTTCAATATATAGTAGGAATTTATAAATAATTTTTGGTTGATTTATTCATACTTTTTCTCTATAACCAGAATGTCTCACCCACTCACATACACAGGTACACATGTGTGCTTCTTTCTCTACTAAATCCTTTAAATCCCAACACAAATGCCATTTCTTTCATTCAGCTATTCTAAGTCTACCCTGTGGTAAGTCCTGTTTAGACTTCCTATCATATCTTGCTCACAGCTGTCATATATTTATCATGTTTCATTTAGAACTCTAATTATCAATTTACTGCTTATGTCTCCCAAGAAACTTTACAAGGGCAGGGATTGTATTTTAGTTGTCCTGATATCTTTTCCCCCAGATTCTTAATAACTGCCACATGGATTGAATTATTAAACAATATTACTTCTTTTTTCTCTAAATAAAACTTTATTCTAAATTAAATTTTCCCCCACTTTACCTAGTACACATCTGTATACTCTAGAAGGACCTAAAACAGACTTCTGTATTTTATTTTATTTTGTTAATGATTATTTATTTGTTTTTAGTTTTAAACATTCTTTGTCACAAAATTTTGAGTTCCAAATTTTCTCCCCATCTCTCCCCTCCTCTCCCCACAAAATACCATGCATTCTGATTACCCCTTCCCCCAATCTGCCCTCTCTTCTATCACACCCCTCCCTTTCCTTATCCCCGTCTTTTCTCTTTTCTTGTCGGGCAGGATAGATTTCTATACCCCATTACCTGTATTTCTTATTTCCCAGTTGCATGCAAAAACAATTCTCAACATTCATTCCTAAATCTTTGAATTCCAACTTCTCTCCCTTCCTCCTTCCCCACCCATCCCCACTGAGAAGACGAGCAATTCAATATAGACTGTATATTTGTAGTTTTACAAAAGACTTCCATAATAGTCATGTTGTGCAAAACTATGTTTCCCTCTATCCTATCCTGCCCCCTATTTATTCTATTCTCTCTTTTGACCTTGGCCCTCCCCAAGAGTGTTTACTCCTAATTACTCTCTCCTCCCATATGCCTTCCCTCCTGTCATGCCCCCCATCCCACTTGTCCCCTTTTCCCCTACTTTCCTGTAGTGTGAAATAGATTTTCTTACCAAATTGAGTGTGCATGATATTCCCTCTTTAAGTCAAATGTGATGAGAGTAAGCATTACTTTTTCCCTCTCACCTCCCTGCTTTTTCCCTCCATTGAAAAAGCTTTTTCTTGTCTCTTTTATAAGAGATAATTTGCCCCATTCCATTTCTCCCTTTCTCCTCCCAATATATTCCTCTCTTACCTCTTAATTTTATTTTTTTAGATAACATCCCTTCCTATTCAATTCACCTTGTACTCTCTGTCTATATATATATGTATATGTGTGTGTATAATCCCTCCAACTACCCAAACACTGAGAAAAGTCTCAATAGTTATAAATATTATCTTTTCATGTAGGAATCTAAACAGTTTAACTTTAGTAAGTCAACAATATTACTTGTATAAAACTTTATGCTTCTCTTAAGCATTTATCATATTCTAATTTCTATTATGCTTACTCGATATCTTTTATAGACCCTAGTAAGCTACAAGCTCTTTGAGGGCAGGAATTCTATCTTATCATTAAAGGGGAGAGAGTAACAGAGTCTCTGTACATGTATCTGGTATATGTTTGTTGAACTCAATTGAACTGACAAGAACAATCTGTCCATTTCTATGGCTGACACTAGAACTTAGTGCTTCAAGGCATCAACTATTTATTATAATTGTATGTGGTCCTCGATATTAGCACACCATGTCATTCCTCTGGGTGTGCTTTGAAAAATTAATTTGTTCTTCCTTAAGTAGCTAAAACAAATAGACACTTGTATTGTTGTTAATAAGCATTTTTTAAAAAGAGAGACTGCTGTGCAGTATTTTCAGTTTATTAGTATTATCTGAACGTTGCCCTATGATACCGTCTGGTAGTTTCTTTTGTCCATAGGAAGAATCTAGCTCTCAATCATTTCACACAGATGAACACCTGACCTAGTTAACTAGTTTATCCTTCTGTCTACTGGAAAATTCTGTTTATTTGTTGTTTTATTATACTGACAGTACAATGATAATTGATGCTTATGATGAGAACCAGACAAGATTGAGATCCTGGAGAAGATTCAACAGGAACATGCATTTGAAGGTATTTGAAAGACTGCCTTGGAGTCAGGACAATCTAAATTCAAATCTGGCCTGAGACACTTACTAGCTGTGACACTGGGCAAGACACTGATCAATTTCCTCATGAATGAAATGAGCTGAAGAAGGAAATAGGAAACCCCTTTGGAATCTTTGCCAAGAAAACTCCAAATGGGGTCACAGAGAGACAGGCACAAATGAAAAGACTCAACAAAAACACCAACATCTTCAGGAGGAAGACTAGACTCAAGATTTCAGGTAGAAAGTGGAAGTTACAGATTTAAGTATTATGTCAGTGAAAATTTCCTCACTATTAGATTGGTCCAAAAGCTCCCCGGAGAGCTGGGTGTCTTCTCCCTCCTTGGAATCTCCAAGAAGAAGCTACATATTCCCTTATCTAATAGGTTATAACAAGAATTCCTTTCTTGTGTGGGTAGGACTACACAACCACTGAGATTCCTTCCAACTCTCAAATCCTTTGAGTCTGCAACCATCTTAAATTACTGAAGCATGAAATTGAAGAAAGGATGAAGGTTAAATTTATTTTTGGTATTGGATCATTTTCACATATCAATGTGGAAATTGGTAATCCAGAGGAGATGACATAGAATACTAGAACCAGTCCTGGTCTTGAAGTGGAGATATCCTGAATTTGGTGAAACTGTGCCTCAGTTTATTCATCTATAAAATGGAGAAAAGCACTTATAGTGTCCATATCACAAGTCTGTTGAAAGGCTGAAAGGGAATGATGAATTTTAATGGCAAAATAAATGAGTTATTATTAAGTATAGCATTTGATGAAATAATCCAGAATATATGCATTAACAAAATTATTCTGCCCATCAATGTTTTTTCTTTCAAGGCTCAAATGACTGTCTGTGAGTGTGATGTGTTAAAGTATAGCTGGATTGTTCTGACTCTGCTGCAATAGCATTTGTTTTATGGTATTTTCCAAACTGCATTTAAGAACGTATATTTTTAAAAAATCATTGAAATATAACCACATGACTAATTATTATACATGAATTTTACATTGTATTAGAAGTTGAATATTTATTGGGAAATCTGCATTTATAATTTCATAAAAGATATAAAGAAAGCCTGAGGGTAGATGTTTAACTTTTGTAAACAAACCTTAATTATGAAAACAAAACCATACTTTTTAAAAAATTCTTAATAGTAAAATAATGACAGTTAACTTTCCCAGTGCTTGTTTTGTACCTTGAAAAAAAAAATTTGAAGAGATTTTAAAAATAACCAACCTTAGAATCAACTACCAGTCACTCATTTTTAAAATGGAAAATGTGATAGTCCTGCGTGCAAACCTATTGAATGTACTTCAATTAAATGAGCAAGTGCTAAGAGTCTACTATGTTCCAGATACTGTGAGTCCTGGGGAGCAGAGGGAGATGACCAAAGACTTCAATCCTAAGAACAGAGGAAGGAGAAGACTTCCAGATTGGGGATAGCCTATGCAAAAGACGCATATTGTATCTTTTGGAATGTTGCATGTTTAGAATACTAAGTAGTCTAGGACATGAAATGTGAAATAAATATGGAAAGCTAGGATGTGCCAGACTGTGAAGGACTTTTAACATCAAATGACATTGTTATTTATTGTTTGAATTTTAATACATTTCATTTTTGTTTTAATTTTAATTTAATTATTTTTAAAAATATTCTACAGGAGATAGAAAGCCATGGAAACTTCTTGAGAGGATTAAAGTGGTCAGAAATATCTTTAGAAATATCAATTTGGCAGCTGTGTCAGTCATATTTTACTGACGAGAAGACAGTAGAGAAAGGAAGAACAATTCAGTGGCTGTTATACTAGCCTAGATGAGATGATGAGAATTTGTACTAGGGTAGAGTTATGGGAATTAAGAGAACTTTATGGATGTCAGGGATGTTGAATAACTGTAATCGATATGGCTTAACAAGGGGTTGAGGATGGGCTAGGGAGGTATCACCACAAGCAGAGTGAACGTTCAAGGAAGATCATGTGGTTGTAAACCTTGGTTCCTGAAAAGATGATGCTAGGAAGACGAAGCAAGTTAGAAACAGCAGGGAGTTTGTGGGGAAGGTAATGAGTTGTGCTTTATACTTTTCAGTTTTAGACACCTATGTGGCATATGGGTAACAATGTCCATCAGGCGGTTGGTGATGCTCGCCTGAATACACAGCAGAGGAATGAAAGCTAGCTATGTAGATTTAGAAGTCATCTGCAAGGCAGTGATGATGGAACCCATAGGAAATGATTAGACCACTGAGACAGTTTAAAGAGAGAAATGCAGAGAACATCCATGCAAAGAGGAAAAGAACTGAGAAGAAATTATCAGACAGTTAGGGAGAGAACTGGGGGAAACATAGTATTAAGCCCAAGGGGGAGAAATAACAAGGATGATAATGGTGGTGGTGATGGTGGTGGTGGTGATGGTATCGGTGGTAGTGTTGGTAGTGGTGGTGATGGTGATGGTAGTGAGGGTGTCGGTGGTAGTGCTGGTAGTGGTGGTGATGGTGGTGGTAGTGAGGGTGTCGGTGGTAGTGCTGGTAGTGGTGGTGATTGTGATGGTGGTGAGGGTGTCGGTGGTGTCGGTGGTAGTGGTGGTGATGGTGATGGTAGTGAGGGTGTCGGTGGTAGTGCTGGTAGTGGTGGTGATTGTGATGGTGGTGAGGATGTCGGTGGTGTTGGTGGTAGTGTTGGTAGTGGTGGTGATGGTGGTGAGGGTGTCAGTGGTAGTGCTGGTAGTGGTGGTGATTGTGATGGTGGTGAGGGTGTCGGTGGTGTCGGTGGTAGTGTTGGTAGTGGTGGTGATGGTGGTGAGGGTGTCGGTGGTGGTGTTGGTGGTGATAGTGTTGGTGGTGGTTGTTGGTGGTAGTGATGGCAATGATGGTGACAGTAATTAGCATTTGTCTAGCCCTTCAAGATTTGCAAAGTACTTTAGATAGGCTGTGTCATTTGATTTAAGTAAACAGAAGACAGAATTGCCAATGATATCAAATTAAAAATTACCTAAAAGCCACTGGAGACCAGGCATGCTGAGAATTAGCAGGCTACAACACAGTACACATGAGGAATTACATGAGAGAAATGGTATACATGTCTTCATGAAAGAAATGCATGATTGAAAAAGAAGATATTGTCAGAAAAATAAGAGTGTAACATTACCTAGAAGCAGTCACCTTGATTTTTTTTTTTTTTTTGCAGTCTTCTAGTGTGGTTAGTCTCACTACTTGCTGATATATCTCTTTCTACTTTTTGATATGTCTCATGGCTAGGAACTTTTGCCTTCTGTACTGCCTAAAATCTATCTCTCTGTAATTTGACCCATTGGATAAATTTTACCCTCTGAGATCAACCAAAAAATAAACCTAATTTTTCTTCTATGTGACATCCCCATGTATATTTGAGAAGAGCTGTCCTACACTACTGAGTCTTCTCAGGCAGTATATCCCTTGGCTTCTAATGTTCCTCCTATAGTACCTTGTCTAACCTCCATCCCCATCACCCTTCTCTTTGTACACTCAATTTGTCAATTACCTTCCTAAACTATAGTTCCCAGAAAGCAACTCAGTAGTACACATTTAATCTGACCATCCATCCTTCAAGAAGGAAGTATTGTTTAACACAGGGGCAGCTAGGTGGTGCATGGATAGAGCACCAGTGCAGGAGTCAGGAGGACCTGAGTTCAAATCTCACCTCAGACACTTGACACTCACTAGCTATGTGACCTTGGGCAAGTCACTTAACATCATTTACCTCATCCTGGGTCATCTCCAGTCATCCTGA
Source organism: Bettongia penicillata ogilbyi (assembly GCA_023548195.1). Taxonomy (NCBI): domain Eukaryota; kingdom Metazoa; phylum Chordata; class Mammalia; order Diprotodontia; family Potoroidae; genus Bettongia; species Bettongia penicillata. Next base: position 6,565,018 of record JAJHZJ010000496.1, read on the forward strand.
TGAATATCTGGCCACTGGATTCAGATGACTCTGGAGGAGAAGTGAGGCTGGCGACCTGCATGGCCCTCCCTCACTCAAAACACAGTCAAGTGCAAGTCATGTCATTATTTCTCTGATGGCATGGTCTTCTTCGACAACGAAGGAAGAACACACATTGTTTAACACAGTAACAGTAGCATTGTTTTGCAATAAATCCTACATTATCTAATAATGATTAATTGCTATAATACAATCACAAAGAGTAACAGTCAATAAATTGCTAACATCAGTGGACATATCTAAATTAATGGACCTATATGTCCAAAGGTCAAGGATCATCAGAGTTTTATTTAGAGTTCATTTCAGTTAAGAATTTATTAGTATGACTAATTTCTCAAAACAATTTTCCATTGAATCCATCCACTGATTATGCTAATATCATAAATATTGGAGATTGAATTATTTTCTAATTAAAAATTGATTCTTTCTGATAGCTTCTTGGGTGTCAGGGAACAATACAAGCATGATCAAGGGGTTAGCTGCCTCCTGGTAAACCATATCTGCCACTCTGGCTACAGATTGAATTAAAATATGACTCTTTGGGGACTGGAAGTGATGGATTTCTTTGTGATGTGTTTATTGAATCCAGGCATCAGCTTTTTTTTTTTTTTTTTTTTTTAATCAGTCCAGATGGAGATAAAGAGCTTGCAAGTAACATGTTATGGGAAATACAGGGGAAGGTTAAGCAACTGATTGAAATATTCAAAATCACGAAATACATTGCCTCCATTTCAGGGTTTCAATGAACTATGTTGGCAGTGAGTAGAGATAACCTCATTATTGGGGTAGGTAGTAATTGTATAAAAACTGCCTCTAAAAGTGTGAGGAATAAAATCTGGGTCTTATGAATGTCTAGCTCAAAAGGATTTGTATAGAGAGGAGCATGGGAAATTACAAAGAACTCTTTATCTATTGCTTAAAATGGACAGAAGAATGGCTTTTTTAGAATTAATTGTATCAAAAATCTGTTGAGGTGAACTTAATACAAAAAAACCCCATTTCTATATTTTAATTAAAAAAAGTGATCTATTGAAACAAATCTTGGTTTCCTCATCTGTAAAATGAAAGGGTTGGATTATATGCCCAATGGGGTTCAGTCCAGCCCTAGACCTAGACTCCAAGACCCTAAACATAAACTAAGTAAAGTCCAAGACAAAAAGGAAGTAAATCTATGACCTTAAATAACACGTCCTACTTGAAAGACAGATGATTAAGCTACACATAGAGTATCAAATTAATTTTTGGTCAGAATATTTAAGGAAAGTCATTTATTTGACTCCTAAATTAAAAAGAATGTAAATTATCACAGGAAAAATAAAAGTTGAGAATATGAAGTCTGATTAAAAATTGTACATGTCGAGAGGCACCATGGCATGGTGGACAGAGAACTCACCTCAGAATTAGAAAGATCTGGGTTCAGTCCTATTTCAGACACTTACTACTTATTTATCCTTGTCAAGTGTCAGTTGAAGTTAGACTCAAGGACCTTTAAGGTCTCTTCCTGTTCTAAATTTATTATCCTATGAGCCTACATATTCATTATGTGACCCTGAGGCAGTAAATCGCTTAATCTCTCAGTACCTCCAAGCAATGAAAACTCCACCTGGTAGTAAAAAGTATGTATTACAGAGAAAGTGACTAATTTCTCTCTCTCTCTCTCTCTCTCTCTCTCTCTCTCTCTCTCTCTCTCTCTCTCTCTCTCTCTCTCTCTCTGTCTCTGTCTCTCAGTCTTTGTCTCTGTTTATCTGTCTCTAGATACATACATACATGTGTACATATATATACATACTTCTTCATGTGTATATACATATATGTGTAGATGATCTATGCACACATATATGTATACATGCATATATACATATATATATGAAATCACCTCAAGGTAGATAAAAAAACTTTCCCAGTTGCACCTTATATCTTTTGCTTTAACTTTATAATTTAGCAGTCAAATTACCACTTTTTAAGTCATCATATTTTTCTTAGTACTAATTAGGTTGTTACAATATAGAAAATGAATAATTACTGATAGTAAATAATTAGAATATTTTAGAGACCAGTCATTAACAACAACAAAAAAAAAAAACCTGATCCAAATGAGACACGGACAAATAAAACCTGTTGTCTCATTCTTTCACATATATTATACATAATATTGCATTTGTGCTATATAAAACAAAAATATAGGGACAGAGGGAGGGAGAGAGAGAAAGACAGAGACAGACATAGATTGACAGACTGAGAGAGAGAAGTGGATCGACTTGACAATTTGAATGTGATATAAAGAGAATTTTAACTGCTTGAGGGCGGGCATTGTTTCATTTTTGTCTTTGCATCTCTAGGACAAGGCATCTAGCAGGTGTGAAAGCACGAGTTTAGTTCCACAACTAGTTCAACTATTCAATTATATTTCAACAAATACATCACCCTGTGAATGATATATAAAGTGCTCTGCAAATCTTAAAATTTTAAACACTAGCTTTTAAAACGTTTCAAGAGGTTGGTACAGTACAACAATTCATCATCTAACATACTATATTTTGTTGATGGAAGGTATTCCTTAAGCCTAATCAGACTGTTTTTTGGGTGACAGACACATGGGATGAGGGCTACCTTGTAAGGAACTTCCAGAGCTTGAGCTCTGTTGTCATTACCTTGAGAAGATAGGGCTGCCTCAACTCTACAATGAGAGGCATCTAGGGGGCATCATAGATAAAGTATCAGGCTGGGAGTAAGGAAAATTTGAGTATAAATCCTGTAGGATACTTATTAACCATGTAGCTCTGAACGAGTTATCGAAACTTTCTTACCCTCAGTTTCCTCAACTGTAAAATAGGGATAATGATAGCACCCAAATCACTGCCTTGCTGTGAGATTCAAATGAATTAATATTTGTAAAGTGCTTTACAAATATATGTAGATGTCAGCTGTTATTACAGGGCATCAGAGTCAGACTTTAGAGGAAGTCTTAAATAATAATTGTCATAAATATCCTAAGGACAGATTTCCCATTGAAAAATGACACTACTAAAGATAAATAGATCGTTTCTGTGTTGTTGTTTAAAGAAAGAACAGGGTAATGACTAAATGACAGGCCTTGAAGGCAATGACAGAGAAATGAACATTTGTAGCAATCTGCCTCTTTCTTCAGTCAGATCATCAGAGCTATTTTGGTTCTAAATTGAAATTATTGATTTCGTTTTCCTTAAGTTATTGGTGACTTTTTTTTCCCATTTAATCTGACCAAATTTCGGCTAGCAATCAGGCATTCGAATGACATGCTTGAAATTGTGTGATCAGTTATATTACACAGTAAGCAATTTACATAGTAACCATTACCAATCCTAAGCCAAAAAAAAAAAAGAAAAGAAATAAGAAAATGACTAATGATGATGATACAGTTCCCTGAAGCAATTCAGAAGACTGCAGCACTAGCAATATTAGACAGATAGAGGAATGTTTAGGGAATGTAGAATTTAAGAAGAAGGGAAGTTAGAGATTATCCAGCCCCCTATTAATGTAAAGTTCAATAGAAGAAATATAAGCATGGGGAGGAGACTTGAAGTTTTAAATACATACATTTAAAATTTTTTGTACATAGTGAGATAAAATAGAATTGTATAGGGTGATAAGTACTGTTAATTTATGTGTAGAAAGGCTGAAATTAAAAATGCCCAAGGGTGATATAGGAAATACCCTTGAAATAGATGGATAGATTTTTCTAACTGAAGCTTACAATTTTAATTTAACTGTATAATCGCATTGTAGCAGTCAAGTAGGTGTCTTTTTCATTAGGACTAATTAGATTGTTACTATAAAGAAAAAGAATAATTGCTTATACCAGGTAATAAGAATATTAGTGGGGAGGACCAATAATTCTCAAGAGAATTTATCTAATAAGATGGAAAAATAATAAAGTCCATTGTCTCAGATTCTGATATATAAACTCATAAAGTACAAAGAGGAAATAAGGTAAGGAAGAAATCATGACATAAAGTGTAATTACCAAGATTTGTTATTCTGTAGGATCATAGATTTAGAGTTGGAAGACTTCTAAGATCATTGTTTTGTTCATTCATTCAGTTATGTCCTACTCTTTGTGACCCCATGAACCATAATATGCTGAGTTCTGCTGTCCTCCACTGTCTCCTGAAATTAGTTTAACCTCATGTTTGTTGCTTCCATGATACCATTTATCCGTCTCGTCCTCTACCATCCCCCTCTTTTGCTTTCAGTCTCCCCCAACAGCAGGGTATTTCCTATTGAGTCATGTCTTCTCATTTTGTGACCAAAGAATCTAAATTTCAGTTTCAATATTTGACCTTCCAGTGAATAGTCTGAATTATTTTCTTTCAGTATTAACTGATTTGATCTCTTTGCTGTCTAAGAGACTCTCAAAAATCTCCTCTAGCACTATAATTTGAAAGTGTCAATTCTGCTTGAATTTCCTTACAGTTCAATTCTCACAACTATATATTACTACTAGAGGAAAAACAAACAAACAGAAATAAAAAACAACCACAGCCTATCTTTAACTATACGGACTTTGTCAGCAAGATGATGTCTCTGCTTTTTAGTATGCTGTCCATGTCTTCTGCAGCTTTCCTTCCCAGGAGTAAGTGTCTTTTAATTTCATGGCTGCAGTCATTGTGTATAGTGATCTTTGGGCCCCACAATATAAATTCTGACACTGATTCCATTTCTTCTCCCTCAGTTTGCCAGGATGTAATAGGCCAGCTGCCACAATCTTAGTGGGTTTTTTTTTCTAATGTTAAACTTCAACTTTTAATTTCTCCTTTTTCACCTCCATCAAGAGGTTTCTTAATTTTTCTTTACTTTCTACAGTCAGAGCAGTATTGTCTGCATTTCTGAAATAACTGATATTTCTCCTGGTAACCTTAATTCTGGCTTTTGATTCATCCATCCCAGTATTTTACATGATGTACACTGATGTACATGATGTCACAATATAAGTCTTGCCATACTCCTTTTCCAATTTAAAAAAAATATCCATTGTTCCATGTTTTGTTCTAACTGTTGCTTTGTAACCCATGTACAGATTCCTCAGGAGATGAACAAGATGATCTTAGTACTCTCATTTTTGGGGGGACTTGCCACATTTTGTTGTGATCCACAAAATCAAAGACTTTAATGTGATCAATAAACCAGAAGAAATTTTTTTTTTCTGCAACTCACTTGCTTTCTCCATAATCCAGCAAATGTTGGCAATTTGGTCTCTAGTTCCTCTACTTCTTCAAAAGCCAGTCTGTACTTCTAGTTATTTTCGCTTCATATATTGCTGAAGTCTACCTTGTGGAATTTTATATAAAACCTTACTGGCATATGAAATGAACACAGTTATTTGGTAACTTGAACATTCTTTGTCATTGCCCTTTTTTACAATAAACTGACCTTATTTTATCATAAACTGATCTTTTCCAACCCAGTGGCCACTTGAGTTTTCCAAAATATGCTGGGATGTTGAGTGAAGCACTTTAACAATATCATCTTTTAGGGTTGTAAATAGCTAAACTGGAATGCTATCACCTCCATTAGCCTTATTAGCATTTGTTCCTATGGCCCACTTGACTTTCCCTCTTTTGGATATCTGGCTGTACATAGTAACCACATCATTGTGGTTGGTGATGTTGTGATCTTTCTTGTATAGTTCTTCTGTATATTCTTGCCACCTCTTAATCTTTTCTATATGTGTTAAGTGCCTAACATTTTTTATCATGCCCATATTTGCATGAAGCATTCCCTTGATGTCAATCTTTTTCCTTGAAGCGATCTCTTTTCTTTCCCACTCTATTTTTTCCTTCTATTTATTTGCATCATTCATTTGAGAAAACCTAATTGATCTTTGCTTTTCTTTGGATTTCTACATTCAGTTAAGTATGTCTTTCCTTTTCTTTGTTTTTACATTTAGCTTTCCTTCTTTCCTTAACTGTTTGTAAAGCCTCAATTAGATAACCATTTTGCTTTCTTGATCATTTTTTTTCTTTTGGATATTTCTTTGTTGCTGCATCGTGTGCAATAAGTTCTGCAGATACTCTGTCTATCCCTTAAATCGAGTCATTATTTCCCTTTCATATTTATACAAGATGTTATTTAGGTCATACCTATATGGTCTAATGGTTTTCCTTACTTTCTTCAATTTGAGTCTCAATTTTACAACAAGAAGCTCATGATTTGAGCCACCATAGGCTATAGGGCTTGTTGTAACTGAATGTTTAAAGCTTCCCCACCTTTGGTTGTATATAAGCAACGTGACTTTGATATTGACCATCTGGTAACGTCCATGGGTAGAGTTGCTTTTGGGTTTTTGAAAAAGAGTAGTTGCTGTGACCAGTGGATTATCTCAACAAAACTCTATTAGTTTCTGCCATGCTTCTTTTTGTACCCCAAAGAAAACATGCCTATCATCCCAATTTTCTTTTGGTTTCCTATGTTAGCTTTTTCTAATCCCCTATGATGAATGTGAAATCTTTTTTGTATTATTTCTAGAGCATTTTGTAGGTCTTTACAGAACTCTGATCAGTTTTGACCTCTTGACCATCAGTGGTTAGAGCATAGACTTGTGTTACTGTGATGCTGAATGATTTCTTTTTGCCTTGAAAAGATATTATTTATTATTTTTGAGATTATACCCTAGTATTGCTTTTCTTGCCCTCTTATTGGTTATGAAGGCAACTTTATTTCTTCTAAGTTGTTGTTGCCTACAGTAGTATATGAAGTGATCACCTGAATTAAATTCACTCATTCCTATCTATTTAAGATGAGTCTTGCTGACTCCGGGCCTGGCATTTTATCCATTCTACCACCTAGCTGCTCCTTAAGATAGTTTTCCTGTTGACAGATGTCTTGGTAGATTTCTGGGATTCTGTGAACTTGGTTGGGGAAATAGTCCATATTTTTTCACAAACTTCTCACTAAAATTTAACATTTTGTTCTATTGTAAATATAGGTAACATACATTTGTCTGAGAAGGAATCTATAAGTTTGCCATGAAATTTTAAAAAATGGAAAAAACTTGAAGTGATCTAATCTTTTGAAAGAGTTTAAGTGACTTGTCCCAGGTTAGAAAGAAGCAGAGTTGATACTCAAAACAAGATCTTCTGAGGCCAGTTGTAGCCCTCCTTCCATTGTAATTTCTACTTCCAATGAAACCTTGTGGGTTCGTTAACTACTGATGAACAGAATTTGGGTGAAGATCACTGGGGAGACGTAGAAGTAATACATTGTGGTACATTTACACTATAGACCAACTGTGTAGAAAGAAGAAAAACATGATATATTTGGGGAAGTCCACAGAGCAGTAGTAATGATGAGGTGGTGAAGTGAAAAGAAATTAGATGTCCAAAGATATATTGGACTTCTGTGTATTCTAAAGGCACAGAGGAAGTTTACATTCCTCATATGCTTTAATGACATTTATCAAAGGGTTGAGAGGAATTGATTGCAATTCTGTACCCCTAGATTCTGGCCAATGAGGAGAAAATAGTTCTAGGAGTGGAAATAATATAACAGGTGTTGTTGATATAGCATATTAGGTTAGCAAAACTTGCTATTATCTCATTTGATTTAATGCCATTATTATCCCCATTATATAGATAAGAAAAACCAGTCTAAAAGAATTGAATGAACTTGTCTACAATCACACAGTTAGTAAGTCTCTGAGTTGAAATTCAAATTTGGATCTTCTAGACTACAAGTCTAGTACTCCATTCCTCAATCCCATGATGGGGTGGGATATATCTCAGGGGGAGATCAATTCATTTTCACAGATATCATGCATAACTCATGACTAGATTTGCTATTTGGAAAGAATAGGAATGTAGAATCTTGAGTCTAGCCAGATACTCTTAAACCTGCAGGCATTAGAGGAATATATCTGTCTGTCTACCTATCTATTTGTCCATTTGTATTTCTATCTTTTTTTTTTTATTTAAAGTCAGGAAGACCTGAGTTCAAAGCTTTCATCTGACACCAGCTGTGTGACCATGGGTAAATCACTTAAACTCTCTGGGCCTCAGTTTCCCTATCTCTCAAATGAGATTAATGGCACTCACAGGACCCACCTCATAGAGTTGTAGTGAGATTCTAGTAAGATAATAATATATATAACTTCTTTTACAAAACTTAAAGTTTTATGCATTTGTCAATTAATTTTCAAATACTTATTATGATAGAGAACCATCTTTGGAGCCAGAATCTTTACTCTTTCTAGCCATGAGGGAAAGAAACAGCTTGACTCTTCTAGTTTTGTAATTTAAAAGATGAACACTCTTCTGCTATACAGCCAATGGAAAAGATCTAATCCCACCCACATGGCAGGGAAACACAGAATGTCTTCTCCTAGAAACAATTTGCTGACATAGTAGGCAATCTGGGTATGCATCACACACATATGTACATGCATACATATATGCATAAACATATATATGTGTATAAATGAAGATGATGGAATTGGATCTGTGTTGATTTAAAGTATAACTTCTGGGGGATTTGGAAGAAAAATCAAATTTTCCTATGCTGTACTACATCCCCCCTTAAAATTTTGCTATTTACAAACCTCTTCTACTTCCTCCCCCCTCCCCCACTATTACTATTGCTACTGCTATTAATAGTAAGTTAGCTAGATTGAGTGCTAAACTTGGATTCAGGAAAACCTGACTTGAAATCCTGCCTCTGAGACTTACTACTAGCTCTGTAACTCTGGGCAAATCACTTAACTTCTCTCTGCCTCAGCTTCCCGATGGCAATAATAATAGGACCTACCTCACATCTCTGTTGTGAGGATTCCATGTGATAACATATGATACAAGTACCTGAATAACAAGAAAATATTTGTGACAAGAAGTGTGCTGCCACATTGTGAAGTCCTTTGAGTTCTAGGCAAATAAGTATGAACTTACTCTGTAGACATTTCTAAGCAGAGGAATACGGCTACCAGATAAAACATCTGTTTTTGCAGATATAGTCAGCAGTCCTATTGGAAATATTCACTCAGATAACATTACTCAGTAGGAAACAGTTAAGTGCAGAGTGATTTTTTTATGATGATTTATTTACTGGAGTTAACATTTGTGTTAACTTAATGAGTCTTCAGCTTTCATGTTAAGAAAAACAGACCATTTAATTCTGGAACTTTGTTTTAATGCTGTGTCGTTATTTCCTCAGATCATCTCTTAAGTTTCCAGATGAATTGTGCTATTTTCAATGGTAGTTGAAGTGGTGATCAACTTTTTTTGAAGGCTTCACTTAGGAGGAAAAAAAACCAAACATACACACGTGTGTATATGTATGTATATATCCACATATATGTATGTATTATATATAAAATGTAGGAACTCATTATCATTGGCTGTTTAGAAACTGAATAATGGGGAATAACTGAAAAGCATACATGTATTAATCAATCTTGGAGGCGGTGATAGAGAGAGATCTATCAAACCAAGTCATGCATACCTACTGCTGGTATAGGACCGATAAATCTAACAAAACCTTGTTAATGGTAGAACAGGCTGGTAACAGCATATCTTTTTAATGTGGTGTTTGTGAAGCAGTTCTGGTTGGAAGACAATTTAGAAAAGAGAAAACAAACCAGATTACTTGTGAATTTCTAGTCTATACATTACTATAGCATCCTCTGGATGAAATCTTCCATATAGGAATTATGGGAAAGGAATATACTTAGATACCTCAATAGATTACAATTTTATCAATGTGGCTGGTTATTCTCTCCAACAATGGGAATTACCATGAAGTGATGCCTGCTAAGCCAATGAGATTCTGGTCCAAGTCACCTCATGTAATGTAAGGGGGTGTTTCCTTTAGATTCCATTGATTATGGATAGTCCTTGCCAAAGGAACATGCAACCAACCTTCTCATAAGGAAAGAACCATTTATTACTAAATTATATTTGCTGCTATATTTTGTAGGGCTGTTTTTAAGAATATTTCAAAGAGATATGTGGCAACGACTATTATGGGCATTCAAGTTATAGTGTAAAGTCCCTTAGCAAGAATGGCAAAATCACAAAGCAAAACGTGTTCTCCAGGTGACAAACTGTTAGATAATCCCCAATGAGGAGGGTGATTGCTTCTCTGAACCTCTTCATCTGCAAAATGGAACTGAGTACCTGCCTACTTCAGAGAACTGGATGGATGAAATGAGATGGTATATGCAAATTTTAGCAACAAATCTTAAACCCTCATCGAAACTGTAAATCATTGTTATTATTCATTAAACACCAGCAAAAATCCTAGACGTACTCAGATTCTCCATACTTTGAAGCACTTATACACACACATACACACACATATATACGCATATATATACACACATATATATAAATACACATGAACATATGTATATACATACATATGAGTGTATATATATATGGGGGGTATGTGTGTGTATGTATGTGTATGTATGTGTGTGTGTGTGTATGTGTGTGTGTATATACATATGTAAGATCTGGGAGAAAATATGGAATGAAATTGAGGAAAGAGTTAATATTATGTGTTGGAAATTCCATAAAAGAGCAACAAGAACCAGGAAATAGATTAATGATTTGTGAATACCACTTACTGTGGCTGGTTTGTCCTACCCAGCTGAGTGCCAAGGTAAAATATGGAGCATAAGCCAAATTTTGAGTGGAATTCATCCCTCTACAGAGAAAAATTTCTCTCTGGAGTGAGCCTCAGTATTAGAAACACAGACTATACTGCCAGGTACAAGTGAATGGAGGGGGTTGGAAACTCTGCAGGAACATGTATTTAGACACTAGAAACATGAATGGTTAGGGTAAGATGGGGAGCCTTGCAACCCTAATGAGTCCTTTTGGGAACCTTCTCCAGCTGAACATGACAGGTTATTTTCTAAGTCAACAGCCTATGATGTCTTTTCTCCATTTTGTCATCTGTAATACAATGATGGAGCTGTTTGTGGAGTATTTATTAAAAAAAAAAAAACAAACCTAGGATTGACACGTATTTGGCAATAGGGTTATTTCTTCACTTGATAAAGTAGATTCTTCCTCTGTATTTAATTAACATTGCCCAGATAAGTCTTTTGAGACTCCCTAGTTTCATCCTTTGAAATAGTTGGAGCTAAAACAAACAGACATCAGCCACCTACTCATTTTAGTCCTTCGATGCCAAATAACTGGTTTGTCATGATGAAGGTTATTTTCATAATGTCACAGATCCATCATTGTCTTGTGGGAAAGAATGGGGATGAACTGATGGATGGATAGAGTATTTATTAAGCACTTACTATAGGCCAGGGACTATGTAAGTCTCTGGGAATAGGTAATAAAAATATTCAAATTTAGAGATACAAACATTAGTAAGCAAAATAGTTCTTGTACCCCCAAAATTTAATGTTCCATTGGGGAAAGATAACACTAAGGGTGCTGAGAAGAAACACTGCTCTGTAGGGTAGAAGCCATTGTGGTTGTAGGAGACAGAGACCTCCACTATAATAAAAGTTTATTGATGGATTGACTGATTGAGAGTCAGAAGTCATTTATCTGTTTTGTCATCTGGGCCAAGCCATTTCCATTCTCTTGCCTCTCAGACTTTTCAGCTGTAAAATGGCCATAAATAATTTGTTACGTAAAGGTGCCCTCTCACCAAATGCAGGATTCAAAGCCCTGTGCCACATTTGGCTCTAGGAAGATGAATTCTTCCCCTTCTCCCCTCACCCCCAACGGACAAAATTTAGAAGATACTGATGACTACGTTTGCAAGTGCAAAGTCCTTTTATTTTTTTCACATAGAAGTTGTTGGACACAGAGCAATAGAAACATCATAGGACAAGTTTTTCAGGTTTCAAGATTTCAGTATGTAATTATTTCACCTCAATTACACTTGTCTGAACGCAAAGGGTAATGAATAGTGGAATTGTGGTATGTTTTTTAAGTTCCTTTTAAAGGCCAAACTCCAAAAACATTGCAGAGAATTTCATAGCGATATTTCTTGGATTCCAGGAGGACACATAATGACTAGAACTTTTATATTCAGCTGATGCTCTAAATCTTAACTTTAAAAGTGTCTGGCTAAGATGATAAGAGGTGCAATAGAAGGAAAGAAATGGATGGCTAGATTTTAAATTCTTATAATGAACCTTGTTTCACTAGGGAGGCTATGAGGGTGAACAGAATAAAATAGGAGATCTCTTTGGTGTTTTCACTTTGAATAGTCATATTTCCCTCTCTCTATGAGCCTCCTGGCCTCTTCCTTCCCATAACCAGGTTTTTATTTTCTGTGCAGGCAAGTACTTACTATTCAATGCTTATCAGACCTGCTTCCACCTGAAAGAGGCAGGAGCCTATAATAGTATCCTCAGGAACACAGCAGGGGAATACAGTAGTCAGACTCCAATGGTCCAATGGGTCTATCATCTGATCCAATCCAGCTGTTCCCTTGAATATATATTTGCAGAATGCAGCTCATCTCTGCCAGCTTTCACCAACCTGTGAGACTCTTATATTGGTGCTCCTACCAGTTTGCCATGTCAGACATAGAATTCACTGGATACTTAAGGGGTAAGGGGTGGGGGTGGGGTGTCATCATATTGCTGGGTATTCAATTCAATTAAAAGAGTATTTAGTAAACACTTATACTTTGTGCCAGTCATTGTGCTAGGTACTGGGAATACAAGGATAAAAATGTAACAGTTCTTGTCCTCAAGTATCATACATTTAAAGGAGGAAGGAATGAAATGCACAGAGAACTAAATACAAAAAATAATGTATAAAGTGTTTTTATTTTTCATAGAAGGGAGAATGAATAAACAGACAGAACATGAATGGGTGAGGTCAAAAAGAGCCAGTTGTAGGAATCGTAATTAAACTTACAAAGTTAAACTTCATAAAGTAAACTTACTTAAAAGGTAAATTTAACTAACAGTCCTATAATTGGCTGTTCCCCACACTTAGTGCCCTCTCCCCCACCAATTGCTAGGTATATATTGGCTGTATATTATGAAGCATATTATTATATATTCAAGAGCTGAAGTATATAATAATATACTTCATGATATGTAATGAAGTATGTAATAATATACTTTATAATGTAAAATAGTATAAAAACTATAATAATAAAACTTAACCTCACAGAGAATCGAATGAAATAATATTTGTAATTTTTTTTATGAAAAAATATCTGGCACGTAGTCAGCACTACAAAAACATTCCATCCTATTATTTTATTTATTATTCCAATTATTTCATTATTGCCACCTAGTGTCAAAAGGAATGCCCAGCCTCTGACCCTTTTTTGCTACTTTAATTGATTTGAAACTAAAAGAAAATCAGGTACTGACCAGATAATCTCTTCTATAGTCTTACTGTTCAGTAGAGATAACTACTTTTTCCTAAATTTTTTTTTTTACCAGGCATGCTTTTTTTGGTAGAAGGAGCTCTCTTTACCAGTATGCATCAGATCTGTACCTGCTCTGCAATCTGGACCCTTGGGAGCTACTTGGTACACAAAAATGATTGACCAGAGGTCACATAGCCAACCTTTAGCAAAAGCGAAACCTAAACCCCGATATTCTTGACTCTGAGGACAGCTTTCTACCCGTTAAACCTCACTGCCTTTATAAATCTTCTGAAAATTTAAATTTACTAATTGCATCAGGATGGTAATAAACAAAGAATAATTTGGTTAGATAGACACATGGATTAAATTAGTAACATAATAGAAACATGAGAATAATTAATATACTTACTGATCTCACCTTACCCAAGTTCCATTAAGCTTTGAATTGAAACAAAAAGGATAGCTAATGTATATTACCTTCTAGTTTGTAGCTGATAATTAAGATCAAATAGAAAATGAATTCTCTAATCTAATTGTCTGACATTGGAAATGTTTTCCAAAATTAACCTGGAGTTATTTTTGATAAAATCCAGGTTATTGATACTAAGATGACATGCCCCCAGTTTTCCAGATAAGTCTTGATTTTGAGAAAAGAAGGCAAATTTGGAAACATGCTTTAGGAATGCCTATCAAGTTTGAAGGCAAAAGAACTCATCTATTTTCTTTCAAGCTCCGTGTCTGTGGGCAAGCCATTTATACTCCCTGAGCCTCAGTTTCTGTAAAATAGAGACAATCACATTTGCATGACTTACTTCATACCATGTTTAAAGGACATTCAAAAATCTAGTTTTATGAAAATGTAAGCTATTGTTGCTTTGTGATTTTATTCTTTTTTAGAGCATGTGTACTAATTTTGGTTTAGAAATCTGTGGTCACCATAGCTAATAACTCCAGTCACTCAGTGTTGAATTCTGTAGTCATGACAACCCAAGACAAGAAGAGAAAATGTTGTCTGGTCTTTAAAGGTCCCCTTCAACCTCTGTGGTCAGAGTGGCTCGAAAAGGGAGCGAAGGGTCCTCAGAATCATACAGTTTTAAGATAGTTCCAGTCAGTGGTCTAAATAGCCTCATCCTAGCAATTGGAACCAGAAGACCTTGGTTCAAACCCGTTTTCTGTCATTTACATCAATTTGACCGTGGACAAATCCTTAATTCTCTCTAGATCTCAATCCCTTATTTATAAAAGGAGGAATTACATTTGATAATCCCTTAGTCTTTTACTAGTCGAACAGCAAAAATTTATTACGTGCCTAGCACTGTGTACATCTGGCCCTCTGCTAGGCTCTAGAGATACAAAAAGTTAATTTAGTTCCTGCCCATAAGGGGATTCATTTCTAGGGATATACAGAATATTCAAGACTAAGTATATTCAGGCTATCAAGATAGATATAGATACTCCATACTGCATACAGAATGATTTCGGGAATTCAAAGGGAACACTAATAACCTGGGGAAAAGGAAAGTGGAAACCTTGAGCAATCCTCTTCTTCTCCATAAGTCTCAATTTGATAAACTCTAAAATGAAGAGATTGAATTAGACCAGGCATTTGTTACTTTTCCTGTGTTCCAGACCCCTTTGGCAATCTTGAGAAACCTATGGATACTGTCTCAGAATATTGAGATGCAAAAACCATATGCCTAAAATAAAATGCACAGGATTAAAAAACAATCCAGTTACATCAAAATGCAGTTATCAGAACTGTTTGTTTTTTAAATTCAAGAATCCCAAGTTGAGAATATTTGCATTAAAATAATTTGTTGGTGTCTTCCAGCCTTAAAGCTATTATTCTATGATCCTAATTGTTTAAATTCCTTATTTCATCTCATTCAAAAATCCAGACATAAATCAGCAATGAGGGTCTCATTTCTCCCTTCACAGCAGAGGCAACTCTAGCATCTCCATGCCTTGGGATTCTGTCAAAGCAGAGGTAGCATTCTAGAATATGTATTTGTTAAGTTTCCATTGGGGACAGTTATAAATAGCCAAGAAAGGAATGAACTACAAAACACTGCTTAAACAACATAGGTATATTCCACGTGGGATAAGTTCTTTTTTCCATCATATGTAGGTTTTTTAAAGAAAAGCCAAAAAAAAAAAAAAAACCCACCACCACCAACAACAACAGTAATTTACTGCCTCTTCTTGTTATATATGTTTCTTTGGGAACAATTTTGTTGCTATATGCACTCACAATAAGTTTCTAACTAAACTCCAGAGATTGTTCAATTCAGTTCAAGTAGCTATTATGAAGCATCCATGAATCAATGAACAATTATTTGTTAAAAACCTACTTTGTGACAGGCATTGTGCTTGTCCATTAATCATCTAACCAAAGAGCATTTATTAAGCACCTACTGTGTGTGCTGGGCATACAAGGATGAATGATCAAATAATTCCTACTCTCAAGAAACTTCTAACAGAGGAGACAAATTTATATATGTGTGCAGTATGTATGTGTGTATATACATATATATTTATATATATGTAGATCAAGGATAAATAAAATAAATGAATAAATACAGATTATACAAAATGATTAAATAAAACTTTCTAGTTTTGGTATTTTTGGAGGTACAAATAAATGCCAGGCACTGTGGCAGCCACTGGGGAGACAAAGACAAGAACAAAAATTCCCTCAAGGCATTTAGAGTTTATTGAAAAAAAATTACATATAGACAGGTAAGAAACCATAAAATATGCACAGAGGGGCTCATTTAGCTTTGATATCTGGGAAAACTTCTGAACAATTAGAGCTGTCCAAAAGTGAAATGAGATGTCTGAAGCAATGATGAGTTACACCTCTTTGGAGGTGCACAAGTGGAGGATAGACAGCCACATGTGATACGGGTGATTATGTTGAAATGGGGATTCTTTTGTTGAACAGCTTGGATTAGGTAGCTGCAGAGGTCCCTTCTAGTTCTGAAGTTCTGTAATCCAATGATTAAATAAAATAATAATTAAAAAAAATACTATTAGGTTGGGGCTTCAGAGAGAGAAATAACAACTAAGCACATCAGAAAAGGGCCCATATATGAGGCAGTATTTGAGCTGAACCTTTAAGATATCTGAGCCAAGATGGAGAGGGAGAACAATTCAGATAGATACATAGGTAGATTCATGGATTGATGGGAAGGAAGAAAGAGAGAAAGAAAGAAAGACAGAAAGAAGACAGAAAGGAAGGAAGGAAGAAAAGAAGGAAGGCAGAAAGGAAGAAAGGAAGGAAGGAAGGAAGGAAGGAAGGAAGGAAGGAAGGAAGGAAGGAAGGAAGGAAGGAAGGAAGGGAGAAAGAGAGAAAGGAAGAAGGAAGGAAAGAAAGAAAGAAAGAGAGAGAGAGAAAGAGAGAAAGAAAGGAAGGGAGAAAGAGAGAAAGAAAGGAAGAGAGAAAGAGAGAAAGGAAGAAGGAAGGAAGGAAAGAAAGAAAGAAAGAAAGAGAGAAAGAAAGAAAGAGAGAGAGAAAGAAAGAGAAAGAGAGAAAGAAAGAGAGAGAAAGAAAGAAAGAAAGAGAGAAAGAGAAAGGAAAGAAAGAAAGAAAGAGAGAAAGAAAGAGAGAAAGAAAGGAAAGAAAGAAAGAAAGAAACAAAGAAAGAAAGAAAGAAAGAAAGAAAGAAAGAAAGGAAGAAAGAAAGAAAGAAAGAAAGAAAGATAATAGCTATATGGATGGATGGATAGAAAGACAGGCACGTATACATCTATTTAGGTATATGTACTATATATCTTGATATAGACATATTTGTATATATCTATATAGATGTATAGATAATTGCCACGTATGGCTGTAGATCTCTATACACATTTAGATATATGGCATATATGCATCTATAGATCTAGATGCCATATATAGGGGATATCTATCTATCTAATCTATCTATCATGTCTTCTTGTCTATCTACACATACACAGTTTTCACCCAACCTGTCCCATTTGTGTCTTCCCAAATAGGACATTTCAGCTCCAATCTTCATGCCTTTCCCTCATCTGCCCCATGCCTAAATGATTCGGCATCCCCATCTTGGATAATAGTTATCTATCTAAATAGATATAGATCCATATATGTCTATGTGGCATATATATATGTATGTGTGTGTATATATGTATACACATATACATATATATCTATACTATGAATAATATATATGCGAATATATATGTGTGATGCACAAGTCTTCATCACCAACCTTATCATCAACACTGTTTTTACCTAAATAAAAAATGTATATATATCATTTATAGAATATGTAGGATACATACACATATAGCATACACATGTGTACACACATATATGTGCACAATATGTATAGATATGTATCTATAGGTACCAAATGGTATATATAGATCTGTGTCTATATATCTATAGATTTGGAGAGAGATAGAGAAAGATACACAAGCCATTTCTAGGGTCTAGGGAAACCAATGAAACACTTCCTTTCTTCAAGGGACTTGCATGCACTTTCTGTATTAGACTTCTTGGGTTAAAAAAAAAACAGCATGAAATTTGACACAATAGTAATTGTTAGAGTAATGGATTTGGATTTGATATGAATATTGCCCAAAGCCAAAGTAATACACCCAGCTACTGAAATAAACATGAATAAATTTCTTTCCTGGGCTTTGTCATTCTGAAGCAAACACCTTCAAACCCCAAATATAACTTGCCCCGACTTCTCTTCTTATTGGATCTTTGTGATTATGGAACTATGGAAGAAACAAAGGCAAGAGGAATAAACTATTGTACCTTCTGTCTAAGTGTATAGGGCTCTAGAGGCTTTTAATAGCCACCTCTAAATCAATTGTACTGATACTTTCACTATGAAATCAGAAGCAGCATCTGAAAAATGGAAAAGTTCCATTGTCAAATCCATATTACTCCTCACTTTTTATATTCCATCAGAACCTGCGGAATATTTGGACACATTTTTATTAAGCTCTCCCTCTGTGGATCTTATGGAACTATGAATAAGGCAATTTTTTTACATGTATAACTCAGTAAGCAAGGTGTGCCCACATCCTTTTTGTAACAGTTTGCTTCTCTAGATGATTCCCTAGTTCTTTGCAAAATCCTTATTTTGTTAAAGTATTGAAAAGATACCAAGGATAAATGTACATTGGCACTTATCCATTATCCTAGGGCAGATACCTGATTCTGTAGCTGAAAAAAAAAAAGAATCCTTGTGCACAAAAATAAAAGGGCTTTAAGAAGCATGTCCACTCTTCATCAAGCTTTTTGGGTACAATTTATGAAATTAACTCATGTAGATCAGGACATGGTACTCAGTGATTTTAAAAGATTTGAAATTGGCATTAATATTCCTTTTTGGCATATAGATGGTACCTTAGGAAACTAGTAGAGATTTACTCCTTTACAATGAAGACTTCACTGAAGGTTTCTCTGCCTAGATTTCAGTACTCAAATGAGCTGCAGTGAACCCTAAGGGTAGTTCATCCCCTGGTATTATAACCTTCCTGGACCAGTTGTGATCACAAAAAGCTTATCATCTTTTGACCAACACCTCAACTAGAACTTGAGCTGGTCTCCAAAAACTGTACCATCCAGTCAGATTGGCCTTTGTTGGTCCTTGTATGTGACATTCCTTCTTCCCATGCCTTTGTACAGGATGTCCCACCTCACGTATGGCTCTGAAAATATCCTAACTTTTCAAGGCTCATCTCCAGTGCCTTGACTGACATGAGGTATTTCCTGATGTTCTCCCTGCCACCCTCCAAGTTGTTAGTGTAGCTTTCTCCATTCCATTATTACTACACACACACACACACACACACACACACACACACACAAAACTACACGTGGATGTTGGCAAATGCTGCAAACCAGTACTTGATTTTTTGATTTGTTTACTGTCTCTAGACAGTGATGGAGAAAATAGTGCAGATTAATCTTAGAAGTGTATCATGTATACCCCCTCTCCCTAAGAGCTGGTTGTTAAATATTTAGCAGCAAACCCTAGAACCCAGGTCTTCTGACCCCAGAGGCAGAGTTTTTTCATTGTGCTAAACTGATATAAGCTCCCTGGGCAACTAGATGGCACAGTGGATAGAATGCTGGGTCTATAGTCAGGAAGACTCCTCTCTCTGAGTTCAAATCTGGCCTCAGACACTTATTAGCTCTGTGACCCTGAGCAAGTCACTGAACCCTGTTTGCCTCAGTTGCCTCTTCTTTAAAACGAACTGGACAAGAAAATGGCAAAACACTCTAGGATTCTTGCCAAGAAAACCTCACATGGAGTCACGGAGAGACAGACATGATGGACAATGATTGATCAACATCCATCCATCCATCCATCGTCTATGTGTGTATGTGTATGCATGTGTATATGTATATAGTTATCTGCATATTTATATGCATGTATATATGTATATATGTATTATAGCAACATATAGTTATAGTTACAGTTATAGATCTACAGCCTCTTCCACAAGAGTATATGTATAACTCTATATTAAATTAATACATTACTCTTTGGATTCTAATTAGTCTTGATTTGAGAATATGTTTGGTTGCCTTAGAACTACAGGACTAAGAGACCATTAAAGACTTTAATGAGTCCATCCTTTTAGGTTGTAGCACTGCTGTCCAGTAAGGCCTTGGTTTACCCATCTGTTCTATGAGGGGTTTGGAAGAAGAAAACTGGTCCCATTCCCCTATAAAATTGCAAACCCTTCAAAATTTAGCATCCACCAAACCTGCCTCAGGGATGATCACTCTCTACCTCCTAAATTACATTGAATTTATTTACTTCTGTAACTGCTATAAGCTATTTGAAGGCAGAGATGGTTTTATTCTCTTGTTTTTGTATATATCCACATCTTGCATGTAAGACTTTTAAGAAATGGCTGTTAAATTGAACTGAGGAAAATTAATTGGCTAATCTTTTAATGGATTCCAACTATAAATACTATGTTTTACTGTTCTGTTCTCTGCATGGTGGCACTTTGACTTCAAAGGCTGTATTCTGTTTAGGATTTTTAGAATGTAAATACTTTGAAGGCAGACCATTGTCATTGTGTCAGTTACCTAACTCACACCATGCCTGGCACATAGTAGGCATTCAGTAAGTGTTTGTTGGCTGACTGACTAAACTATTTAGAAAACATCCAACGTTTGGGAAGAATTTTAAGACTGATCACTACTGACAAACACTATGAGCTAAAGATCTAGGATTATCCTGTGATCCAGCTTTTTTTCAAGCAGCAAAAACAGAAACAAGTAAAATGTTAGTTTATAAGGAACTTAAAAGAATGAATGGAAATTGATTTCCTTGTTCACGATGTTTTCTTGGCTGACTTTGTAGTTTAATCACAGTGGTTGGAAGCTTGGCAGAATTGATGAACCTCTACCACAAGATGGTAAAGGCATAGTGATTACAGTCAACACATTTATATTCAGGAAGACAGGAAACCTGGTTAACCCCATGTGAACCATTACTGAAAGCTAATCTTGTAAAGTCCATTCGTGTAATATGGTCAATAATATTGCCTTTATCTTTATTCCCCTGAGATAAACTGAGGGAGTGATGGAATGCTCCCATTGGCTAACTGGAGCCCACACATAGTAAAATATTAGACAACAGCCATATGGTCTAGAACTATTTAGCTTTGTTTTTATTTACTCAAAGTCAATTATACCAAATCCCCCAAAGGGGAAAATACACTCAGGGGAGTCATTTTCCTGAAAGAATATTGCTTTGAAAATGTAGGAAAGCATTTGACCTTCGTTCTTTGGTTCTCAGTCTATCTCTGTAACATTACATAGTGCCACTATATTGCTACCATGTTGTTTTTTAAAATTTTGAGTTGTAATTGTAAAGCATTCTTGATGTAGCTTGACCAAAGTGTATAAATCCCTTTTTGCCACCTTAGGGAACATTGTTATCTCGTACAACTCCATATACATAGAGATATAGAGCATTCATTTTTTTCACAGATATTTTTTGGTACTTTCCCTCATGACCACAACTGAATCATTTTCAAAGGCAATAAAGCTGATTTCTTGACCTCCACTCATCTCTTTCCTTTCCCATGATTCCTAGGCACTTTGCCAAAATTACTACTGCTTGTTCTTCATTTTTGAAGAGGACCCTGACATCAGAGAGGTGATGACATAATATGCAAGTGAATTGGATTTTAGTGAGGGAGGGCAGTGCAAAGTCACCAGTTTCACTTTCTCCTCTGTAGCCCTCTGAGTCCAGTGGCCACATACGGATCAAGACAGCTACAGAGAGATGGCCTGGAATGCAGTGCCTTTTCAAACCAAGACCTGTCCTTCACAGGTCTCAGTTTGAGGCAGTGCCCATTCAGTGATTCCCTTAATAGGGAAAAAAAAAAATGAGGCAAAGAACAGTGTCTTCAAAAAAATAGATCTGGGAGGGGAAGACCCTCAGGGCTTCTGGTAAAAACAGAAACAACTGTTATTTACATTCATTCTGAGCCAACTAGGGCCCAAATAGTGATATTAATTCTAAAACTTCACCACTTAAATCCTGTCAATGCTTTCTCATTGCTTTTCAAAAAGAGGATAGATTCCTTAGAGTGACATACAAGGCCTTCCACAAACTAGACCTATGTTACATTTCCAGCTTTAGGTCCCTGAGCTTATGTTCCATCAAATGGTGTTTTTATAAGTCTTGGGCCAGAAGGGAGGAAGGTGGAAGAAACGGAAGAAAGGAAGGAACATAAGAAGAAAGGAAGGAAGGAAGGAAGACCTTGCTTACGTGAAATCTATTTATTAAAATCCTTGCACATATCTTGCCTATTCATTCTTGTTCCCTGCCCTGTGTTGCCTTCATCAGAAATGCTTTTTCTCCTCATGTATTGCCCCATTTCAGCCTATTAAAATCTTATTCATCATCCCAGTCCACTCCAAAGCCTTCCTTTTCTCTGCAGCTTTTTAATCACTACCACCAGCAGTTGTTTTCCACTCCTTCACAGTAGCACGGGGGCCCTAGGATTCTTATTGCATTCACTGTATACTGCCCTGTGCCTTAGCTTGCTTATTTCCCTGTAGAATTACAATCTGTGAGGGAGGGCAGGGAGTGTCTTACATTGCTATTGGAAAGGAGGGGGATAAAGTTATAGCTCAAATCATTTTGATCCTGTTGATATGATAGAATTCCCTAGGTTTTTGGTTTTGTTTTTGGTTTTTTTTTTTGGTGTTGTTATTGTGGTGTTTGTTATTTTTTTTTTTTTGGGGGGGGGGTTGGAAAGTTCAGAGGTGACCAAACAGATAACTTTGTGTTTTGTTTTGATTTCCAAAAAAAATCCCTTGGCAAAGGCATAGAATGACCTGGTAAAGGGGTAGGGGGTATCAGTCAAAACCTCTGGTAGAAGTGGGATTTCAGCTGAGTTGGATGGGGGTTTGCCCCTAACGAAGAGGAGAGAAATAACGATAATCATATCAACCAGCATCATAATAGAGTTATTTAAGTTTGCTAAGCACTTGGTAAATATTACCTCATTTTATCCTCCCTACCACCTTGGGAGGTAGGTGCTATTACTACTGATGTTTTCTGGATGAGGAGATTTAGGCAGACCCAGGGATTTGCCCAGGGACCCAGGCTCTGGTAGGAAGTGTTTGAGCTTGGATTTGAACTCACGACTAACTTGACTCAGGCCCTGTGCTAGCTACTTCAAGGAAGGAACTTGTTCCCAGCCTGGATCAGCAGATCAGAGCCTTCCAGCTGAAAGGATTTTCAGAGGCAATGTCACCCAATGGTTTTAGTTGATAGTTGGGAAGAGTCAAGCCAAGAGAGGCTTAGTGGCTAGTCCAGGGTCACCTAGGCACTGACTGACAGCTGTAATCATGAAACTCAGGCTCTTAGACTCCAGATTTAGTGCCCTTTTGCTACACTACCCAGTTTACCCATGTCCATGGGCTCATTCCAGGTGAAAGGGACAGCTAGCACATGCAAAGGAAACCTTAATGTCAGAAAGGCAGTGCTGATGGCCTTTATGAAGTATTATAGTTTACAAAGCACCACATTGATGAAAGGAGCTGAGTGTCAAATTAATTCCTAGGCCTGGGGCTTGGGGGTAGGGAGGGGCGGAGGGGGTTGCTGTTCTAACCACTGACCTCCCAACTTGCCATAATTACTCCCCAGTGTCTCACTTTCACTGCCATACTTTTGATCTTTAGAGCCAAACAAAAGCACAGCTCACCCTGCCCCCAGGCTCTGGCAAAACCATTGGATTAGATTCCAAAGGTTTAGCAGACTTTATTCAGAATCCATTGATGGGCAGTTCTGGGTGATTTCCTTTCTTCTGCCTAATCCTCACACTGTAGTTTACTTTCCTTGTTGGGAAATTGGTACTTGAGTGAGATTATTTAAATTCCCTGAATGTGGGCTCTGAATTCTATAGCCCTACTGCCTTAATCCCAGGTCCCAGAACCTTCAGATCAGTCCACAAGCATCCATTGAGTTTACTTAGTTCAGCATACTGTGTTTTGTACTGATGATTAAAGGAAAGAGGTTGAAAAAAGTTTGTATTCTAATGAGAAAGGGGCAGAAGGGAACAGTCATTTATATAATGCCTCGTATGTGCCAAAACACCGTGCCAAGCGCTTTATAAATATTATCTTGTTATCTCCATTTTATACTTGAAGAAATTGAGGTAGACAGAAGTTAGGTGACTTCCCAGAAGATCACACCACCAGTTAGTGTCTAAGACTGGATTTGAACTCACATGTGGAAGGTAGGTGATATTGTTATCCCCATTTTATAGGTGAGCCAACTGAGACTTACCCTTTCTCGGAGTCACACAGATAATTTTCCAGACTCCAGGTCCATCTCTCTTTCAATGGTGCTACTTAGCAAACATCATGCCAAAGAATGCATCCGGTGCCTTACACTTAACAAATGGTTATATAATAAAATGGAGGGTAGAGAGGGAAACATGGAATTGGTAAATTTCTTTGTTTGCAATTAATCTCTTCCTTGCTGGCAATTCTAGAAAATCATTTTTCAAACAGAAAAGGCTGGCATGTTAATTTTGTATTTTTTGTACTCCCACCTGGAAGTACTGGTTGTGTTTTGGAGGGAGGAAAGGGGGAGTGGGGAAAGGATGCAGTTTAGGAAGAATTGCAAAGCATTCTGCAGAGAGCACTCAGGGTGGTGAGAGGCCTTGAGTCCTTGACATAAAAAAAGTTACCTTGCATATATTTTATGGATATACGCATGTATGTATGTACATATGTATGTGTGTATTATTTTAAATGTTTTTCAAACCTTGGGGCCCAGTGTAAATGTTGTCTAGTATTATTGTGTTTTCTACAAGTGCCTTTTATCTTCTTCCTGGAACTGAATCTCTGTAGTAAATACTGTTGAATTTTTGGCTTTGTATCACTAGCACCTAGTAACCTGGAATATGGTAAGCACTTAATGAAAGTTTGCCGACTGAGTGATTCATGAACATGATGGTTGTCTTCAAGTATTGGATCAGCTGTCTTGTAAAAGAGGGATTATTTTACTTTATTTGACCTCAGACAGTAGAACAATGGATAAAAATTGCTGAGAAAAATGACATAGGGAAGGGAATGGGGTTATAAAATGACTGACTTTTTATTTATTTTTTAATTTAATTTTTTTAAACTTTTTAAATTTAAATTTAAATTTTTTAAAAATTTTAACTCTTAATTGTAAAAGTTATTAAATGTATAGAAAAGGCCAAACTGGTTCTTGAGGCAAGACATCAGTAGTCAGAACTGTGGAATGACAGAACTAGTCTGATGTCTTGAGCCTATTTTACTAGAAGATGGTGGTGCAATTAATAGAAATAAGAAAGTTGGCAGGGAGGTGCAGGAACCAGTTCATAATGGGTTTCAATTTTCAGCACAAGCAATATTTACACTTAGGGAATTGGCCAACGCTACAACTCAAGTCTTGAGCTATTGTTTATTGATTATCTGCACTTAAGAAAGTGATAAAGAAAATGTTAAAGATAATGCAGATTAGTAAAAGTATATCCTATGGGCCTTTTTTTCCTGGAGAGCCAGTTGTTAAACATTTACCAGCATAACCCTGGAAAGGTCTAAATTTATAGGAGGAGATGAGTTCACATTTGGGGGACATGTTGATTTTTAACTACTAGAAGAATATTCAAAAGGTAGCTAGAGATGCAGATGTGGAGCTCAGTGAAGAAAAAGGCTGAGGCTGAGAAAGGGCTCCATCTGTAGCTCCAGACGCAAGCATAGGTATAACCCTTTAAATATTTCTATGCAACAATATGCATTTGCATGAATATTGAATACATCATATGTGCATTCATGTCTTTGTGTGTGTACGTACATAAAAGGTGTATTAAAAGATACCTACAGGAACAAGTTGTGGACTTCCAGGACACTCAATTGTAATAGAATGGGATTGGATGAATCTTAGGATGAAGGCTAGAAGGGATCTTAAAGACCATTGATTTCAGTGCCCTCACAGATGAGGTAATTGAAGCTCAACTGGGCAGCTAGGTGGTATAGTGTACTATATCTAGTACAAATCTGCCCTCAGTCACTTACTAGCTGTGTGAGCCTGGGTAAGTCACTTAACTCAGTTTCTTCAAATCAGCTGGAGAAGGAAATGGCGAACCACTTCATTTTCTCTTCCAAGAAAATCCCAAATGCAATCGTGAAGAGTTGGACACAAGTGAAAAAGGCAAAAACTGAAGCCCAGATGTGTTACGTAGCTGGTAAAACAAAAGACTTCCTACCCCTAGCCCTACATCCTTTCCATAACTTTACTGGCTCTGGTCTTGTCTACCCTGGGCTTGTATATCGTAAAATGACATGGGGTAGGCTCAGTTGAGATGAAGTAGATCATGGGGTCAAGGGACCTTAGATGCAATCTGACACAATGCACCCATTTTATAGGTAAGGGAAATGAGGTCTAGGGAGGTTAAGTATTTGTCCAAGGTCATATGAATAATCAGCATCAGAGGTGGAATTTAAACCCAGGTCCTCTGGTACCAGAATCATTCTGTTGTATTAGAATGGAATTGGGATGGCATGGAAAGGATGAAATGAAAACATAATGCAAAATTTGCAATTCAATAAACATTTATTAAGCACCAATCTTATGCAGAGTTGATTCTTTAAAGTCATCATTTAGCATCAGGAAAACATATAAATAAACATCCAATTGTTGGATGTTGAGAATACTATTCTAGCACACACACATACACACACACCATTTGGTGAACTTAGCACTTCAGTATCATCTTCAGATTTGCTGTTTACTATGTGAATTGAAACCATGACAACTGCATTTGAAGGCATTAGTTTAGATTTCTTAATTTTTTTAGATGCTCTATGTGTATGTATATAAGGGAGAGGAGAATGAGAGGGAAGAGGAGGAAGAAAAGGAGGAGGGAGAGAGAGAGAGAGAGAGAGAGAGAGAGAGAGAGAGAGAGAGAGAGAGAGAGAGAGAGAGAGAGAGAGAGGAAGAAGAGAAGAGAAGAGAAGAGAACAGAAAGGGGGGAGAAGAGAAGAGAAGAGAAGAGAAGAGAAGAGAAGAGAAGAGAAGAGAAGAGAAGAGAAGAGAAGAGAAGAGAAGAGAAGAGAAGAGAAGAGAGAGAAGAGAAAGGGGGGAGAAGAGAGGAGAGAAAAAAAGATACTTTAAAAAATAAACTAAAAAAATTGAGATGCAAATTCACAGTAAAAGAACTTGAACAACCTAGAAAGCTATTCTTTTCTTTGACTGTGGATTGAACTGGTGGGGGCTTAGCAGTCACTCTCTTAGGGATGTCAGTTGTGTATGTTATCATCCTAGCCCAGCACCAGATACACTCTAAAGATGCTTGACGGTGAGAAGCACTTTGCCTGAGATATACTCATCATCATTTTGAGCAATAAGAGCTGTCAATACCCTTTTCTTGCCTTGTTGCAGGTATATTAAATATGACAGAGCTCTTGAAAAGGAAGAAGAAAAGCCAGCAATAAATTGGGTAATTGCACGAGTAGAGTTAAAAGCCCATGCGACTCCAAACTGCATCTTACTTGTAAGATCCCAAATGCTACAGCATGGAAAGGTGGAAAGAGCACCTTGGAGTTTGTGCCCTCATGAAATGTGTTACCATAGGCAAGTCACTTAAAATCCATGAGCCCCAAACAACATTCTGATTGGAAGCTATAGACAGGAGTGCTTCTACCCCTGTATTGAGAGCATTGAGATAGATTGATGGATGGACAAATACCTACATATCTTGATTTAAATGTTAAACTCTAATTCAGCTTGTGAAGTCAAGAAAATAGATTAACCTCCTTAGGGGGGATAAAAGAAACCAATTCCTTTAGAGTTAGATCAATACCTTATCAAGAATATTTCAATGGAGGTTTTAGAGTAAGACAATTAGAACAATAAAGGTCTTATTCTTGACTTGTAAACCACATCTCTTCTGAGATGTGTTTATAGGAACTTCTTGCATTTTACAGAGAATAACAGTTTTGCATTTGATGATTAACCTTTAATGCCATCTTCCAGGATGAAGAGGTTTCTGGGGCATTGTGAGGAAATCAGGATTGCAGGCAGAGTAGTGAAAAACATCTTCCTCCTCCTCCTCCTCATCATCTTTGTGAGGAATTTTAATTGTCTTCCAGTTGAAAATTTCTAGAAAGTTTGCTAGAAAAAAGCCAAATGTTCAAGATTACAGACTTAAAGATAGAATCTTAGAAGTAGGATCATAGAGTCTTATAATTTTTGGTTTCGAGTTAGAAATACCCCAGAGGCCATATAGTGGAACTCTTTCATTTTACAAAGAAGCTGGATTATCAGAGAGGTCACCTAGGTAACAAGTATCAGAGTCAGGATCCAAATTAACATCCTTTGGTTCCACATCCTTTGGTTTCACTGTATCACTACAGCTTCATATCTTCAAATAACAGTCATTTAAAACTCACCCTTTGGCCAACATCGCAAAAAGGTCACATAATGGAAAATAACCTTCCATATATTCTAATAAATTACAAAAATGACCTGCATGTACTCCTCCATTACAGAATGTATTTGTTCCTAAAAGAATGGTAATAAAAAGGCTGGTTTATCATTTCAAACACAATCATCTCCATGCTCTTGTTTGACAATGGAAGTTTGTTGTTCTTCATTAAATTTATAATACACAAAAAAATTATAAATTCTAAAATTAGAGAGGGAGGCATCCTTAATATGAAAAGAATCCTTCATGAATGCAGCGAACATTTTTGTAGTTTATACATCAATGAAGAGGGGCCGTTTTCCATTCATTTGAGGAAAAAATAGCTAATTTACATATTCCAAATGTAGTTTTTAGCTCTAGAGATCTTTCTTATAGTTAACTACCCTGAAGGAGTTTTTAATGTTTTCAATGGCCAGAATTGTCTTCTGTTCCAGTTGAAAGTGGACCGTTTGACAAGGATTTTGAGCTTTTCCTTCTTAAGGGCTTTTATCTTATTTACTTGACAAGCTAGTTAGGCTCCTAATATGATTGCTTAATATCCTTTGTAGTCTTGCTAGTTTATCTTTCCCCCCCAGGAGAGTATTGAGTACTGATAAGGGGATCATTATCATAATTTGTTTTAATTGGCATAAATGTCCGAAAAGCGGTTTTCTTCAACTGAATTCAGTCATACATAAAACACTCAAAATTCAGCTGTCTGTAAAGTTCAGTCCAGTGATTACTACTACTTCTCTCTGTTTATTGACCTCCTGGCTTCCTAAATTTAAGTCCCATCTAAAATGCTACCCTCTATAGGAAGCCTTCTCCCAACCCTCAACTCCACTGCCTTCCCTCAGTTAATTATTTCCTGTTTATCCCATATATGACTTGCTTTGTATATATTTGTTTGCAGGTTGTCTCCTCCATTAGTTTGTAAGCTCCTTGAGGGACTATCTTTTGCTCTTTTTGTGCCCCCAGAGTTTAACACAGTGTCTGGCATGTAGTAGACGCTTAATAAATATTTACTTAATAAATACTATACTGTAACAATGACTCACATTTTCCTAGAGCTACAATAATAACAACTTGTGTGTGTAGCACACTTTAAAGTTTGGGAAGCATGTTACACGTGTTGGTAGACAATGAATATATGATCAGAAAGGAAACTCGTTGGCCTGGCTTTGGGGAAACATTTGAAATGAGCCATGCCTAATTTATGTTTTTGAGGTATCCCTATAGTTTCTCTGGTGTGAGGCTGTGAAGCGGAGCAAAAGCCTACTCACTTTCTTTGAGATTGGACATTGACATCATCCATCCTCACTTCCCCATCCCCATGATTTTAAGTTCACGTGAACCTTGTTCAAGCTCCTTGTAGAAAAGGGTCTGCCTTGACTTCAGGTCACACATTTTTATATGGAGATATATGTCCACATACCATATACACGTGTGTCCATGTATAAATACATGTACATGTTATAGATGTATTCACATGCACGCACATGCACACATAATATTTATATACATGTATATACACATACACACTGGATTGGAGATCTAGAGCTATAAGGGATCTCAGAGAGCATCTAATTTAACCCCCTCATTTTACAGATGAGGAAGCAGATAAGGGGAGTTGAATGAATAAAACTCATAAAGGACAGCACTGCCTGGCACATAGTAGGCACTTAATAAATTATTGATTAATGGGATGTTTTAAGGTTCAAAAGTGTTTTCTTCTGTGATGGAGTGGTTCTGGTTTGGATGTTGTCCTTCATCTCAAAGAGGACCAGAAATGACATCACCATGATAAAGTGAAATTTCAGTTATGTCTGACTGTGGCTGATTAGACCAATACGAGCTCAGAATGCTCTACCACACATTGGGCACAGATAGTCCGTGTGGAGTGGTGCAGTAGAAACAAAGCAGGACTTGGATTTAGGATGATCTGAGTTCAAATTTAGGCTCAGACATTTATTAGATGAGTGACTGGGCAAATCACCTAATCTCTCCGCGCCTCAGTTTCCTCATCTCTCAAATGGACATATAAATAACACCTACCTCTTGCGTGACTGTTTTGAGGAACAGATAAGATAACATTTGTAAAGCACTATGCAAAAGTTATATACAGTTATATGAATGTATTATATACAAACAGACATGAATTGTAACTGGAGGATTGGTGAAATAAAGGCTTCTCATAGAAAGTGATACTTGAATTGAGCCTTGACAGAAATTAGGGATTCTGGGAGGTGGAGGGGAGTTAAAGCTGAAAGAAGAGTCCTGGGGGTAGCTAGAATAAGTCAACAGTTATTAGTCCCATTTTATAAGTTAGGAAAATGTTCAGTAGCTCCCCTATGTCCACAAAACTAGTAGGTCTCCATGTCCAGGGAAAGATTGGAAACCAGCTCTCCTGATTCCATTACCAGGGACCATTCTGTCCTACCACCCTTTCTTACTTTACAAATGAGGCAACCGGCACACGGGCAAGTGAAGTAACTTTTAGAAAGTTGGATAGCTAGTTAATGGTGGGGCTAAAACATTTCAAAATTATCTTCTGAAAAAAAATCAAACAAAATTTCAAATAATTTGGGAACAATTTGATGAAAAGCATAGCCCTGAAATAGAACTCTGCAGAGCGTTTTCCATCTGTCTTTTTCTCTCCTTTTACTTTTCCCCCTACCTGACGTCTGTCCTTTCTTATTGTTTGCCTTGCCCTCTCCTCCCACCTCAGCTGCTGCCTGTTCTAGTTCCTATCTGGGGTAATTCCCTCCCTGTCTCTCTGTTCGGAATATTTTGAGTAAGTGAACGGCAGGGGCCGAACTTAACCCTCCTGAGTGTGGTCCATAGGCTGCTAAAAGTCCAGTCCAGTGTCCTCATGGTCCATGGTCAGCTTTTTTTCCCCACTCGATAAGAGCACTAGAATGCATTACTGCAAGTAATCAGAGTGTCAGGTATATGGAAGTGGGCTTCCAAGACCATCCCTCATTTGTTTAGGGTCTCATAAAACCTGCCAGAATTGATATCAACATCCAGAGCTGTCCTGGCACCTTTTAGATTCGAGGTCTCTCTGTTTATATTCAGGAATATCAATCATGCTTAATACCAAGTCTTTGCTTGGCTTTTAGTAGTAATATTTCCATTTGCAGGCTAGATGGAGGGGGTGGATTCTTAGCTATACAAGCCTCTTATATCATTGTCAGAATTAGTATAGAAAGCATCCATCAGCAGTGTATATACGAGGTGAATTGGAGCTACCTTCTTCTCGTCCTGAGTGCTCAAGACGAAAGTGTACTTTCAGAAGATTGATGAGACAGATAATTCGACAGGTGCCAGCCTACCTGTCAGAAGCAAAGCACCTCCTACAATACTGACCAGGATCTGACACCGGCATTCCATTAGCGGCAACATCTGGAGTTAGAATCTTCATTTCTGCATTTAGGCTACAAATGTGCCTGTTACGTCAAGACTTTTCCCCCTTTAGTTTAGACGCAGATTATACAATGCGGCAGTTCTGTACACCTGGTAACCCACCCGTGTACATGACATTAATTTGCCACCTCTGAGCTTTTGTGTAAGGGATACATTTTGTCTGAAATAATATCCCTCCTCATCTCCATTTTGCGAGATCGCCAGATCCTTCGAAGGACGGCTCGGTGATGCCTTCTGCACCAAATTTTTATTCTTTCCTCCTCCCCCAGAAATTAGTACTGTCTCTTTTGTCTCAGATTTATCTATTTCCTCTCCAGTTATTAGTGTCTCCTCTTTTGTGCTTATTTTAGGTTTGTTTTTTTTTGTTGATGGTCTATTTTAAACGCACGTTCAGTTCATTAATCCTTAATGTATGGTGGTAAGGATATGATTTTTCCCGTTCGTACTCTGTCTTAAAATTGCTGCTTTTTGCTTTTCATTTATTTAGGTAAGCGATTGTTCTAACCTCCTTCAACATTGCACCCCCTTAAATTCTAAGCCCCCTGAGTACATGGATTGTTTGAGTTTAGATTGCCTTTGGAAAATTGCAGAGACTTTTTAAAGACCCCAAACTTCCCATGAAAACATCAGCCCATCTTTTTAATACCAACATTCTATCCATATTACTTAATGGAAATATGGAATAAAACAATAAATACACACAGACCACCTTGGAAAAGTGAATGCTGGTTATGGCCAAAGCTGTATATACCAGATTGCCAATGAGGAATTCCAAAATAGAGTAAGTAAATGTTGCTGTTGAGTTGTTTTTCAGCTGTGTCTAAGTCTTTGTGACAAAAACGTCATCAAATAATTGCATGATCAGAAGAGGAAATGAGAGCAAACAATTACAGGTGGACAGTCGCTCCACTTGAACCTTTGTGATGTCAGGAGAAAGCGGACTAAATAGATCCTCTGTGGCAAACTTCTAGGGAGAGATTGGCAAAAATCACACAGGACATAGGAGAGACTGGCATCTATGAGTTGTGACTGGAAGGAAGTTCCAATTGATGAGATCACAGTTCCATTTGAGTAATAGCCCCAGTATCTAGAACAGAGTGGGCACTCAATAAATGTTTTTTAAGTTAAATTGAAAATGTGAGCTTTTCATCTCACTTATAGTTGAAATCTTCCACGTGTGTTATCTCTTCCACTAATCCGTTAGCTCTTTAATAGGAAGGATTCTTTTAGGATTCTGTTTATATCCCTGGTGATTTGCACAAAGTAAGAGCTTAATGAATGTTTTCTTCATTCATATTAGAAATATATGCTAATACTTGCATATAGATGCAAACATAATTGTACATGTGAATATGTATATGTGTATTTATATATGCACACATTCATATATACACGCACACATTCATATATACACGCACACACATAAATATGTATATATACACATATACATACATATATACAGAATAAATACAGAATAATGAGGGGGACAGTAGCATTTGGTAGAATTCCAAAGAATTAGAATTGGTGGGGGTTTGCTTGAGCTGCAGGAAGTTGAGAGTTTCTGGAGCAGAGATGAGAAGGCAGTAATCGCAGTCATGGGATATGTCTATTGCAAAGACACAGAGAGGGAGGGTGTTGAATGAGGAACATTTGGTGGAAACACAAAGTGTAGCAGGGAGAATAATGTACAATGAGTGGTTGGAGCCAGGTTATGTAGGGTGTAAAAACTAGATGTGTTTTCTACTAGAAGTAATACCAGTAGAAATGACATGAAGTCTACATCAGAACTGAGCTTAAGGAAAACTCCTCTGATAATGTGTCAGAGAATAGACTAAAACTGGGACTCAATTAGGATACTATTGCAGTGAGTCAGGTGAGAGGTAAAGAAGACATGAACTTAAATCGTGGCTGTGTGAGTGAAGAAAAGATGTAAGATATGAGTGATGTTCTGGAGACAGAAATGATGAGTGAGGACACCTGATTTGGTTACGTGGGCTGTGGGAGAGTGAGAAGTCCAGGATACTGTTAGCAATCAGGGAAACTAGAACAATGGCAGTAGTTCAGCACATAGTAGTTGCTACATAAATATTGGCTATCCATCATCATCATCATCATCATCATCATTTTTAAAGAAGTTCCTAGAACATCAGTTTAGAAATGCACAAAAGTCAGTTAGTGATATGGGATTATAATGCAAGTGAGAGACAGACTGGACATATGGATCCAGAGACCATTTGCTTGGTGATTATTAAACCCATGGGAGCTGATGAAGCCTCTAAAAGATGGTGGAGAGAAAGAAGAAGACCCAAGACCAAGTTTGAGGAATGCTGATACGTATGAGCTTTGATGTGGATTACGCTTTCATCAAAGCCTAATGAAAAGGAATCCTCAGACAGATACAGAGAAAAACTAAAAAAGCATTGTGACAAAACTCCTAGAAAGAAGAAAAGATCCAGGAGGAGAGGGTGGATAGCAGTGTCACATGACAAAGATAGACTCAGTAGCACTAGAACTGAGAAAAGTCCATCAGGTTTAGAATTAAAATGAAGATGCAGAAATCACTGATAATTTGTGAGAGACCAGCTTCAGTCACATGATGAAGCCTGAAAGCAGATTATAAAGGGTTGAAGAACAAGAAAGGG
Source organism: Bettongia penicillata ogilbyi (assembly GCA_023548195.1). Lineage (NCBI taxonomy): Eukaryota > Metazoa > Chordata > Mammalia > Diprotodontia > Potoroidae > Bettongia > Bettongia penicillata. Next base: position 6,599,424 of record JAJHZJ010000496.1, read on the forward strand.
GAGAACTGGAAAAGAGGAGAAGCCAACTTTTTCTGGGTATTTGGTTAAGACAGAGAAGAGAAACATAGGACAACAACTTGAGGGAACTGAAGAATCTACTGAAGGTTTTCTAAGGATGAGGGAAACGTGAGTATGTTTCAAGGAAGGAGAGAAGGATCTAGTAGATGTGACCTTGGCCTTGGCAGGAAGGTTTGTCTCATGAGCAGAAACTGAAGAAAATAGCCATTGGAAAGTAACATTAAGGGGTTTTGAGAGAAAGAGAAGGGGGAGAGAGTCCACAGCAAATAGCCTTCATTTTCTCAGTGAAATAATACATGGAATCTTTAGCTGAAAGGGTAGAGAGCAAAGGGAAAGGGGGAAGGTTTGAGGAGCTTAGAGAAATTTTGAAATAGGAGAGTGAGGTGAGGATTCAGTTATGGAGAATTAAATGCGTTGCTATGTTGCGATGATGGCCAAGTTGAATTTGGATAATGTAAATTTGCTGTAGGTCTGTTACATGATTTTCTTTAGCTCCATTCAGAAGGAAGGAAGGAAGGAAGGAAGGAAGGAAGGAAGGAAGGAAGGAAGGAAGGAAGGAAGGAAGGAAGGAACAGGCCAAGGCTGGGGTTTGGCAAAGGATGAATAATGGTAATAACTTAATACCAAGTGTTTGCTTCACTTTTAGTGGTATTATTTCCATTTTCAGGCTGGAGGGAGGAGGAGGATTCTTCTCTGTGTAAGCCTCTTATATCATTGTCAGAATGAGTATAGAAAGCATCCATCAGAAGTGCATGCACAAGATGGATTGATGCTACTTTCCTCTGGTCATGAGTGCTCAAGAACAAACACAGTTTGATTGGTTAACTATACAATTGACATTGAAAAAGGAGGAACGTGAAGTTAGAGTAGGGATAACAAAAAGAAGGAAAAAGGAAACAAGCATTTATTAAGCACCTACTATGTATCAGGCACTATTCTAAGTACTTTACAAATATTACTTTTGATCCTTATGATAACCGTGGGAGGTAGATTCTATAAAAGCCCATCTTGCAGTTGAGAAAACTGAGTATTGATATTAAAGCACCAATGCAAAGTTGTAGCTACTAGGTGTCTGAGGCCAGATTGTGACTCAGATCTTCTCAATTCCAGGCCCATTGCTGAGAAAAAATTCTGAGCAATATCAAGATGGTAGATTGTGATGAACATGAACAAAAAATTTGGAGGTATGAAGTAGAGAAAGAGATAGAATCAGAGGAGATTATGGTCAGATGGAGGAAAGTCAGAGGTTTTTGGTTTTTTTTTAATTGTGGAAGTGAAACATTTTTAGGTAATGTTAAGATCTGGCTATGAGCATTATTTTGCATATTTGAGGACTGGGAATTGAAAAGAATAAGGATTGGGAACTGAAGGTATTTGAGGAAGAATCATTGTGGAAGGTTGTTGAAGTTGCCTAGTAAAATAGAAAGAATTCAGGGGAAAGAAAAGTAGTAATCCTGATGATAAGCTCCTAAAAAAGTGAGGGAGAATGGCCTGAGTGGAAGGGCAGGGTATGGTCTGCTTGGATCAGCTATCATGAGCTGTGTAGGGTGAAATTATTTAATCCCATAAATTTCAAACTTGAGGAAATGATGCCATGAAATTCAAAAGATGACATAGATTAATGAGTGATGGCAACAAATGGGACATCTGTAAAGAATTAATAAAGAGAGCATAAATGAAGTGCTTACTATGTGCAAAAACACTAAGAGCTGGTGATATGTATAGAAATGTAAGAGTCCTTGTTGTCAAGGAGCTCACATGTTGTGGCCAGTGGGAGCAAGGAGTGTTCTTGTTTCCCCTCTAGGACCAGCATGTTGTGGGAGAGGTAACCCTAATCCTAAATGCACTCGATTCTATCACTTAACCCTATTTTCCTCAGTTTCCTCATCTGTAAAATGAGCTGGAGAAGGAAGTGGCAAACCACGCTAGTATCTTTGCCAAGAAGACCCCAAATGGGGTAGGAATGTGGACACAATTGAAAAACAACTGAACCAAGCTGGCAGTCAAAGAACAAGGATAGAAAAAACAAAAGATAGTAAGACTTTAGCATAAAAGTAGTGATGGGTGGCAGATAACTTAGAATGCTCTCTATCTTTATAGAGTGGTGTTTCCTGTGGATCTCTGAGTTTGATGGGACACTTGGCCTTGCTGGCCTGTTGCTCCTTTCTTGGGGAGCTAGGCAACCAGATACGCCTTTAATGAAAATGGGTAGAAATATATGATAGCTTAGATCTAGATTCTCCAAGCTCCAAAAGCAGGCAACTCATTTACTATTCCAGAAATAAATTATTGGAACATAACTTCTAGCACAAATATGGGTTACTTGGCAGAAAATGAAATAAAATCTGGCTTTTACTGCCTCATTGAGTCATTTATAATCTAATAGCAGGGATTCTCCACCTTTTTAGAGGTGATACATTATTTATAATGCCTATGATAATAGCACATATATAGCGCTTTAAGGTTTATAAAATGCTTTCCATCTGTTATCTTTTTTAGTTCTTAGAAAAATCCTATAATGTTGGTTTATTTGTTTGATTTTATGGAACTCCCCAAAGTCCCTCTCCATACCTATGATTTAATTGGTCTAAGTAGTTCCCAGTGAAGAAATTCCTTTTATCAGAGTAGATGTGCTACATTTCTGCCATTTATAGTCCTAGAGAGTTGCCTAGAGCACTTATAAATGCCTTGAAATTGACAGGAGTATCCCCCAAAGATCAATGGGATTCTTGGCTTTAGATTGCTAAAGAAAGTTTACTGGCTTTTGGTAAGTGTGCCAAATCAGTTCAAAAGCTCTATAAATGCAAAGACCAAAAGACCTTGAATTTTTCCTTCTGATTTATAAACTCACAGACAAAGCAAACCTTGACTTTACTATAATTCATAAAGCTTCATAATGTGTCCAGCATAGTGAAACCCTAAATCTAGTGAATTCAGAAAAATGCCGATTATTTCCCGCACAGAATATGGAAGTGGAGGAAGCTTCACATTTGTATGATGCTCTATAATTTTCAAGTCATTTTCCCATATATTCTGTGGATTGCCATTTTGTTATTACCTCCCCAGCAGGTAGCCTTTATTGAACACTTACTATGTGCCAAGCACTGTGCATATTACCTCACTGCTCCTCACAACCAGTGGCATGACAAATACTGAGGGTGCTTAGGTCAGTTATTCAGGCAAGAAGCATTTTTTAAAGCCCTTATTATGTGTGTGACATTTTGTTAAGCACTTGGGATAGAAAGAACACACATACATCCATGTATGTGTCTATATACGTGCATGTGTACACTCATATACACACATATAAATATTTATACACATGTACATACAAGCATATTTAAGTATATCCCTGCCTTCAAAGAATTTGTATCCTAACAGAGGAGAATGCAAACAGATATAAAAGATATGCACAAACAAAGCAGCTGGAAAATATTCTCAGAAGGAAGAGGCTAGTATGGGTTGAGAGAAGACTCTGGAAAAGACCTGCAGAAGGTTGCATTTCTCTAATTGGTGATTCAAACACTCAGTAGCATTTATATACTTAAAGTTAGTCTCCACCTCAAGAAATTATAATTAGGTCAATAGTTCCCAAAGTAATAGGTCATTTTATTATGATGTATTTAACCAACACAAGGAGCCCCATGCTGAAAATATGACACTCAGCGAATATGGTGTATAGGAAAGAGAGGATGGAGGAAAAGGGATTGGGGGATGTCATAAAATCCTTAGATGCTCTGAAATTTAGGCTAGAGCAAGAGCAGCTGGTCCAGATCCTGACAGGTACAAATAGCTGACAGGTGTGTAGATGGTGATTTGGCCTGCCAGATGTTAGTGAGAAAGGAAAAGCAATCATAAAAGTTATTGTAGGATCCATCAGCTCATTCTGGACTGCCTCACTGTCAACACTTACCTATAATAAAGTCATATTCAAAGCATCACTTTTTATGTTAGAAGAAGAAATGAAGTATATTTCTAAAAATCTGTTCATTGTCAGTAAAATGTTTTGTGGGGTACAAGTCAAGGGATTCTTTGAAATTGCCTTGACAGATGATAAACAGCTCAATTATTTTGGGGGCCTAAGCTTCAACCAGTTGACACCCAGTTATTAAGTTCTTCCTATGAGCTAGTCACCATGCTAGGTTCTGATGGTACAAAGACATGAATGAAATAGCACCTGCCTTCAACTAGGTTATATATTTTATCAGAGTGGTTGGGGGTTGGGTGGGGAGACATTATGCAAATATATAAGTAGATATATTTCCTTATACCTTTTAAATCTTGTGTGTGTGTATACACACATGCATATATATATATATGTTTATATTTATATATGGTAATTTTGATGTGGAAGAGGAGATGCTAGCAGCTGGGAGAATCAGAAAATTTTCTATTTAGGAGAAGGTCCTTAGACTGAGTTTTGAAGGAGGCTAAAGATTTCTAAGAAGTAAAGGTAAGGAGGGAAGGCATCACTGACATGGGGGACAGATTTGCAAAGGCCCAGAAGTGAGAGATGGAATGCTTTCTATCTTGGGAAAGTCTCCTAGAGCTTGTGTTGCCTTTGAGAGTCCAGGATCATCTCTATGCCCCTCTGAGGCATCAGGAGAGAACTTTAATGGAGGTAATGTTTCTGTTGAGTTCAAAGAGTTTCTCCTAGACTTGCTTGAGAATGACCTCCTGCTCTTTCATGTAATGAAGCAATGTGGAAAGATAGCTCACAAATGCTGTAATATTTGAGAGGAGACTTGCATTTGATAATTCTCTTATTTAACTGCCTGAAACAGTATATTCAACTACAAATATACAAAAGAACTGCAAAAATCTGAAGTATTTTAGGTCTCATAGCTCATAAGGTTCAGCTAGACATGGTTTTGGCAGATTCTAATCAGGAATATGTCACAGAACATTGAACATCTGCTTACCCATGTTCCCAGGAAACTAATTGAGTCATTAAGAGAGAGTCATTACTAAATTGACCAAATGGTATCATCCAAAGTTAGGAATCTAATTTCACTTAATTTGCCATTTTTAGTCTTTTCTCCCCACCCTCACTTTTGTTTCTCCCATGGACATTTACAGAATAGTTGTAGGATATGATAACATCATATTCAAGAATCTCATTAATTTCTATTCCCTGAACTCTGCTGCTTGTGGACAGACCTGCTGGATGTTCTGCAGGATGACTCATCCATGGTTTCTGGTATTGTTTTATGATCTCTTTTCGTGGTAGAGCAGCAAACACACCAGGAAAACAAACATGGCTCCACATCCATCCCTTTCACACCTTCTTCCTGCTTAGTGATTGACCTCTGGCAGCCTGCACTAGAATCTTCCAGCCTAGGTAGATGGTGGAACCTAGTGCCCTCCTATTCAGGTCAAGTAATTAAGTATTTATGAAGCACCTACTGTATACTCTCCTTGGGTCATGTAAGTGATTAACCCATCAGGGATCTGCAGAGCAAAGAGGAAGGGTGGAGGAGAAGGTCTACAGTTTCTTCCAAGGCAGTGACTGGACATATGGAAAGGGCTATTGGTCTTTATGTCATCCAGTGGGATGGAATAGTTGACTCCTATCTCATTTAAACCTTGTGAGCAGTCAGATAACCAACAACAGAAGCGAAGGAGGAAGCTTCTTCCTGTTACTCAACTGTCACAGACGACTTTTAAGTTGAAATGACCCCACTTCTCATTTTGAGGACTGATGAAGTTGTGGGGTTACCAGTATATATTTTGGGGAGGAAGGAGTCAGGATGCTTTAAGCTTTCACTACTGTGTTTGATTTTGTTGAATAGAATATGGGGCTGGTATTCACAGAATTGGGTTTTCCTTCTTCCTTGCATTTTCAGCTTTCTTGGTAGCATACATCATGCTCTTTAGTGTCTTTCCAAGTGTGCCTTTCATCCAACACAATCCAATCACAAGAATGATGCCATTAAAGGTTATGAACATATCTGTTCAATATGGCCACCATGGCTGTTTAATTCAGTTAGTTGGAGCACGGAGTTATGAAGGCAGAATCATGGGTTTAAACCCTGTTGTGAAATAGTTCTCTTTTCTGTGGTTCATGGCCACAGACTACTAACCCAACCCTAACCATCTGTCCAGGATGGCTAAATGGATCAGTTTGAGATTATGTGGATGCATTTGCAAAAGGCTCTTTCCAGGAATGTGAAAAGAACACAGATCTCTTATTGTCATCTTGGGCAAATCACAAAACTTCCCTGGTTCTGTCTTCATCTTCAAAATGAAGAGTTTGGGCTATAAATTGTCTGGGACTCCTTTCATATCTTGATCTATGAGTCTGGGAGCTGAGCGATGCCCTTTCAGTGACATTAGATTCATATAAGCAGATTGCCATGTGGACATTATTGTCACCTATGAGAGATGGTGTGAAAAACAAGTTTTTCTTCCGAAAGTAGAAGAGATAAGATAATAGGATTTATCATTAGCAGAAATTTTAGAGGTTACTTATTCCAACCCTGTCATTTTTAAATGAGACTGGGTCCTAGAAAAGTGAAGTAATTTTTCCAAGGGACAAAGCAGTAAGCAACAGGGACTGGATAGGAATCCAGGTCTTCCTACTTAAGATCCGTTCTTTGCTCTGTGCTACCATGCTGCTTTTCACAGCTGGGCTCATCATGTGTTTGTTTCTGAAAACCCCTTGCATTTAACAAGAAAATTTCATCCACAAAACTATACACAAGGTCAAAGTCTTGTTGGTGTTGTATGGAAATTAACATAGGAGATTTCCACCATTAGATATGGTGCATGCCTGAGCATGAAGGTGTCCTAATGTGAAATCCTGGCTATATAGTAACTAGGGTACCTGCTCAAACATTAGCAGAACACATTGAATGACTAGGTAAAGGTGATGGGAAACAAAGGTCACATCTATATTAGGTGGTATTTAATGTAGTATCTGGAGTCCTCAGAAAAGTAATAAAAAGAAGATATACTTTCTTTTAAAGTAAACAACAACAGTAAACACCCAGGAAGTAGAAATGGAAATAGTCTTTCAACTAAAAGGCAATCAGCCACAATTGTAATAATATTTTAAGTATATATACCCTGATTTTTAATAGTATTTTTGAGATATTAAAAGAACTGCAAGGAGTCTTCTGATTTCCCTGGACAAATTTTCTGTGGATGATTTAGAAAAAGGCATGAACAGGAGTCATGGAGAATGAGAAATTATGGATGGGCTGTAATCTGCGTTTACAAGGATGAGATCATGGATCCATTGAAATACTGAATTGACTCACCAAAGACCTTGCAGAGGTGGGAACAGGGAAGCTGATGCGTTTGATGTGCAAAGATGCAGGGTTAGCTCAAGGCTAACTCCAGAGGACTTCCAAAGTGTGTGTTCCAAGGTAGAGTGAGATTTCAAGACGAAGAACTGGGACAAGGTAGAGAGAGTCCAGAGCACAATTTTTCCCTCCCCTCCCCTCCCTCCCTCCAGACATTTCCATTACCTGGCACATAGAAGGTACTTGAAGTAAATACTCACTGCAAGAATAAATGAATTTTTCTTGGAATTTTATTTTGCAGGTTGTAGTAAAAGACTCATAAAGAACATAATAGAAACATCAGAGACTTCATTTGTGCACGGAAGAGGATACTGGCATATATGAAGGAGGGGACACATTCTAACTTTCTGTGGTATTACCTTTTAATAAGTTAGCATCAAGTTGACATGGCTGACAAACTTATATATGCTCCCAAAGAAAGTAAAGGTTTTTCAATTGTCAGAGCAACATACATCTATCCATCTATCTCTGAGGAATGGGCCATGGAGATTTCTAACTGATATACAGCAATAATAGAGATGAGACACTCACTGGCATTACCACCCACACTCGTCATATAAATGGGATTTTATGTAAAAGAAATGTTTATTAAGTAGAGGGAAAAATGAAGAAAATGAGGGTGTCTAAAAGCATCTGTTACCTTTTTTTTGTAATGATTTAAGTTAGAGAACTTTAAAAGCAGCATTTCCAAACTGCATTTGAAGCAAAATCTTTCACTCTCCCACTTGGACTGTTGCTGATTACTTATAATTCCAAGTATTGAAACCTTTCCCTTAGGTTTTTTCTTTTAATGAAAAAAATATTTTGAGCACTTCTAATTTTGCTGAAAGTACAAAGTTTCTCTAAAAGTTTATGGAATATGTTTACTAGTTAATAGTTTCATTTTTTTCTTTTCATCCTGAGACTTAATTTTGACTTTTAAAAAGAGTGTAAGGAAGTTGTGGGAGGGATTGTTTGTGTGGTTATTTTTCTTACTCTTAAAATCGGTCTGTGATAAAGTGGAACATGGAGAAAGCAGTTTGGCATTTATATCTCACCTCTGGTTCAGTGACAGTGACCTTCTTTCCATTTCTTGATCAAGAAACTCCCTCTTCCAAACTCAGGGCATTTCCTCTTGCTGCCCCCTGTGCCTGGGCTGCTCTCCCTCCTCATTTCTGCCTCCTGGCTTTCCTGAATTCCTTCAAGTCTCAGGTAAAATTCCATTTCTGCAGGAAGCCTTTCCAATTCCCTTTAATACATCAGCCTTCCTTTGATTGTCTCCAGTTTATCTTGTCTATTGCTTGTTTGTACATAGTTTGTGTAACATCTCCATGATTAAGCTGGGAGCCCCTCGAGAACAGAAGCTATCTTTTATCATATCACCAACACTTAGCACATAGTAGGTACTTAATAAATGTTAATTGGCTTACAGTTTAGGTGTGTGACTGTGGGAAAGAAAAACCCACAATCTCTCCAAGCCCATTTTTTCTTTTCTAAAATTGTGTGTGAAAATGTCTATAGAACTTATTTCAAAGTGTTCAAAGAATCAAGTGAATTTTTGGTCTCTAAAGCACCTCATCAATATGAAAATGCTCTGTGAGTATCCACTAGTCCTCTCCATGTGGCGAAAATATCCTTAAACTGAATTGTAATGGCTAGAAAATTTGTTGCTATTTTTCTTAAGTCACAGGGTGAGATGATTGAAGTCACCCACATCATCAGCATTCTTTATGATTCAATGCTCATTGTTAGTAGCAAATACCAGACATAAAGTGGGTGTGTATTGACTGAGGAATGACTGAACAAATTGTGATATGTGAATGGAGTGGACTATTACTGAGCCACAAGATGGTGATGAGGAATTCAGAGAAGCATGCGAATATTGATCTGAACTGATACAGAGTGAAAAATAATTTTAAAAAGGAAAGGAAGGCATACAACAACTATATTATGTAAGTGAAAACACCATGGCATCATAATGATTTCATTGAAATGATGAATCCTGACCTTGGGAAACATATGATGAGGCATACTTCCTGGCAGCGGGTGGTGCAATAGATAGTTGGGAAGTTCCAGACTAGCCTCAGATACTTACTAGTCATGTGACCCTGGGAAAGTCACATAACTTCTTCCTGCCTCAGTTTCCTCAGCTGTAAAATGGAGATCATAATAGTACTTCAGAGTTGTTGTGAGGGTCAAATGAGATATTATTTGTAAAGTACAGCACTTGGCACACAGAGGACCCTTAATGTTTGTTTCCCCTACCCTTTCAGGAGAGAAGTGGGGTTCCACCTTCAGATTGAGAATGTTGCGTATGCTGTCAGATTTAGTCACTGTTGGTAAACTGAAGGGTATAGTTGATAGAATGCTATGCTAGAATCCATATCCTGGTTCAGACCCCAACTGGCTGGGTGACTCTGGGCAAGTCACTTAAATTTCCTGTGCCTTGGTTTCTTTATTTATAAAATAAAGGTTAATAATAACATCTGCCCCAGGGCTCTGGTGAGCATCAAATGAGATAATGTCTACAAAATGTTTGGTGAAACTTAAGGTAATAACAGGGATGGTAGCTTTTATCACTATTTACTTTTTTTCCCCAGAACCTTACAATGGAAGATTGTTACCAAGAAAGAAATTCTACACAAAAACAAATGCAAAAGTAAACCTTAATGAAGAAGTAAATACAATCAAACCTTTCTCTGCTAGTTATCAGCCCCTCCTAAAGAGAAGGGAGTGGCAGGGTGCAGCCTTGTTTCTTGGGGTCTCCAAGTATGTATTCCCTTAGGGAACACCCTCCATTTTGAGAAAGGGGGGAGATGAACCATCCTGGCTACACACAAATCTTCTTTGCTAAATAACTTGAAAGCCAAGAGCAAAGATCTAAAGGCACCCAAGCTATTCACTAGGATCAATGTGACTGATAGTGCAGAAACCTGGAGAAAAGAATGTTGATGATGACAAAAGCATTTCAGTGTTTCTTATTTCATCTGTGGTTTGATGGTTTGTATACTCTTAGTCTGGGAGGTTCCAGAACTTTGCCCCTCTGAATTATCCCAGCTCCCACTATTGGGAAAAAATCCAAACAGCCTCACAAAGCAACCAACCTCATTTCTTCCCAGACATGTTCAATTCATTTATAGCAAGAACAAATATTTCTGATGACAATTAAAATGAGTGTTAATAGATGGAGAGGGAAGCAGCCAACCTCTTGCTTCTTATATATTCCCAAACTGGGAGTGAAACAGGTGGGGAGCTTTGATGTGCAAGCCAAATTTGTGTTCCAGGTTCAATTGCAGAAATCATTTGCTATTTTTCCTCACCTAATTCTATATATAATCAAAACAGTTAAGGGGACAAAAACATATTGAAGCATTTTATTATGTAATTTAATCTGTTCGATGGAAAAAGACCATATGGCCAGATGCTCAACTGACTGTGAAAACGATCTCTGATAAGCCTTGAAGAGCAACTCAATATTGAATTAGGATGGCTTGAATACAGGGTACACTCCTTGACCGGGTTCTCAGACTCACGGAATTGGAAGGTACCTCGGAGACCATCTAATCCAATCTGCTCCCGAACAAGACCTGACAACTGGCCTCAAGTAGCCATCCAGTCTTTTCTTGAAGGCCATCAGGGAGAAGAGGTCTACTACTTTGCCAGGCAGGCTTCTTTGGGATTTGGGGATAGTTCTCATTTGTTAGCAAGTATGACCTCAGGTTAAGCCTAAAACAGTTTGTCTACAATTTCTACACATTGTTCCTGGCTCAGCTGTCTAGAGTCAAACAGGAAATATCAAATCCTTCTACCATAGGAGGTCTTAAACTGAGGTTCACGAGCCCCTAAGGAGTCTGTGGATAACTTTCATGTGGTCTATGAAGTTGGATGGGGGAAGAAACAAAAACCAAAAAACTTCTACATCTTCATTTTCACTAATCTATAACTAAAATGTGCAGTTGCTTCTGTTTACCATTTTGAACAGAGTTCCATACATTTTTCTGGATTTCCAGGTATAGAACCCTTGCTTTATTGCATGATCATGTTTCAAATACATGAAGATAGTTACCATATTCCTGAAATTTCTCTATTGAGACGTACAATTTCTATTCCCTAGGATCAATTTCCTCAGTTATTTCAACTTCTAAAATGGCTTGAACTTAAGGCTCTTCACCAACCTGTTCAGCCTTCTCTGAATGATTTAATGATTATCAATTGTCCTTCTTAAAATGTGATATACAGAACTAAGCATAAAATGTGATATACAGAACTAGCACAAAAACTAAGGTTTCCCTAGTTCACAGCACTGAAGCCATATAGTTGACTGACCAAGTCCAATAGACTGCCATGGAACTATCGACATACCAAAGTATTTTGTTAATCCATCACTGTGTTGTATTCTTTGTTGTATTCTTGTGCTTCTTTGCTCCTTTTCTCCTTTCAGGAGAAATGGTAATGGTGTGTATATATATATATATATATATATATATATATATATATATATATATATATATATATATATATGTGTGTGTGTGTGTGTGTGTGTGTGTGTGTGTGTGGTTGAATGACTAAAAAATTGGACTATATCTTTCTTAGTACTTATGAGTTCAGAGTAGCCTATATATGTGAACATGTGGTAGATATTTTATTCTGTATTGTTCTGTTTATTGATTCTATGCAAAATTATGCATTCCATAGATTTAAAAATAGATTTATTTTATATTCAGTATTTAGATTTAGATAACTTATTAGCACAGAATCTTGCGTGGTTATCTTTGATAATTTTCTTGATTTATTTTTCCCCTGTTGGGATCTTGCCTTTTTTATTTCTGATCTTTGTATTTATTTTATTAATATTATTATTAATTATATATTAATTTTTTTAAAGTAAAAGTATTTATTAAAGCTCACTGTATTACATAAGACACTGGGGATTCAAAGATAAACATGAAGTATTTCCTGCCCTCAAGGAACCTAGATTCATCTGGAGGAATACAACATCATCTTGGTCCTGGATCAAAAAATTCCCACAGTCTTGACACAATGTACCCTACTCATGATTGGTTGCTGGCGTAGATTTTATTAAAGTGCAAAGGAAGGGTATGATTTTCTGCTCTCACAGAAGGATTCATGGAGATAAAAAGAAGTTGCAGTCTTAGGCTCAGAAATCCTAAATAAAGAATCCTGCTTTAAAAAAACAAAAATTTTTGATAACCATTTGTGTTACCAATGAGAGGCAGACAGAAAGAGAGAAAGATAGAGAGTTTGTTTGCTTTTAAAGCACTTGTTTTGTATTTGGACTGAACTACCCCAGTATTCAGTCTGTCCTCGGTTGCCTGGAAGAAGTCATTGGAAGTCAATGTAAACAAGGGCATTTTAACTGGAGGCTGAACTCAACCTTTTGGAGGTTTTAAGAATGGAGTTATGGGGCCACTCAGCATTGAGAAAAGCAGAAGTCATTTAATCATGGAGTAAGAAAGGCTCCTGAGTAATGAAAACAAAACTGAATTAAGAGACCCAGCTGCACTGTCTGTTCCATATGCATTGGGTCCATCAACCACTAGTAGAGCAATCTTTGTGGCTCTAGGACTTCAACAATCTCCCATGACATGACAGGTATGGAGATAAGTGATGAGATGAAATATTATGTGCATATGCCAGAGAGGATCTGTTTCCTAGTCCCAACAATGTAACAACATTCTACGTTACTAACTGGGCAAGTCACTTAACCCCAGTTGCCTCCCAAAAAACCCCAAAAATATTCTAAGGAAGTCTTACAATTTTGCCTTTGTTTTTCTGTCTTTGTATGTCTTTGTGTGTATACGTATAAATATACATATGTGTATGTATACGTGTATGTATTTGTATATATTCTAACATGTCAAAAGGTGATAGGCTCTATAGTTATGGTATAAAAGGAGAAAACAAGATGCTGTGGAAGGAGTCCTTGATTCAAAGTTGAAACACTTGAGTTTAAATCTCAGCTCTGCCATTTACTAGCTCTGTGGTCTTGTCATTTAAGTTCTCTGTGCCTCAGTTTCTCATTTGGAAGATGAAAGGGTTGAACTAGATGACCTCTAAGATCACTTCTAGCTCAACATCTATGACTCTGTAATCCTTTGTAGGTTGTGATCTGTATGATCTCCAGTGTCTATCCCAAGTCTTTGAGCATTCCTGGGAAATTTCCAGTCATTTATTTACTTAATGAACTAAATTATTTATTGGTTCATTCATTCATTCACTTATGCATTCATTCATACAGTCACTTGTTTATATGTTTGCTTATTTATCCATTCACTCACTCATTCATTCATTTATTAATTATTTTTCTCAGTTCATAATCATTTTCTCTCTATCCTACCAACCTATATTTACTGCAAAGAGGAAAAAACAAAACAAAACAACTTTGCGACAACTATAAACAATGAAGGAAAGCATGCATCCTGTCATTATTTTGATGAGGATGATTATGAAAGGTATAAAAATCCCAAAATGAATCTATATCCAGATTTATTCTTCAAACTAAATGTAGCTCTAACTAAGCACAATGGAGTTCAACCCAGCATGCTACATGGCTTTATGTAGCAAACTCTACCAAAAGAAGCTTCCTAGAATGAGGGAAAGTACATATTTCCCTGATCTTGATTTTCCTGGGTCCCATCCAGTGGACCCAGATTGCTGATGAGGGCCATCCCAACTCCAGAACACTATAATTCCATCACCTTAGCTTGTTTGGAATGTGTCATAGCTTTCTTTAATATCTTACAAGAGATGCTAGAAAAACTTTTGTTAGTGAGTTTTGTCTTCTTAGGGCATAAGGTCCTTTTCATCAGGGAATACATACATATATATGTATAGGTATGTGTTTGTATATTTAAATACAAATATATTTACATACATGCATATGTGAAATATGTTAGCAATGTAATAATGTGTAAGTATAACATGCATGTATTATATATGTCTAATATATGTGTATACAACAAAGTATATGTTAGAAATGAGCATATTCTCCTGCTGAAAAGCTTTGACATTGAATATAATCGAGGAGGTTAGTGCTGGTGTGTTCCTAAGTGTTACCTGTCATTTGGAATATGACAGCACTGTAACTGCAAGGCCTTGGGGACATCAGCACATTGGCACTGCCATCTGACTACCTCAGAAACTGCCAGGCAGCCTTCCTCCCTCCTTCGACCCTGAGATAATTAACGTCGCCCTGGAGGCATCTGCCTTTGCTTTTATACACTAGTTGTTTAATAAGATGTTTGCTGCGGTGCTTGTCTCTGATTTAACGATGTGCCTTTAGGGAGAAAGGTCCTTCAGTGCCAGCTGGATTTGGCTGGCATGGGGAATACCTACCTCTGTGTGCAGTTGTTCGGGGCGCTTTAGAGAAAATTAACATATACCCGACACGTTATCGGCTTAATCTCATGTTTTGATTTCGATAAATGCTTTTTACAGTCAGGCAAATGACATGTTTGAAATATAGGCAGCTGCTCTGACAGGTGAGTTATGTAGCGTGGAGAGCGCAAATGATAAAAGGGAGGCAGAAATAAAAGGGAACTAAAAGAGCTTCAGGGCAGACTTGATGGGATTTTAGTTGCTGTGTTCCCAGGGGCAGATCCAAGAGTGAAAACATCTTGGTTCTATTGGTCTTGGAGAAGTACATGGATTTATCATTAACACTGCATGGAAAGTGGTTTTATAAAATCATTTTGTAATGCTGAATTACTCCGTGCAAATGAGCTCAGGGCAAAGGTAAAGGAATGCTAAAGGCAGGAATGTTAAGCTTCTGTGGAAGGAAATAGGAAATTGGAGGTAGGAGGAGTGGTAGGAAGACTAGAAAAGGTTTTAAAATGTTTTGAGATGTTGCTTTATATTGTAGCACATTTGTCTCATGGTTCAGCTTTCATCAAGAAATCACAAATGCATCAATGAGAAGTTAATATAATTTTTAGACAGCTAAAAATGATGTCTGCCTGCTTTTGCAATAGCATAAAGTGCTATGGAGTAAGCCAAATGAAGAAAATGTTTTGGTTACTCAGGGAAGATGCAAGTACCACCAAAGGTCATTACCAAGTTATTATTCCATGAAAACTTATAACATCCCATAAAGACAAGCGTTGACAGATCCACTCAACTTTGAGATCATTTAGTATTTTCTGATTCATCTGAGCAGGAATTCTGTTTTCCAATATTTATTGAATGTCTATAATATGTCTTCACAGAACAAATATGCAGCAGATCGCCCACTGGCTGAGTAGTTTTTGATATACATGTTGGACATACGTGCCACTACCACAGATAAAAATGTCACAAAATGCAAGTGATCATCCCTACCTATGGTATTACCAGTTCTATGTGAGTTGCTGTGGAAGATTTATAGGAGACACAAGGTACTGTCTCTGCCCTCAAGGAGTTTATGCTTTAGTTGGGGAGAAAAGACCAAACAAAATATGTAAAGTGCTTTATAAAAGTTTATTTAAAATTTTTTTTATTGTGAATGTAAGAAATAAAACATATTTGCACAAAATAGTAGAATAGAAAAAAAGATGGTTGTGTACAACTTCCCATTCCTTTTAAATATATAATACAGTTGTCATCTAACTTTTTTCCTTTTTTCTTCCCTCCTCTCACCTTAGAGATGGCTACATTAGACACAATGTGTGTGTATGTTCATGTGTGTATGTGTATATATGCATGTGTATGTATGCATGTATGCACATATATTTGTCTATAAAATCATCCTATATATATCTATTAGTTCTTTCTCTGCATATAGATAGTATCTTTCTTCTAATATCCTTTGTGGCTAATTTGGGTATTTGTAATAGTCAGAATTACTTAGTTGCTTAAAACAATATTGCTAGTATTGTATACAACGTTCTCCTGGTCGTGGTTATTTTCCTGCTCGTTATTTGGTGCAAGTGTATCCATCTAAAACCATTGAGCTCATCATTTCTTATAGCACAGTGGTATTACATCACAAATATATACCCCAACTTCTTCAGTAATTCACTCATTGATGGTCATCTCTACCATTTTCATTTCTTTATCACCACAAAGAGCTGCTTATGGCAGCAAGCAGAGTGGGATTTGTTTGTTTGGAGTGGTTTTCCAGGCTCAGGCTAGATTGTGAGCACCTGAAGGTTCAGTCCCCTTTGAGTCCTGATGGTTCACAGATATGCTGAGTCATGTGGGTTTCATGCCTGCTAACTCTGAGCCAATCAGATTAATGAGAGGATAGTATTTTACTTTGGGGGTTGACTTATGAGAAGGATTTTGGGATTATCTGGTTGAAACTCTTGAGTGGCCATATGTTCAGATATGCCCCAACTGCTCAGATGTAAAGGCTCTCTTGATCCAGGAATGTATGTAAATTATATAGCAATATTACTCTGATTCAGTCAGTAAGAGCCCTGTCTGTTGATCTTTATCTCTCTGCTTATATTTTTCTGTATGTTGAATGCAATTTAAGTAATTGTTCACCTTCCGAAAGCTATCTTTCCTTTTATAAATGCAGATTTAAGACCTCCTGTTTATGTCAGGGTGCTTACTGATATACTGCTATAAATATCTTAGAATATTTCTGTTCTTTTATTATTGTTTCCTTAACCATCTTTGGAAACAGACTTAGCAGTGGTATTGCTGGGTCAAAAGGTAGAGGCAGTGTAATAATTCTTTGGGCATAATTCCAGGTTGCTCTCCAAAATGGTTGGATCAGTTCGCAGTTCCACCAACAGTGAGTTAGTTTCCTGTTTTTTTTCCACATTCCCTTCAACATTAGTCACTTTCCCTTTCAATTGTTTCAGCCAATGTGATAGGTGTAAAATGATATTTCAAAGTTGTAATTTACATTTCTGTAATTAATGATTTAGAAAAAAATTTTTCATATGACTATAAATTGTTTTGATTTCTTCATCAGAAAACTGCCTGGTCATATTCTTTGACCATTAATCAATTGGACGGTGACTCGTCTTCTTATAAATTTGACAAAGTTCTTTAGTACATTTGAAAAATAAGATATTTATCTGAGAAATTGTCTATAAAATTTTCTCCCCAATTTTCTGCTTTCCTTTTGATCTTGGCTGCATTTGTTTTATTTGCACAAAAGCTTTTTAATCAAAATCATTCATTTTACATCTCACCCTGCTCCCTAGATCGCTTATTTATTCATAAATTGTTCACCTGTCCATAAGTCTGATAGGTAATAAGTTCCATGTTCTTCAAATTTCCTTGTAATATCTCTCTTTATATCTAGGTAATGTATCCATTTTGACCTTATCTTGGTAAATGGTATAAGATATTAGTTTTAGATTGTGCCCAATCTCAGCCAGACTATTTCTCAACTTTCCCAACAAGTTTTACCAAATAATGAATTCTCATCCCTTAAACTTAAGTCTTTAGACTTGTCAACTGCAAGGTTGCTGCTCTAAATTGTATGTCTACTTTGTCCCACTGATCTACCTTTCTATTTCTTAGCCAGTAACAGATATTGTTGATAATTACTGCCCTATAATAGAATTTATATTAATATCTATATCTGTAATACAGATATTGAAAGTGTTTTTTAAAATTTAAGCCACTCAGTAAATGCTAGTTATTATAAGATAGGCACACATACAACAATGAACAAATATTCCAATCTTCTCCCTTTTGCAGAGGTGGGAGTGGAATTCTTTGTGCAGTTTAAAGAGCATTGGATTTGGAACAAGAGGACCTGGATTAAATCCCAGTTTTGCCATTTGTCTGTGACCTTGGCCAAATTGCTTAATCTCTTTGGGACTCAGTTTCCCCATCTGATAAATATGGACTACATGATTTTTAGGGTCTTTTTCAGTTCTAGAGTTTATCAATCAGTGAACCCACAAGTATCTGATACATGCCTGATTTGTACCAGGCACTTTGCTGGGCACTGGGAAGACAAATACAAAGGATAAAATTATCCCATTCTCAGTGAACTTAAATTCTAATTTGGTAGGGGGAGGAGAAGCGACAAGTACATATGAAAACATATATGTGTATGTACACATACATGTGCATTCACATAAATTAGCAAATACACAGTAATTGAAAACAGCGTATGACAGGAGGAAAAAATGTAATCCATTTCTTACAGATAATTTGGGAATGTACCCTCAGATTTTTACCTTTTTTTCTTTTCGACTATTCTTGTGAAACACAATATAGAAACTGTACACAAGGAAAATTTCTAGACAGTTTGAGGAAGATAAAAATACCACTCAATCATCTTAAACTACAGGGAAACTTTTCAGTTGATAATAACCATAGCTTATCTTTATATATACATATATAACTTGTATTTTGCCTAAGGGCAGCTGAAGAAAGAGCTTGCCAGGATAAGGTTAAATCTATTCTTTTGATTGTCTGAATCTGGTGCTGATTTGAAGTCTATTGTGCCAGACAACTGCCTCACACAATATTGCATGATTTTATTGTTTTAAGGAATCCTGATTGAGGATACTCTCAGTCATCTCAGGTTAGCACCTTCTTCAGGAACTGGGAAACTTCAGGCTGTTTTGGTACAACTCATGATTGGAGGATGAATTTTCTATTTTAAAATGAAGTTTATTTTCTCTATAATGTGTATAGAAATAGACCAGAAGCCAGAGCCATAGTTTACCAGCTCCTTCTTCCCTTAAAAAGCTCCTGGAGTTTTCTTTGTTTTGGTTAGCAAAACACTTCATTGGCTCATTATGGAAAATGTATTCCTTTCGATAACATATGAGACAGGGAGTTCAGTGTCTATTATCCCCATTTTGCTGATTAAAACAGCACTTGGATTTCAGTGTCAAGGAATTAATAATAACTAGTGTGGGGAATGGGAGTGATATTGGATGAGGAAACTGACACAGGTGGCTGTGTGGAATGATAGGAGAGTGTTCAAGAGAAAGCCTTTGTCTTGGATTGAAAATGAGACCAAAAAGGGAGGAGCACAATTTTATTTGTCAATAATAATGATAATAATGGTGATGATGACAATGATGATGGTAACCTTTTGAGGAAATAGAATTGATGTAAAGTGGATAAATTCGAAACTGACGTTTAAATCCCAGATCCTCATTTGGCCCTGTACTAGCTTAGCTACTCTGTAGAAATAGGTTAAATGACTGAGTTGGGTTCCCTATGTCCTCTTCCCATCCCTCAGACATTCTTTTCTTCTCTGGGCTAAACTTTTTATAACTCCTTAAACCGAACTGATTCCACTAATGGCATGATTTTGAATCTCACTTCCTCCTCCCCAGCCTTGGTGACCTTCCATCTTACCAGTGCCCTTTCTACAATATAAAATTGACTTAGTGCTCAAAGTGCTCAAAGACGTCATCTTTCTGTGCGCTAGACTTGTGCTAATCCCCTTTGAGTCTAAATTGGCTTCTTAGGCTTCCCTCTTATATTGTTGATTCATATTGGACTTTTAAGCCACTACTTCCAATCTCCTCCCCCATTTTCCCTTATCTTTCTCAGGTCTTTTTAATATGAACTTCTGTGCAGGTATATCCTCTCCACTCTTTATTTGTATGGTTGATTTTTTGAACCCTAGCACAAAACTTTAAATTCAGCAATTGAATCTTACCTTATTGGAGTTAAGTGAGCTTTCCACTTTGTGGAGATCTCTTTGGATGCTGATTGGGGCCATCCGTCTTAAATTTCACATCAACCCTAAATCTGACAAGCCTGCTGCCTCACTCCTCATCTAAATCACTGACATAAAATGCTTCAAAGATCTAGGCCAAGAACAGAGTCCTAGGATGCCCCACTGGGGAGCTCTCTCCAGGTTGACATTGAAGGATTAATTGCCATTCTCAGACCTGCAGATTGCTGGGTCTGAAAGATACCTTAGAGATCTTTGGATCAGAGATTTAGAGCTGGAAGAACCCTTTGAGGCTACCTTGCCCATCCACCTAATTTTACAGATGAGAAATCTGAAGCTCAGAGAAGTGAAGGACTTGATCAAGGTCACCTAGCTAGTCAGGAAAAGAATTGTGATTCAAAGTTAGGTCTTCTGTCTCCCAGATCAGAGTTATTTTTGCTATGTTACATTGGTTCTAATTCTATACTAAGCGAGACTGACTAGGGCAGATCATAGTGCAAAAGTTAGAAAACTACTAAGACTTTGTGGGGGAGAATGACAATGGAGATTATTTCATCTGAAATAGATTTGCATACTTTTTTATTCTTTCCTTTGCCCTAATTGGGTACCGATAGCCTCATGCATTGCAGTAGTGTCTTCCTAATGATTCTCCCTGACTCCAGGTTTATTAATTTAGCTAAAAGATGTATCATTATGTAATAGCTCTGTATAATCACCTTCAGCAGTTTTTCATTGTCTTTATAACATTGTCCTTAGTTCAACATTTAAGTCTCTATAATCTAGCCCCAACCTATCTGTCCAGTCTTATCTCACTTTTCTATATTAATTGTCATCTCTAAAGAAACTGAGCAACTCAGTATCCTTCCCAAAGGACATTGAGCTTTTCAGCCTCTAGGATATTTTATTCATGCTTTCCCACCCATATGGATTGCTCTTCTTCCTTTTTTGTTTCCGCATCCCTCACAACATGGTTTGTCCTGTCCTCTATAAGACTTTCATTGACATTTCTGTCTCCTCTGAGCAATATTAATAGTGGTTATTTGTACGATCCAACTGGTAGCAATCCTATAATCAAACTGGCAAATATTTAAGGGCCTAGTCTGTGCAAATTGCACTCAGATGGACCCGCAACCTCATCCATTTGGATAGATGATTGAACTCCCTCAAATGTTACAAGTTGCTTCTTACCCATTTTATTTATTTTTTGTCCGTGTCTTTCCACTAGGTTTTGACTCAAAAATATTCATCTAGACTGCTGAAGGTCTTCCTAGTTTTGCAAGAATATTGGCAGAACACCTAGGAGATAGATAGATAGATAGATAGATAGATAGATAGATAGATAGATAGATAGATAGTAGAGTATATATTGATTTAGATATCTAAATCTGGATATTAAATGTAGTAAGCTGGAGAAGTAAATGGCAAACCACTCCAGTATCTTCTTTGCCAACAAAATCCCAAAGGGGCTCACAAAAACATGCCTGAACAGCAACATCTATTATAGAGTATATATCGATATAGACATCTATATTAATAAATACTCTACTATATATGATATCTGGATCCAGATCTAGAGGTTTTATTTATCATATATACATATATGCACACATGTATGTATACACATACATGAACACATATAGAGATCTATTATTTATAAATCCAATAAAGATATTGGGGAGATTATCTATAATATGCACTCACATACCATATGAGTACATATATATGCTACACACACATACACACATATATGTATGATACATTTATACATGTTATCCTTTATCCCTTGTTGCACCATTTTTTTGGTTTCATAACCACAGTGGTTTACTTTTTATTCCTCTTCTTACTGTATTTGGTTATATCTTGTAGCCTGCTTATATCTTATATCCTCTTTGAGATATTCATTTTCATATCTTTGGAGACTCTTGTATTCTTTTTCACTGCCATACAATAACATTTTTTGAATATTGGTATTAAAAATAGGGTCCTTTGTTTGTAAAAGTAGTCTAGGGTGATTAAAAAAAGTTTTGCAATGTTCTGTGAAGTCAATATAGCACCCTCTTCTCCTGATGCTTCGTTAGGGCCTCAGCTTCTTCATTTGAATGCTCTATCCCAGTTATACCTACTGATGAACACTGAAGATACAAAGTTTTTGTCTTGTTTGGTTTTTTTAAGTGGCAGTCCTTGCATTCTAGTGGCTTACAATTTATGGCCTCTCTTCTATTAGTGCGTTTGGACTAATTATTGAAATATTTTCTCAGAAAGGCCTAGAAAAATGGATCATAAGAATCTAGCTGTAGAGATGGAAGGGAGGTCATCTAGTCTTCCCCTGCCCATCTTACCAAATTTTACAGATAAGGAGACAGAGGTACAGATAATTTGAGTGTCATAATCACCCAAGGTCATAATTGTGGCAGAGTCTGAATTGTACCCAAACCTTCTGATATAAAATTCAGCACCCTTCACAAGGCATCACTATGTGTATAAGTTCTTTAAAAGTGGCTGTTGAACTGAATAGAATGGATTATAATTGAACTGTTGCCACCTTAGGAATGTGTAGATTGTGGAGTTTGGGAACAAACTTGGGTAAAAGGGGAATCAGAAGGGAGAGTGTTTCCTGAGTGTCTAATTTTTGACTGGGGTGATATCTCTTCTTATCTCTAGCTCTGAACACGTCATCCATAGAAAAATTACAATTCCTATGCTTTTTCAGAAAGGCTTACATGGCACACAATAAGGCAATATAACAAAATAATATTTTCATACAAATGTGTCTTTTTTCATCTGCATTATGGGTTAAATAGGAGGTTTAGCAAGTGGAAGAATCAGTAAGGTTCCTGATAGGAAGTGGCACTTGAGCTGAGCCTCAAAATAAGGTAGAGGTTCAGTGAGGTGGAACTATTTTCTAGGCATGGGGGATTGCCATTGACAAGGTGTGGAGGTGAGGCATGAAACATCATGTATGGAGAAAAGGCAGCAGGCTGATTTGATGAGGATGCCGAGTTTGTGACAGAAATGAACATAAAATGAATCTGGAAATCTAGGTTGGAGGCACATTGTGAAGGTCTTTAAAGGCCAAACAAAGCACTTTGTAGTTTGTTTTGGCAGCAACAAGGAGTCTTAGAAGACCCTCGAATACAGAATAACATGATTAGATTTGTAGACTTGAGCTTTAGGAGTATCACTGACTATTATGTGAAAGATGGGTTGGAGACAGGAGGGACTCAAAGTAGAGAACATAATTATGCACTTAAAAAATAATTCATAACATTTGGCATCCTTTCAAAGTCACTCTTTGGCCCCAGTTCCTTGTCATACTACCTTTTATAAACTCTGTGACATCAAAGGATGGCAGCTTGCTCAAGATCAAAGGGATGCCAAGGGTCGCCTAATGAAAACCCAGCTTTAAAAAGAATCCAATCTGCACCACAGCTAAGTGGTCAATCAGCTTTTACTAGGGAACCCCTCCCTTCCTTCTCCTCTATATAGCCATTCTACTTGAGTAATTCTTAAGGTTTTCACCCTAAATCTGCCTTTCTCAACTGTGTACACATTTTCCTAAACCTGTCCTCAAAGCCAAGCGGCCCAATTCTTCCTACACATGGCAGTTTTCAGGTACACGCCTACAGCTGTATTGTCCCCTTTCAGCCTTCTCATCTGCAGGTTAATTTTCTCCATTTGCTTTAACTGATTTGAATGTGATATGACCTTGAACCTTGACATGATCCTGGTTGTCCTCTTCTGGGCACCACCAGACTTGCCAGTATCCTTCCTAAAATTTGGCACTCAGAACCCAACACCATATTTCAGATGAGGTCTGTCAGGGTAGAAGACAAAAGTCCCATCACTTCCCAAATCCTTGGAAGTGATGCCTTTCAATGAAGCCCCCTACCCTGTTGTTAATTTTATTCCTAAATCCCCCCTCTGTAAGAACTGCAACCACAAATAAGTGACTATGTATGGTTCATATCAAGAATACAAATGTCCCTTTTCACTTAAGCAAATGCTCCCTCAAGTTATTCCGTGAACAGGAAAAAAATTAAGTTCCATTATATCAGCCTGGGGAAAAAGAGAAGACAGATCAACAAATCTCATCACCCTTATGTGGCAGGAGATTCTTTAACTCTGTGGAGCTTGATGAGTCTATTATGTAAATGGAGAATTAGGAACTGAAAGGAACATAATAGTGGTCATTTTGTTAAGAAGTGTCTCACCCATCAACAGCTTTTACCAGGTGTGCTGTTGACAGATGACCCAAAGCTGAAAAAAACTAACAGCTGAATGATGCCCCTGCCTTCCCAGTCTAATTTTGCATGCTTCAGGACCTCTCCATTTTGCCAAAAGAGCCTCCTTACTGTTAGTTCCTGTTCACATGGGACACACACCTTTTTGCCTCCCTGCCCTTTGCACTGGTTGTATCTCATGCCAAGAATAGCCACTCTCAGTAGCTGTGCCTCTCAGAATCATCAGTTTCATTCAAGATTCATCCCAAGTCTGCCTTCTGCATTAAACTTTTCCTGATCCTCAGAGCTGTTCGTGCACCTTCCAAACACCCCTTGCATTATTTTTTCCGCTTAATAGATTTTATTTTTTCCAATTATATGTGAAGATAGTTTTCAGCATTCTCTTTTATAAGACTTTGAGTTCCAAATTTTTTTTTCCTCCCTCTATCCCATGTCCCCACCCCAGGATGGCAAACAACCATATTAAATTTATTTTCACATTAGTCATGTTGTGAAAGAAGAGTCAGAACAGAAGGGAAAAACCACAAGAAAGAAAAAAAAAGAGAAAATGGTATGCTTTGATCTGCATTCAGACTCCATAGATTTTCCCTGGATGTGAATAGCATTTTCCATCATGAATCTTTTAAAATTATCTTAGATCATTATAATGCTGAGAAGGGCTAATTCTATCAAAGTTAGTCATCGCATAATGTGGCTGTTACTGTGTACAGTGTTCTCCTGGTTCTGCTTACTTCACTCAGTATCAGTTTATGTAACTCTTTCTAGATTTTTCTAGAAAACTTTGGATTTGACTGTGCAACATGGGAGACCTTGGCACAGGACTGTTCAGCATGGCATGCCCACATCAGAAAAGGTGCTGTGTTCTTTGAGCAAAGCAGAATTGAGACAGCACAAAGTAAAGCATAAATTTGGAGTATCCACCCCCAAAATTCATATGGACTATCTGTGCCCAACCTGTGGTAGAGCATTCCAAGTTCATATTGGTCTGATCAGCCACAGTGGGACACACTGAAACTTCACTTTATCATGGTGATGTCATTTTGGAAACGAAGGACAATAATCATACTACGTTCAGCCATACCCCAGATGTTGGTCATCCCCTCAATGGCCAGTTCTTTGCCACCACAAAAAGAGCTGCCATGGTCCTTTTCCCTTTTTTTTATGATCTCTTTGAGATACAGTATTGGTATTGCTGGATCAAATGCTATGTACAATTTGATTGCCCTTTGGGCATAGTTCAAATGTCTCTCCAAAATGGTTGGATCAGTTCACAACTCCACCAACTCCACCAAGAATGCATTAGTGTTCCAATTTTCCCACATCTCCAACATGTCTGCATTACTTTTGATAAATAATATGCTTATATAATATAATGTAAGTCCCTTGAGCATGGGTATAATATGTATTAGGGGCTTAATGAATGATTTTTGATTCATCACTTCTATGTTTTAAAAGTTCTTAGCAGAACAAAACATTTAGTCAAATTGAATAATATAAAATTTTAAGGAAGAATGTCATACCTTATACTTTTGTTCATATTCTCAGCTTTTAAGCAAAAGTAAGTAAAACTGTGACTTAGATAACTGCCCTTCTAAAAACAATGTGGTGATTTCAGTAGATCTCAAGTTCAATAGGAGTCAACAGTGAAATACAGCATCTAAAATATCCTATATTCATATGTAAACAAAAATCCATCTTATCTTATATTGCATTAATTAACTTTCAGGAAGAAAGTATTGTGTGACCCTCTATATCTACCCAGGTAGGATGACATAAGGAGCATTGTGTTCAAACACAGGTATTTCACTATAGACAGTACTAATTGTTAAGAAATTTTTCTTTATTTTGAATCAACTTCTTTTTAGGAATGGTCTTTCCCCATTAGCTTGTGAGTTCTTTCAGTGCAAGGATGGTTTTATCTTTCTTTCTTTCTTTCTTTCTTTCTTTCTTTCTTTCTCTCTCTCTTTCTTTCTTTCTTTTTTGTACATAGCAGGCACTTCATACATACATATTGACTTTGACTATGACATTAAATAAGATCATGTCATCCCTAAATGTTTTTTTCTCTATGCATCTCAAATTCCTTCAGAAGGTTTAAAATCCCCATAGAGTTCTCTTTCTTTAGATGTGCTTCTCATCAAGTACATCCCATATAGTTCCAGCCCACTGAGAACATTCTAGAGCCCAGCCATCCCTTCCAGCTTTGTGTCTCCAGAAGATTAGATCTGCTTGCCTTCTCTGTTTTCATCCAAGTCATTGATAAAAACTATTGAGCAGAGAATGTGTAGTTTTGAATACAGGCAATTGATAGTCATGGAATGTTTTTGTAGCAAGGAAGTGATATGATACCAGTTATATTTCACAAAGATTGGTATGATAGTTATGAGTAGACAAGATTGTAAAAAGATATAAAGAGAGTTTTCCTGCTATGTACTTTGAAAATATTCAAAATGAAACAATTGGAATTAATATAGTATCAAATGAGATAACATGTACAGTGCTTTGTCGATTTTAAATAACTATATCAATACTATTATTATTTTTGTTATTATGAGAGTGTTTCAGGAATCTAAATATGAGGTAACATGATGTTTTCATCTGTTAAAAAATTGACTGTAAGCTTCTTGAAGACAGAAACTGCCTTTTGCCTCTTTTTGTATCCCTAGTGCTTAGCATAATGCCTGACCCCTAGTAGGTGCTTAAATGTTTCTTGATTGACTGAAAGGATAATGTTGCAAGAAAGCAATTACGTATACGCTAGCCTTTCAGTAACTCTAAAACATTAATCTTCAACCTTATGAATCTGCCACCAGGAGATCAATAATGTGGGATTCATAGACTACAGGTGCAGCAAGATTAATGACTAAGAGCCAGGGTTTTTCCTGAATATTGTTGTCAATTTTTGTTAATCAAAATTTTTATTATTTAAAGAACACATAAATTAACTTTAATTTTCCATATATGAAATGTCAATGATGCAAGTTAGATAGTTGTTTCCTAGCCCTGAGTAAAAGGGAGTACCTTGTCACCAAACTTAACTATTTGAACTTTGCTTCCCTAAAGAAGAGCATGTCTTCCTCCCACCAAGGGGCTGACCCATGCCATTTTCACAGCTTCTGATGCCATCTGTTTCGGTTTGTCCTCAGCTATGATTTAGAATGAAGGTTTAATTACTTCTTTAATCACTTTCTGTCATTCAGTCTTAGTATTAAGTGCCCTCAAACAGCTTGTTTCTTTTGGCATAAGCTATCTCCTTTGGAGTTCCTAATATTCTTTAGATTTCTTGCCCTTTCCCTTTATTGAATGGATTTGATCCAATTTTTAAGAGATTCTTCCCCCATCCCCTCCACCCTCATCCCAGCTATTGTTTATCTACTTAATCAGGGAAACTCTTTTAAGAGAATGATTCAACCTGTTTTTGTTTTTTTTTTTAAAGAGATTTCTCAGTCAACACAAGAATTTACTAAGCACCTACTATGTGCCACTAAATGCTGGAGATACAAAGGAAGACAAAAGGTCAGATCTGATTTTCATGGAGCTCACAGTCTAATGGCAGAGACAGCATTAAAATTATATACAAGCAACATTGGAGACAGTCTCAGAGAGGAGCACTAAGGTTTAGAAAGATGGGGTAAAGCTTCTTACAAAAGGTGAGATTTTATCTGGAACCTGAAGGAAGCAGGGAAAACTGGAGGCAGAGATGAGTAGGAGAGTTCTGGGTATGGAGGAGAGCCACTGAAATTACCTGGGGGCCAGAGATAGAGTGTTTTTTTCAAGGAATTCGATGGAGGCCAATGCTGTAAATTGTAAAATATATGACTGGGGATAAGGTATAAAGAACCTAGAAAAGTAAGGGGCCAGATTATGAAGAGTTTTTTTTTGGATGTTTTGAAGAGGAGACTACCTTATTAAAGGCCTTTCCCCACTTTTATATTTTGAAACTACCCAATAAGACAAAACACACTTGTTGAATGGAGATTTTGCTTTGATAGCAAACATCACACTCCTAGAGCAGCCATATGGCTTTCAATAAGACCTTTCACTGTAGCACAAGAATATTGGCAATAATTTGCAATTTCCCGTCTGGTAGTTCTTGAATATAATTTTTATTTATTAATCATTTGATATAAATAGATATTCTTGGGTGAGGAACAACTCTATTCTTAACTTGACTTGGGACTTTGGGAGAGTTGTTGATGTACCTTCTGCCCCATAAAGGAAAAATAAGCATTTATATTTACTCATAGGTCTAAGATGGAAATACTTACAAATTTCTTTGTAGAATAAAAGTGGCAAAAAATTGCTGTTGAGTTTTTAGGTGGTAAATATAGTGTCTTATTCATGTGTTACATTTTTTAATGGAGATATGTCATGCTTTGTAATAGACAAATAATTAGACACCAGCTTGCTCTGTCTTTCTTTGTTCTCAAACATGTTGACTGCTTGCCATTATGCTTCTAATTTTAAATCTGCAAAAGGGATAAAGCAGATGGAAATATTTCAGGGTACTTTACCTCCAGGATGGTATATTTGGGGAAGGGATCTGTGTTGGACAAAATCCATATCCATAATCTAATTCCTTTGATATCATTTGATCAATCCAGGATTTCTCTACTCTCCCCTGTAGTTTTAAAATCATTTGAATTTATTTAGTTTTAATGTTAGTAACTAAAATCCTCCTCTAATATTTCATTATGATGCAGTGATAATCCTGTATTCTTGCAGGTTATACTAACAGAGTATGAGATCTAGGAGATTCTACCAAATTGGAAAGACTTTAGGGGTTGCCTGGGCAATAGTCTACTATTTGTCACTCAGGTACCAATCTTCCTAAATTTGGGGAAGTTCATTGGCATTGTCATCAGAGCGATTCATTTTTTAACCTCAACAACTCTTTAGTGCAATTAAGTAAATTGTTAAGTCATTAAGATATTTGTTGAAGGGAGATCATTAGGTCACAATGTTGATATGAGGATTAAATTAGATAGTACATGTAAATTGTTTTGTAAATTTTAAAGCACAACTTAAAGTAGTTGTTGCTATTTTATGAGGGAAAAGACCTTAGAGGTCACCTAGCTTAATTTCTTCATTTTACACACGTCAGTACTGAGTCTCAGAGAGGTTAATTCACTTGCTCAAGATCATACTTGTAAGATAATAATAATAACTGACATTTACTCTGTGGCAATCACTGTGATAAGTGCTTTACAATTATCATCTCATTTGATGTTTACAATAACCTTTACAAAAACCCTAGATTCAATTATCATTCCCATTTTACAGATGAGGAAACTGAGGCAAACAGGGGCAAAGTGACTTGCCCCAGAGTCACACAGCTAGAAAGTGGATTTTAATTTGAGTCTTCCTGATTCAAAGTCTGGCACTCTATTTATTGCGCGACCCTCCTCCATTTATAAGACTGACTCATGACTGGCAGTCCTGGAATTTCAGATGAGATCTTAATCCAGATTCGCTATACAATGTCATCTTGCTACTCTAGTGAAAGTCAGTGGAAGGCAATCACAGGAATGCAACCTGAGTGGTAAAGGGTTTTAAATCTATACAGTATAAGGATTAAATGAAGGCCCTTGTGGTAATTAACCTAGAAAAGTCTTGGTTAGCACCTAAGTCCCACTTGAAGGACTTCGAAGTAGGAGAAGGATTTTATTTTTCCCAAGTGTCTTTATTGCTTCTTTCTTATTTTTTTCCCTCTCCACAAGATATTCCATATCTTCCTGGCAGCCCCATTTCCTGCCACAGCTGCCTAGCATTTATTATTGCTGACATTTTGTATACAATGACTGAAGAAGGTGTGCAGTCACTTTTCATGCCAATGCTTTATTTTCTAGGTTTAATCTCTGGAATGCATTCTTTCTAACAAACCTTGGATTTCACTGTGCTTCATCTGGCCTTTCTTCTTTTCAAGTCATTTCAAAACTATCCACTGTCATTAGTACTCTTAACATCTCTGTGGCTTGGGTAAGTAGTAGAATCTCCATTATACTTACCAGGGAGAAGTAAAAGTTACTCAAAGGCTACTATTATTTGTGCTGGTATTGGAACTTTCCATTGTACTGTTAAAAATGTGCTAGATTTGTAGTTAAGAGAACCTGGGTTTGAATGTGATCCTTGGACAAATCATCTGATTTTCTGGGTTCAGTTTCTTTCTCTGTAAAGTGAGAATGTTATACATGGTGACTTTTTAGATTCTTCTCAGCTCTAAATCTACAGTTGTGTTTATTGGTAGAGTTTTTCTCCTATGCCTTTCATTAGACACATCAATTTTCCAGGTGCTGAGGAATGTTTCAAGCTAACATGGTCCCAGCATCCTCAGGTTACAGTATGTCCTCATAGATAGCATTGTGGTCTAGTTCCTTCCCCCTAGGTGGTATTCAGGGCATCAGCCCACACTGGTGGGCTCCTGGCATTCTGGGTACTTGGTATGGCATTTTTACTTAGTTCAAGTTTTACAGAATAAATCCTTTTATTAAGGGGAATTGCTCTGTGAAGTTTGGGTTCAGTTAAGGGGCCACACTTGAGGACCTAGAGGGTCACACATAGCCTCAAGGCCACAGGTTCTCCACCCCTGGTTTAGATGGTAAGGAGAAGGCAAAGGCAAACCACTTGTTGTCTTTGTTTATATCATAAGGCATTCTTCTTTCACCAGAAATGATATCTTATTTGAGGTTCATGGAATGTGCTATCTTAAAAATAATAACAACCTAAAGAATGCTTTTTGAAAAGAGGGAGGGAATGGAGAAGGGAATAAGGTGGAAAGACAAAGGGGGTGGATTAAGGAGAAGGGAGGGGTCTGAGTGAAGGAAAGAGACAGAAGCGGGAGGGGACAAAGTGAAGGGGAGGAAGAAAAAAGAGAATGAATATATTTAAATGGGCTTCATATTCCTCATAAACCAGTAGCACTGAGATATGACTGCTTTTCACTCCTTCGGTAGCTTCCCTAAAAGACCACTCATTTATCTGAGGTACAGGGTCAGTCTTGAGTTTTCATTGTATATAAGGGGGCTGAGAAGAATCTAGGGGAGTTCTATGTGCTCCATCTCTAAGACTGAGATTCCCCGTCTACTGGGGTAGGAACAGGGCGGTTTCTCAAGTGGTTTCATTCTCTAAACTGTCACTTGACTTTTCTTCCAGTTTCCAGACGGTAAATCTTCTTTTCCATCTCATAAATCATGCTCAGGAGACCATAACATTGTTTCCTTCCTGATTGCTCATGAATTATGAATGTTTGGGAATCTGGCACATAGAATTCAGTTAAAACACACACACATAAACACAAATTCACACACACACACGTATATATATATATATATATATATATATATATATATACACACACACACACATACACACATCTAGCTGCAAACTTGAAACCAGTTGTAGTTGTAATTATTATCTTTTACCATAATACAATAGACCTGACATTCCAACAAATTGAAATCCATTTTTGATTTATTTGACTTTGAGTGGAAATTGATTCTGAGAAATGATTGAAGATTTTTTTTTTTAGAGAGAGAGAGAACATGAAAGAATGAAATGAAGACACATATGGGGGAAGACCATGAAAAGGATACATGGGGAGAGATGGGGAGATCATGTAGAAAAGCTCCATCATTTGTGGGTTTTTCCTTTATACATTTGACTTGTCTGTTTATCCTGATTTCTCATTTTTGGCATCTGCTTAATATTAAGGACATGAGCCCTGTTGACAGAACTGCTGATTATGCTTATACTTTGTAAAGACAATGTGTGGCCTTGGGTTTGAATCAGAGGAGCATAGCTTCTGAGCTGGAAAGGACTTGGGAGGTCTACTAGTTAACCCTATAGTTTAATAGATGAGGAGACTGAGGACCAGAAAGCCTAGTATACAGCCAATCAGGTAGGTAGTAGAGCTGAGATTTGAACCTAAATCCTCCCCTTCAGAACTAGTACAAGAAGAACTCGCAGTTCCTTGGCTTTGGCCAAGTCACCAGAATGCCATTTTTTAAGCTCCGTAAAATGTGGATAACAAAGGGTGGTATAACTAAATGAGATACAGTTTGTAGAGTATTAAGCAAACTTTAAAGAACTTTTCAAATGTGAGCTATTATTAAGCCATGACTTAGGAAATATTTTTAATCCCTCTGATAGATAAGCTTGAGCCTTGAGATACATATATCTCAAGATGTAGACAAAGGGTCAAGGTTAAATCAAAATGTGCAGAACTTGCTCTAATTAATATGATGTTTTAAAATGTTATTACTTTATATCTTTTGATCACAATGAACTAAAAATCTATTCAGATCCTTTTATCATTAGAGGCAAAGGAAACATTTACAGGATAAATTACTAACCTCTCTGATCCTTGATTTTATATTTAAATATCTGCTTATTTTCATTGATGTCTTAACTATGAGTAAATGCTTTGAAAAACTTCTGTGTTAACATTGACTTAAAATAGAGTATTTCATTTCTAGTAATTATGTAATTCTTAGAGATGATAAAACTCTGACAAGTCTGTGATTTCATCCACGTTGGTGTTCTCCTAAATGATATATTGCATATCACGCTTCCCATTGCTATTGGGGGATTTTTTACTTTAATGGTTTAGAGACTGCTGTATGTCATGACTCATGGTCATACAATACCAGAAGAATTTTAGTACAGAGTCATGCCAAGAGTGTCCACTCACTAAGTAATATTTAGTTAAGTAAATCAAAAGATCACTAAGTAATATTTAGTTAAGTAAATCAGAAGATCAGCAGGATGACTCTTCCTTTTGATTCATGGAGAAAATGCAGTTCCATATTCAAAGCTGAAGTAGAAATCTTCAATTAATAAGTGTTTTAGATTGAGAATTGATAGATGGTGTGTTAAGGTAGACAAAGGGGGGAAAAGGGATATGAAAGTGCCTACATATGAGCAGGAGCTAGTTAGGGCTCAAGAATATTCAAGAACCCTTCAAGAGTTCACTTTGGAGAGTCATCTGTTCCAAGAAGGCCTTGGGATTCTTGGTGCTTTGCAAGGTATCAGTTGAGAAGGAGCTAATATCTTGGGACAATTGTCAGGACCTTTTTAATGTAAATATAGTTGGTGAATTGTGTTATATATTTACATTTCTATATGCATGTATGTGTGTGCTTATATTTTTAAATATATATTCAAAATTCATATATAAATCCATAGATATACACATAAATTCACATAAAAATCTGTGTATATATACATATATATATACATATGGATATATATATATGGATAACATGCTTTACCTATTATACGCTACACATAAAAGTCTATATAGAAATAGAAAGGGAGTGGTGCTATACAAGAGACACATATGGTATCTTAAATCAAATGCTGTATTTGAAGTAAAGAAAGACCTGACTTTGAATCCCAGTCCTGGTTTTTGCTAGTTATTTGACAAAAAAAACAAATCACTTAAAATATTTGAACCTCTTTTGCATCATCTGTAAAATGGGGGTAATAACACCTGTGTGATGACTTATTTACTCATTCAACAAGCATTTACTAAGTAGCTAGATGGAACAGTGAATAGTTCTGGACTTGGAGTCAAGAAGGCATGAGTTTGAATCCTTCATCAAATAATTCTTATCTGAGTGATCCTGTACAAGTCACTTACCTCTACCTCCGATAGTTTCTTCGTCTATAAAATGGGCATAATGATAGTATCTAACTCATGGATTTGTTGTAAGGAACAAATGCAATGATATTTGTAAAATGCTTTGTGCATTATAAAGTCTTGTTCTAATAATGAAGATGATGATTATGAATCATGTAACATGGATCAAGTACTATGCTAGGCACTAGGGGTACAATTTTTTAAAAAGTTCCCTTAAAGAGATTACTTAGGGAGGAGGTGACCCAAACAATACATACAAGGATAAGTAAATTAAAAATATGTACAAATGAATCACTTGGTACTCACAACTGGGTATAGGGGAGGGCATCAGGAAAGCTTAATGGGGAAAGTGGAACTTGAACAGAGCCTTGAGGAAAGCTTAAAATTCCAAACTCCTCATTTTGCACATGAGGAAACTGATACCCAAAGAAGTTCATGACTAATATTAAATGAGTCAGTAGACAGTGAGATGGAATTCATTTTCTCTTGCTTGCCAAAGAGAGAAATTGTCAATGTGAACAAGATAAAGTACTTTCAAATGAGACTTTTTCCTGTTTTTGAGGGGGGAAGGGGGATTGGGGAGTTGGAAGGGAAATACAATGAAACTCCTTATTTTGTCCAAAACTCCTTATTGAAATGGAGAACTCTGGAACTTTCATGTACAGACAGACTCTCTGTAGAA
Organism: Bettongia penicillata ogilbyi; assembly: GCA_023548195.1. Lineage (NCBI taxonomy): Eukaryota > Metazoa > Chordata > Mammalia > Diprotodontia > Potoroidae > Bettongia > Bettongia penicillata. The sequence continues at coordinate 6,633,901 of JAJHZJ010000496.1, forward strand.
CCCAGGGCAACACACCCCTTGAGTGTTTTGGCAAAGCTTTGTGGGCCCAAGGACAAAGTCAACTATCAAAACGTCCTATGATTAAATAATTGAGAAAAGACTGGCGTTTTAGGAATGGACAATACCAGTCCTCATATCTGATATTCACTGTTGCTATATCTACGACTGGCAAATGCCTATTTTTAAATAACACATTTGTATGTGACCTTTGAAGAAAATTACCAATTTCTTTGTTTAGAGCACATAGGGCATGGATTTTGCCAAGCTTTCCTCACTAAATGTAGTCTATTACTCCCATATCATTGCCATGTTGTCAGAGTGGCACTTCATTAGGATAATGTGACCTTTAGAAGAGTCTTCCAACCTTTTACTAGGTCTTTGGTAGCATGAATTTGTACTTTAATTCCTAGAGCTTTTTGATAAGTTAGAAATAAATGTAATTGAAGGCTACATTTGTTATTTTTCTTTTAACTATACATTGTGAGGTCAGCTTTTTTTTTAATTTTGAAAATGACAAAAATGTAAGGAGAAAGTTAGTGTTTTTGTCCAAACCATGAATTAGCTTTGTGCCCAGCTTGAAAAAGTTTTGCCAGCATTGAAGTTAAATTGGCAAGTTTGCTTTCCCAAAAGTGAAATGGAAATAGCAGAAGAATTAGTTACATAGAGAGAATGAAACCTATTCTTTTTATGCTACGATGATTGTTGTATTTAAGTGCTGACCAGCATCAGAAATGTTTTATCTAAATCTATGTTCTGGTATTTATTGTGTGACTTCATACAAATTTCTTAACTTCTTTGAGCCTCAGCTTCCCCATCTGTAAAATAAGACGACCTGTGAAGTTCCTTTTAGCCTTACGCTTGATGCTATATGATTCTAGGCTGCCTCTGTAAGAAAACAAAAAGAAATCCCAAAGACCTTAAGTTTTCTTTGTTAATTTTAATAGTGAGAATGCATTTATAAACAAATTTGCTGTGTGATAAAGTCTGAGCCTATCCACACCTCTTAATGTCTTACAAAGTAATTTCATAGGACCAAAGGATCATAGATTTTGAGCTGTAAGTGAGAGAGTGTTAATTGATTAGTGGGATGGGGAGAGCTTAGGAGTTCATTACTCACAGTGAAGTCTTTTCTTTAAGCAACTCAGATTTTATTCTCAGCACCTGTTGGCATGTAATATTTCTTTTTCACATAAGAAGAAAAGCAGCTCTGGTGACTTTTAGCCATATTTTCTTATGAAATAGTTCTGCTTTTACTCTGTGTGTGATCTTGAATAAATGCCTTCTCTTCTTTGAAGCCTCAGTTTCCTCAGTGGTGACATAAGGAAGTCAGACTAAACCATTGTCTACTTTAGAATCTATGATCTTATTAGCCCATGATGCTAACAAAGCTGTCAGTGCCCTCCAAATTGCAGCACTCTGGTTCAAAGTTCTGATCTCCCCCCTCTCCTTCTGCCTCTGAGCCCTCGTCACTAGAAGTACCTAACCTGGTCTAGGATAGTAGGAGGTGGGGGTAGGGGACGTTTATTATCTGCCTTTCCAGTTCCCCTAGTCCAGTGCATTGAACATGGCAAGTGCTTAATCAATGACCACTCACTGCTGAGGTGGGAGGGAAGGCTGAACCAGTTAACAATGTCGAGCTTCCTCCCAGCCCTACTAGTCTATTATCCTTTGGCTAAATAATTTTACGTATGAAATTAACCATGGACACTTTGTGGTGGCATTGGGAGATACTGCTCCATCCCTTTGAAGTATTGTGAAGGCAAAACTTGACTGTTGATTTCAGCAGACCCCTGTATTCCTGACTTGAGATAACTGAGGGCTAGTTGAATATTTGAAGAGAGATCACAAAGGGAAAAAAAAGGAGGAGTTGTGTCATCATCCTTGGCTATGTTCAGCATTGGATGCCATTGTCCTGACTTCCTTCAGAGAGGATAGGTGTGATTTTAAACAGTCTTCTTTCTTTTCCTACAGGCAAGATATTATTCTTTTAAAAATAGCTGCGTGTTTTATACAGTGTTCTTCTTCTAGAAAGAAAGAACAGAAAACAAATGGATAAATTGTAAAGATAGCAGAGGTTGAGTGGTTCATGTGACTTTGTGTTCATTATCACCTTTGTGGAAGGGGCTCGAGGTCTCCATCTCAGGCTTTAACTTGTGGATCAAATGAAGGTTCCATTCAAAATTCCAAAGTTTTCATCCACAGAAGTCATTCAACAAGTATTGATTAACCTTTTGCTATGTGTCAAGTACTGTGTAAGTTCTAGGGATACAAAGAAAGGCAAAAACAATTTCTGTCCCCAAGGACCTTGCATTCTAATGGGGGAAACTTCATGCAAACCATTGTTATACACATATGCACACACGTATACATATATATAAATATATGTATACATGTATGCATATATACACACACATATGTGTGCATGCACATGCACATTAAGGAGAGTACTCTAGCTATGAGGGGTAGTCAGTACAAAGCCATGAAGTAGGAAGATGTAGCATCACATATAAGTTACAGCAAATATCCTAGCATCACTGAGTCATAAAATAGGTGGAGGAGAGTAAACTATATGAAAACTAGAAATTTCGTAGAGATGACAGGGATCCACTGGAGTGGATAAGTAGTAGCAATGGAATTTCAGATCTGTGCTTTAGGAAAATCATATCTGCAGAGTAGAGGGTCAGTTGGAATGAGGAGAGACTTGAGGCAGGGATATCAACCAGATTCTTCCCTGGAACTCAGAATAAAGTAGAAAATAATAGTGCTTCTCACTGCCCCAAATTAAACAGCCTCTCAGTAGAACTTCTTACAGCTCAGATGGACCCAATAAAACTGGACAACTCCCTGTAGCTCCCTGACTTCCTTCCCTCCACTTAGCCTGTTGACAATTTATAACCCCTGCACCATCTGGGGAACAGGCTGTTGGCCGCCAAGTAGACTCATTAACATTCCCCTCTAGGAACTCTTGCTGCTTAATTAGCCTGTCGGTAGGATCCAGGAGGCGGAAGCCTTAGGTGGCTGAGTATCAAATCCTTGGTTGTCTTGTCTTCTGAAGTCAAGGTCATCCAGGATACTGCCCAGACCTGATGTGAAACACAGGGCTCATAGTTCCTGACTGTGGAAGAAAACTCAAGGGCTTCAGGTATAGAAGAGCTTGTTCAAGTTAAGCAAGTGGCAAAAGATGAGAGCAGTGCACTCCTAAGAGTAGCTGCTGGGTTGTGTGACATCCCTCTAACCCTCTAGGCCATCAGGTCTTGTCTACAGTCCAACCTTCTTGTCACAGTTAGTCGATATAATTTGTAGTACACTATCCAAGCCCGATATGGAACTCACTACATATGCAATAATTAAATGCACCAGATTAATTAAATCCTCCAAGAGCATACTGTGCAAGTATTAGCATTCCAGACATATTGATTTTGGGAGAACTTTTCCAACTAGAAAATCGGAGACACACTATGATGAGAGATGGCTATCATTGAGTCAACAAGCTCCAACTCTTGGTAAGCTTATAGAAATTGATAGAAGGTCCCCCCTACAAAGAATGGCAACCAGGTGTTTTCTGAAGGATAAAATAAAGGGTAATAAGGAACACTTAAACTGTGTGATAACTGAGCTAGATATATAAACAGATTTCTTGATTAAAACTTATTAACCTATAAATGAAATGCCAATTATACTTGTCCATTCACATCTCCTGGCTGACTTTGAGAATCAGATATAAGGTGGGCAGCAGCACATAGTGATTAGAATTCTGGTATTGTAGTTGTGGTAAACTGGGTTCAGATACTGCATTTGAGCTGTGTGTTTCTAGGCAATTCATTTAACTCTGAGTCTCAGTTTCCTCAACTGTAAAATGAAGCTAATAATATCTAGATCACCTCCCTATCCCAGGGTTTTAAATGAGCTGATGTTTGAAAAGTAGTCTATAAACTTTAAATGCTGTTACATTCCTGTTTGCATTTGTTTCAAATGACAAAGTCTGGATGGTAAACATGATGCAAGGATAACATGGAGCAGTTGAGATTCCATTGGTACAGGGAGAAACTATCGTCCCCAAATGCAGATTGGTAACTGCTCTGCAAAGTAGAGCTGGACAGAATTGCCTGAGGGCACTTAAGTAAGATGAGCAGCCAGTATGGGTTAAATGCAAAACTTGAACATGCTTCAAGGTCATCTCTCACAATGCCTTTTCATATTGTAAATCATATTTAGAAGACAAACATAGTTTACATAGCTCTTTTATTGCAATAAAATAAAATATATTTCCAAGGATGGATGGAGCAAATTTTACTAAGAACAAAATAGGATTGGGAAATTTGAGAACAGGACTATACAAATACAAAATGGGAGATGCTTTGACAGCTAGTAGTAACAAAATCTGGGAGTCATAGTGGGCCACAATTGGACTATAAGTTAATAAATATTAGCCTTAATCTTTTAAGTCAATACTTCTCAGATAATCTTCATAAAACAGAAAGGAGCCATGAAGTGATTACTTATTCACCTTAACCATTATTGGTGCACTGTGCCAGGTTTGGGAATACAGATTTGGAAAGAGATGGAGCTACTTGAAAAGGGAACAGAAGAGGTCAATAACAGCACTTAAAAGGATGGAAAAATGACCATGAACACAGCTGAAATGCCTTGGAATTACTTAGCTCAGGAGAGGAAAGTCCTGATGGCATAATTCAATAATGATCTTCAACACTAGCGTGGGTGGTTAGAAGTAAGCTGATCAGATCCGCTGGGCGCCATCTCCACGGAGAATAAAATAAAAGGAAATCAATGTAAACAGAAGTGGGGAGTTTTCAAGTTATGTACCATGAGGAACTTTCTGGACTACTATGATAATTATTGAGCCATGGAAACAATTTCAGGAGTGACATTTATGGGATCTTTTTAACAAACTCCAGCAGTGGTGTGTAGTCTGCAAATGTGGATTAATGAATTTAATGTAGTCTAGAGAATCTTCCAAATCACACCATCGTAAAAATCTACATAATCTTGAAATGTATTGATTGAACCCTAAATAGATCACAATTAAGGAAGAAAGACACACACACACAAATATATTATACCTTTTCTTCCAACCCTACACACCTCTAATATTTCACATCTGTACCCCTTTCCTTTATCCTCTAGGAACATACTTCAGCCAATTAAAAAAATAAAATGAGAACCTTCAGAACTGATCTAGCCAGGCCAAAGGATGGAGGTTAAGAGTCAGGATGAGAGGACAGCTACATACAAAAAGGAGACATAATAATATATTATTTTATTCAACAAGTGATTAGATGTCAAATATTGGCATTGTTAGATAATAGCAGTCTGAAGATGAAAATGAAGACCAGTTCCTACCTTCAAGGATCTTCCATTCTATTGGGGAATACAACATGCATACCTATAAGGAGAGAGAAGTTGATTTGAGACTGGGGGGTGGGGTGGCAGGGAGAGGATTTTAGATATAGGGAAGTGGACAGTATTTGCATGGGAGATTACACCTTCTGTGAACTGTGGAGACACAAGGCAATCTGGATACTAATAGCTAATGAGGGAGTACAAAAGGATAGAGGGCAGAGGTGGAATTTTGCCTTTCAGGAAAGAGGAAGTCACCCAGTTTGTTGCTTAAACATAAAGCCTATAAAAGGCATGGGAAACAAAGGAAAGCAGAGTGGAGCCAGCCCTGTAGGCTTTTGAATGTCAATCCATAAAGTTTTAATTTTCTCCTAGAGGTAATAGGGAAGTGTTGAAGATTTTTGAGCAAAGGAGTAAGAGTTAGTCTTATGCTTTATGTAAATTACTTTTGCAGTTGAATGGAAGCTAGATGGAAAAGAAGGTGAGACTAGAAGCATTTAGCATTTAAGAAGCTATTGCACTATATAGGAGAGCTGCTGAGGGCTTAAACTAGGCTGGTGTTTGTGAGAGGGCAAAGAAGGGATCAGATACAAGAGATGTCGTGGAGGGACAATTAATAAATGTAGCAATTGATCAGACAAGTCCTGAAAAAATAGTTTCTCCATTGAATTAGATGGAACTGTTCAGAATTAAGATTGAAGTTTTCTGGGGTTGATTCGTTTCCCGAACTTTTCTTGAACCTCAGTTCAAGATGTCCAAGATAAGTCAGCCTCCTTCACAGTCATAGGGCAGGAGGTAACTTTGTCCTTGAATCCTTTACTCTTTTAGATAGCTCTTGTACCCAATCCTATTTCAAAGCAAAGCAGCCCCTGGTCTCCTCTTTCGCTATTCACTCCTTTTAGATGTCCCTTTACCTAGAAATCCTCTGTATCATTTGCCTCCCAAGAGTCTCATCTGCTAATACACTGAACTTTCTTATGAAATCAAGGTCTTATTTTTCCTTTGCTCTGTTTAGAATCTTCCTATATATCTCACTCTCTCGTTTTCATCCTCTCCCTCTCCTCTTCTCTCTCCTCACCTCCCTCTCTCCTTCTGTATGTGTATGTCTGTGTGTGGGTACATATATACACGCAGTAGTTACACGGAGAACAGTGAAAGGAGTGATTTTTGACATGACTTTGAAAAATTGATCATCCGTTTTTTAAGAGCAGAATATAGAAGTTGCCAAGATGGAATTTAGGCTTAACATAAGTCAAAATGTCTTAACAATTAGAATTATGTTTATGCTGCTAAAGGTTTTGGGTTCTTTCTTGATAGAGTCCTTTGACCAAAAGGTGCATTATCACCTGTTGGGTGTGTTGTAAGGAGAATCTTGTGAAAGAGTTGGTTTAACCTGGTCCCTGGCAGCTCCTAAATCCTAGACATCTGTGATACCGTCCTTTTGAGATTCAGGCCACTCTAGCCGTACTGATGCCGGGTAATATTACTGTTAACTATCCCGAAGAGAGAACAGCTTTGCGGTCTTGGTGCTCCAACATGATTTCATCCCTGCTGGCCTCCCTATCACATAGCAATCCTGACAACATTATTGATAGCAAACAAAACTCAAGGTCATGGGCCCTGGTGTTTTGTTCATGGTATGGTAATCTTGTTTCAGGAGATTGCAGGCTCAGCTAGTTCTTAGCTAGATGCTGGGAAGATAAATTTGAACTTGCCTTGTGACACCACTTAACTTGTAATAATGATTGTTATCCATATCTCTCCATCCTATTTTGAGGGCAGGGAGTTTGGCTGTGAGGGCGCTGGTGTGTTTTTCCACTGTGAATGGCATTTAAAATGTCCTGCTATTTTTCCCAAAGTAGTAGCTAGGGATTACTACGATCAAGAAACTATAAATGCATTTTTATTATTTAGGGCAGGAAAATACAAGTGAGTCATTTCTCTCCAGCAAGAGAGCTGCTGAATTCATCATTTGATCTCATGAGTTTTCTCTTAACCAGCCATTTGGACTGGCCTGTATTGGCTTCCCTCACTTTGACCAGTCTAAGAAACTTACATAATTGACCCCAAACATCTTCACCTTTAAACTGTAGGGTTTTTTTAAGCCTTTCTCAATGAAAATAATTTTTGCTAATCCTCTCTTTACAATTATTTTCTTATAAGAGAATGGGATTGGAAACACCTTCTATCATCTTTATTTGTCAAAAGAGACTTCTTTTTTAAAAATGTGTTTTATACCAACTTAAGAAAATTAAGAAATGATAATAGAGAAGAAATAATAGCTTACATCGATAAAGCATTTTAAGTTTTGCACAATGATTTACATATAGAATATAATTTGATCCTCAAAATCATCCTGAGAGGTGTAGGTGCCATTATTATTTTAATTTTACAGAAGAGGAAACTGCTTACAGGAATTAAATGACTTGCCCAGGACCCGTCAGCTAGTAAGCATCTGAGGTGGGATTTGAATGTAGGCCTTCTACTGGTCCAACATAGTATCTATTAAACTACATAATGCTTTTTGGTGAATCAATATCAAAGGACAATGTGAAAATTTGGATTTGTTACCATGATTATTATTGCAATTTTATTTTATTTCCAAAAAATGGGATGAGCTGGAGCTGGGAAGATGAAGCAGGTTTCCTCTCTAACAATTTGCCCTTTAGGAATTTATCATAACGACTGAGTAGAAACAGGGCTGACCTTAGTGTCAAGAAGGCTTGTAAATAAAGAGTGCCTTTCACACCCACTATCTATCCCACTATGCTACAGGTGACTTCCTCGTCTTGAAGGTTACAAGTGAGTTGCTGCTCTGCATCAGAACAGGGAGTTTCCATACTGAGGGTTTCTTCACAGAGATGAAACCCCAAAATCCTAAATCAAGATTCTTCTTGAGATTAGACATTTAAAAAAAGAAAGAAATTTGTAGTGATGAGCTGTGTAAAAACGTATTTAAAAGCAATATTGTGAAATAGAAAATAATGCTAGATTTAGAATCAGAGCGCTTGTGTTTGAAAGTCAATGCAGATGCTCATTACCCATGCAATGAGATAACATGGATAAAGAGCTAACCTTGAAGTAGGATATAAATGCTATTACTATTATCATCAACCTCGACATCCATGGGGATGGCTTTAGGCAAGTTCCTTTTCCTCTCTGAGTCTTCATTTCTTCATGTCTGCAATGAAAGAACTACAGCAGAGGCTATTAGAGGCCACTTCCAATTCTCAGTCTATCATCCTATGAGGCACCTCATGAAAATGATGTTTCTTGGAAGACTTTTCCCACGATGTGTTGTCATCATGCCTTGAGTGGTAATTCAACAAAATGTCACATTCCATTCGGAGTCCTCTTTCTTATTGATGCTTCCTAGGGCAGCTCAGTTCTAAATCAACCAGAAGATCACAAATCCCTGGGCTTGGGGCCACCCCGGAACCAATAGGGCTGTCTCACTGCATTTGCTGTGCCTTCTTATTGGATGGGAATAGGCCAAGGATCATTATGCTCTCTCCCATATTCTCAGACCTAAAACAAACTAAGGCAAAGGAATTTCTGTTTGACTGAAGGGGGATCTTTAATCAATTTGTGATCAGCAGCTCATATCTCATTTCAAGAGCCATGTTTGAGGAAAGAAGAAAAAGTGCTGCTCATTTTAACAGGTTCCTAGTGCTATGGAGACTAGCTGGGCAGCCACTGCAAGTCCTAGAGAAAGGCAAAGAATAGTAGACCAGAAGGAATGGGAAACTGCATACGTGTCTCATGATTGACATAATCGTGATATTAGGAATTACAGCGGCATTTTAACGTTGATTTTGGGGTCTAGCTAAAATGTTCTAATGGCATTCAACTAATGTAAAAATAAATACATTTTTATTATATAGAGTGGGAAAATACAAGTGAGCCATTTCTCTCCAACAACAAAGCTGCCAAATTCATAATTCGAGCTCATGAATCTTCTCTTAACCTACCATTTGGACTGGCCAATAGTCCGAGAAACTTGTATGACTGACTCAGAACTGTGTTTTATCTTTAAACTATGGAGTTTTTCAAGCCTTTCTCAATGAAAACACTTTTTGATTTTCCTCTTGTTACAGTTATTTTCTTGCAAGAGAATGACATTAGAAATACCTTGCATCTTCTTTATTTGCCAAAGGGGGATTTTATTTTTAAAAAATTATGCCATCCTAAAAGAATTAAGAAATTATAATAACTTACATTGCTAAAATTGATACATTGATAAATTGGAACATTGATAAAATTGGTACATTGATAAAACATAATTAAATAAATATATGAAGTATGGAGATCAAGAAAGGCAAACACAGAAGTGATGTTTTCATTTTTTTTAATTTAAGTATCAATTTTATTAAAATATATTCAGATAGGAAAAGAATACTATTAACCAAAAACTGTTACCGTTAACTATTGGTTAGAAATAATGTCACTTTTCTAAGGCATGATACTAAAGCACTTTGAATTCAAACGTTCGGTATAGGTGAAGAGGACAGAGATAGCTAAAATTTTTATACATCTTTAATAGTAAGATGGTTGTGATTATTTTCTAACCATTAACTTCTATTTCTATGGACTTACCATCTTTTTTTTTCCTCCCAAATATACCAGAGCTTTAAAGTACTCAAATAATTAGGAGGTATAAAACAATGAAATACAAGCAAATATAAAAAGACACAGGGCAGCAATCACTAGAACAAAGATTGCCAAACATGGGCATTTTTGCTTATGTACTTATTCATCAGTGTGGTGATTCAAAATAGAAAAGCATACAATCATATTCCATAATTGGATAATACAGCTAAACAATAGTCCTTGCCAATCATCTATAACTATTAAGTGGTTAAACAGTCTTAGGTATTTATTATGTTAAAGTAATCAAACTGATTAGTTTTTTTGAAAGAATAATTCTTGTACATTCTCACAAGAAAAGAACTGCAATACAGCCTTTGTACGGAGAGTGTGTGCTGTATTTTAATAGCATTGAGTCTTATCTTTGGTACAGTGCATTTGCAAAGGGTCAATAACTCGGCAATACAAAAAGACAGCTTAAGTGCATTTCAAAGAAGCAGTAATAAAAACCAATATCCCCAGTAACTTATGGCATATGTATTGGCCTTCCATTTCCAAATCTTTCCGTAACTCTTAGTTGTTATGGTCATCTAACATGTGTCCTTAGTAAAAAGTTACATTGCAAAAAATAGCAACAATAACGAAAAGAAATTGCATAATAAGGAGAGAAAGCCAAAGCATATTTCTAAACATAATGTTTGCTTGCATAACTGTCTTTTGGTACATAAATCTGGAACCGCATTACATAAACGGTGTTCTTATGATCCTTTTCTGTTTTCACACTGGTACCCGATGCATTGAAAGGCTGGTTTTAAAGCAGCTCAGATGCAGCTTTCTTTTTAGCAAAAACACATTTGTTCTTCCAAACACCTCTTTTCTTCAAGTTTCATTCTTTTTTCCTGGTAAAGTTTTTTAAGATGTTCAAATTTGGCCTGCAGCTCCCTCTTAGCGTCTTTCAAGATTCTGTCCTTCTCCTTCACTCACTGCACAAACATCTGTTTCATCTCCCCTTCTTTCCTTTGACGTCACCATAAAATTCATGTCTTTTGATTTCATAGGCCTCCTGATGACAGACTGCTTTGTTCTCTGGGCTTATATCTCTTAACCCCAGTTCCTCCAGTTTGTGTCACCTATAAAGTTCATAAAGTTAAGTAAGGGTTAACTCTTTCGGGTCTTCCATATTTGTGCAAAGAAGCATTTCACAGAACTTCACAAAGTCACAGTGATTTTCATTTTCCATTTGAACAATGTCCCATGGGTACTGATGAGCTTTCCCCATCTTCTTTCTAAGTTTGACCTCTTCCACACTGCCCGCAATAGCAAATGGCAAATGTCTATTCATTGAGGAGTTAATCTGAGAAATAGTTTCATCATCTGTTGGGAACGGGTACATCTGGGCTCTGTTGCTGACCACTTCACTCATCAGTTTGATCATAAACTTCTGTAATTCAGTTTTAGAAATTGTTTCTGCTTTGGCAATCACAGGGATGATATTTTGCCTTATTATCAAGGCTCTTCTTGGTTAACAAATCAGGTGTCTTAAGGGAATGTCCTGTAGGTGAAATAAAGTAAGGGTGAGCATGGATGTGAGAGTCATAATAGATAAGGGGACACCTTTTCATCTTCAATTCTTCTTGAAGATTGGCCTCAAATTGAACATCAATATAATCAACTATCACTTGATACCTCTCCTTTATGTATCTGGTCACCAAGCTCCACTGTACTGACAATGTTCAGTTTCAACTAAGCACTGCTTTCTTGGAATTCATATGTCTGTGCTTTAAGTCTTACATTTGGCTGTAAGTGTAAAGATTCAAGATCACCAGAATTTGTGTTACACAATGTGTCAGTCGGAGTTGATTTTCCAATTCTAGTTTCCCCCACACAAAGAATGTTGAAATAAAACCTTTATTGCTACTGACTAACTGATCAGGTAAACTTTCGAAACCAACATGGCCAGCAATGTGTAAACAAGAAGTGTCACCTATTCTTCTTTGCATGGTTGTTAGGTGGAACATGTTATTTCTATCCCAAGATAGACTCATAGAGTCTATCTCTAGACAGACTCACAGATCATGTGCAGTGCCCCATTGGTCCTGCAGCTGTCCAGGATCTGGGATTCTGGATAAGAGAAAGCCAGAGCCTCAGTTTCTGTGCCCTTTAGCCTCCAACGATGCAGGGGAAGCCTCAGGGCAAAGAGTAAGGAGGAGGGGATGAAAGTGGAAGAATTGCACCAGTCTCCCTGAAGTGATATTTTCATTAGCATTTTCTATAGACCGCCTGAGAAGAAAGAAGAAGTAATAATGGAGTTCAGAAAAGAGTTTATAAGATGGCTGTAGAGTCATAATGAAGTAGTGATGGGGAAGTTATATTACCTGGACATGTTGCCCACTCTGCCAAAAGCAAGGCAAGTAATCCATGTTTGGACTGATTTAATTGGAATTTCCATAAGTGAAGAAAGCAATGAGAAAAAAATGATATTGCTTTTGATTCAGGTAACAAGACCCTCCACTCTATTGTCACACTTTATGTCACACTTTAACCTTCGACAGAATATATAATCCCAATTTTTAACATTGTTCCTAATCACTTCTTGTATTGCAGTATCACTCAAAATTGTGTTTTCTTAGAAAAATTATGCCATTTGGCTTTATCTAATTGATCAAGGGCTAATTTCCATTAGAGCTTGTTGAAGAGAGAAGCCAATGGAAATTGGAAGATACAGTCTTTGTCAAGGTCTTCATTAAGGGTCTAAGATGCAGATCTTAAACATAATCATCTGCCTTTGAAAGTGGACCCATGGAAACAGCTGTGGCTAAATGTAGGACTTTCTCTAGTATAACTTACCCAACTGTCCTAAAACAAGGATGGGGGGCCGGGGGGAGGAAAAGGGTTGGTGGAGTCTTTTAACACTTCGGACTGAGGACCACCAGGTGTTCTTTGTGACAGGGAACCTCTGTCCAGGTGCTGAAAGCTGCTCATGATCATAGATTGTAAACAACCACAGCTGTGTTCAATTAAACCTCCACCTCAGCCTTACCCCTTGGCCTTTTTCTCCCTCCTCCTTCCCCCACCTCCATCTATAAAAAACCAGCAAGGGGCCCAAAACTTTTCTTCCACCCTGTTGGGAGAATTCCTTTCCCATAGTAACTTTCAGTGTTTGGTGAAGATGGAGAGCTTTGTGGAATGGTCTAGTCCATGTAACTAAGCTCTGCTATACTGGTATACAGTTTCCTTTTAGCATCCTACTAGTGAGTGTTTTCTGTTCATTGTGGGGATTTCTGTGTGACTCCGATGTCCATTCCCAGTGAGTATCTGTAATTCTATGTGTCTCTATAGGGACTTGGAAGGTTTCTAAGATAGTTAATGGCAGCTATAGGATTTTTCTGTGATGTATTTTTTTTTTTGCATGCTAACTTAGCACCAGGCTAATTAATGCATGAAATCCAAACTTCATAGGCTTATACTTAATTTCAAATGGAGCTGCTATTAGAAAGAGAAATCCAGGGGAGAGAAGTAGAACATTCCACAGGGGCTTTTGCACCAAGATATCTATTTCCAATTTACAATATAATGTCTATGCTCCAATTTTCATGAAATTCCATGTTCCATGTCCTATTATACCATATACTGTACTTCCTTGTTGAAGATATGTACTACTAACATTTGTAACATTTCCCTCTATTGTAGACAAAGAATGGGTAGATTTGTAGGAAACACTTTGGGAATAGGCTGGATATGGGGTAGGAAAAATGGATGGGGAAGGACAACTGTGGAACTAGTCAACTGAGAGAAAGTGGACAAAAGTTTTCATTGACATCAAATGTGCTGTACTCAAAAATGGGAGAGACATATTCCATTTCTGCCTTTGACACCTACCAGAGAAGAGATCATGAACAAATCATTTAGCTCCTCTTAGCCTCATTTTCCTCATCTCTAAATTAGAGATAATGACCCTGTAATATCTAAAGTCACAGAGTTGAAGATCAAGTGATATGATGTATGAGAATCACTTTGGAGACCTTAATAGAAAATAGATGTTGGGTGTTATTTTTTATTATGATTATTGCATTGTGGTAGTAGTGGTGGTGATAAATTGGTTTCAGGACATGTATCAGCTCACTCTGTCAGGAGGGCAGGAAGGCAGAAGCATTTGGAAAAAAGAATATAATGATCACATGTGATGGCACATGCTTGTGATCCCTTGCTGGTGGATCCCTTGAATTAGAAAGTTCAGAGCTATGTTAGGACTGAACCTGATTGGATTCCCACACTAACTCTAGCACCAAAAGTCTAAAGCTCCTAGGCGTTCTGGAGTACACAAGGTTGGCCAAAGAAGGACAAACTGGTTGGAAATAAATGTCATCATTCCCATTCCAAGTAGCAGTGGGATTAGAATCATGAGTGGCAGCTGTACTTCCAACCTGGACAAAATAAGGGAGATCAAATGTCAAAAAACTAATGAGAAAGGGAGAGGAGAATGGATTGAAGAATTTAACTAGGGGTGTTGACATAAAATAATAAGAGCAACACCATCTGCTCATGATTTTGGAAGAAAGCCATGAATCTGGAGCAGCAGTATACTAGGATGGGGTTGGGAGTGAATCTCTGGATACAGAATGTGGAAGGAAGGAGCTAAAAAAGATATTGGACTAGCCCTTAGCATCCTGGAAAACTCATTAGACAATGTTCATTCACTAGGATAAATGCTAGGGATACAGAGAAGGGCAAAAGCTTGGTCAAGGAACTTACAGTCTAATAGACCAGAGGTAGCTTTTGATGCAATGCAGTGAATTAGGTGCCTAGGCTCTGGCAATATGAAGACAAAAAGAATCGATCCCTGACTTCGTGGAGCTGGACAAGAGAAGGATAAACGTTGATTTTTGTTTCTTTCTTTGAAAACCCTTTTTGTTATGAAAGGTAAAAATCTTTAAAATCCTGAATAAGGAAGGTATGCTAGCTTCAGGAAGCCTGGCAGGAAAGAAGTAGAAACTCTGTTTCTTTTCCATGGGAAGCTGAGTTCTGTAGGGTGCATTCTGAAAATAGTGTGGGGGACCGAGTGAAGTTAGTATAAGAAGCAAGGGCACATTGAAATACAGGAGCACCCTATGGTAGTAAAACACCTATGATTGATGATTTGTACTCTCCTGGGCAGGTCAAGCTACAGAACATGTGTAATCAGGAGACAGGAATGACTGAAAGAAGGAAAATTGAACAGCTAGATTTTAACATGATGTAAGTAAACTTATATTGTCCCAAAGTAGAATGAAATACCTCTTAGGTATTGGGGGCCCTATTACTGGAGGTCTTTAAGTAGTCAGTCAAAAAACATTTTTTAAACTCCTGCCATGTGTTATGAAGTGTGCTAAACTATGGAGATATATTAAAATGTGGAAAATCAGTCTTTTGTCTCATGGCTAGTTGCTTGAAGAGTATGCTCTGGAACTTTTGCTGAGGTGCCTACCAACCTGGAAATCCTGTGAAATCAATTCACAAGCAGTTGTTAAACTCTGACCACAGGCACTATGGTACATGCTGGGAATATGAATACAAAGAATGAAACATTCCCGACTTGAAAGGGACAAAGATTTTCATGGGAGAGACAAATAAATATAAAAATAAAGAATAATTGTAGTTAAAAAGTTTAAATGCATTAAAATAGGGATGTACCAGGTAATTTAGGATAAAAAGTTCTAGTAATTGAAGGGATGAAGGACTTCATGCAGAGGATGATGCTTGAACTGTGCCTTGTAGAAAAAAAGGGATTCTATGAAGAGGGAATGCATTCCAGGCCACTAGGCATGGAGAAAGGAGATAGAATGTTTTGAGGAAGTGACATGGATAGTTTAGTTGGATTATAGATAGTAGAAGGGGTTGTACAGATAAGTTCAAGCTAGGTTGTATAGGGCTCTAAAAACTAAAAAGAATTTTTTTTCATTTTTTTTTTTTAATCCTAGAGTCAATAGGAAGCCATTGGGATTGGTTGAATAGATGAGTTACATGTGTAAATTGGGGCTCAGGGAAAATTACCTGGTAGCACCTATGTAGAATGGGCTGGAATGGTGAGAGATTTAATCTAAGAAGAACTGTTAAGAGGCTGTTGTGACAATCTGGGCAAGAGGTGATAAGGACTTGAAGTAATCTGGTAGATGTGTGAGTGGGGAAACAATGGGTCAGATATGAGAGATTTTGTAAGGGAGATTTACAAGAATGCTTTTGATTGCTTTTTTCAGAAGTAGTAGAAGGGGTAAAAGCCAACATTGGAGGCTGTAGAAAGTTACTGACAGATTCATCGTGTATAAAATACCTAATACCTTTCCTACCTACATTAGAGATGGGGTGAAGATTCAGTGAGATAAATATATGGAATCATTCTGAATAATCCCAAATAAATTTCCTGGGAGAGGATACTAGAAATTAGATATATTGAGAAAGTTTTACCATAGGAAGCAGCATTTGAGTGAAAATTTGAAGAATTAGAGAAGTCAGTTTATTATAGTTACAAATAAACCTAAACCCACTTTTGCTCATTGGAGAGCAAACAAATTCTCTGGTTAGGGTGATTCTTTTCAAACATTCCAAACATACTTAGTGGATTTTTAATTTTGACTGAAATTTTTAAAAAAGTATTAAACAGGGCCATAGAATTCACTCATCAAGAAATTCTCCTGAACATTTATGTTGGAGAAATACAGCCTGAAAGTACCTCATGAGAGATGTGTTTTAATTATTTGAAGGAAAAGGAAAAAAAAAATCTCTCCAAGTGTTATATGCTTCTCACTTCTTATTCTAACCTGTAAACTGTTCAAGTGTTTTTTAAACTTTTAAAATTAGTTCATTAATTTCACACTTGAATCTTCTCAAATGTATGAATGAATGTATCATTCTTTGAAGTCAAACATAAAATTATTGGACCATAATTGAGATGAGGTGAAAGAAGAAATTTCAAACCTCTTTTCGGGTCGCCTCTCCAGCATATAATGAGGCTGTCCCAGATGGCAAAGGAATCATTAAAAATCCATTTGGGAACCACTGGACCCATATCGAAAGTGCCTTGACCTGTTTTGACTTCCTAATTCTCTTGGGTTTCTCTAGTTTACTGATGCAATGAAGCAGACAGCTTTTCCCACATAGAGCCAACTTGAAATAATGAACAAACTGGAGGGTTTACATTCACATGTGGACTTTAGAACTAGCTCCTTTGAAGAAATGGAGGATGGTTCTCTGTGTTTAAGTAAGCCACCCATATGGTGTCTTGAGAAAAAAGTATTATGTCAGAGATTGTCAGAGAGGCATCTTTTTAAAAAAAAAATAAGTTTTTAAGAAGAGTCCTACCTTTGCCAAGTGTTTAAATCTCTGTGGTAACTATTGGGGACCACTGAAATCCTAGTGGCCACTGGGGTACCATTGGGTGCAGTCACAATGTAACATGCTTGTGGCCTGAATAAGTTAATGTGATTTCCAAAGGAGCTTACTTACTGCCACTGAATAATTTAATCTCTGAGACAATCAGACTGATTTTATTTTCAATTATTTCATTTTTATCTGTCTGAGTTGAGGATGAGGCAGGATTGGGAGGTGATTTAGTGATCTTTTGAACACTTATTGGTAGAGCTTGCAGATTCTTTTCCTTGCAAACATAATATCATTGACATTTTCTTTTCAAGACGATTTGCTTATGAAGTCTTCTCTCCAAATCCATTAAATTATTATTTCTAAGGGAATGATCCTCGTGTGTGTGTGTGTGTGTGTGTGTGTGTGTTTACCTTTGCTTTGTACATGTTTTACTAAATTGGTATCATTTGAACTTGCTTATGTCTGTTTAGTATGGAAGCTAAGTAGTAGGTCAAAATGCCACCTATTAGTATAAAAGGGGAACTTTTGATTGGAGTAGGGCTATTCTCTGGGCAACTATATTCCCCAGAAGACTGTAGGGTTGCCTAATGAAGTCATATCAATTAAATAAAAGACATGTGGGGGATGTACAAGAAATTTAAAAGAATAAGAGACTGGATCAGTTGATATTATAACAAGTCATTAAACCAATTCTATGTAGCCATGGATATCAGACAAAATGCCTACTGCTGTGAAGTTTGGTAGAATGTAAGCTCTTTGATAATGGATGATATGCTGGGAGTGGTCATGCACATCTGTAGTTTCTGGTACTGGGTAAGTTAAGACTGGTGGATCATTTGAGGTAGGGCTAAAATTGACTGGGTGTCTGGTCCCAAAATGATGAGTCCCAAAGAGCAGAGGGTCACCAAGTTGCCAAAGAAAGAACAAACAAGCCTAGACTCAAAACATGGAGCTCCTTTGCTGATCAGTATTGGGCTGGGGCCCAACTCTTCTTGATCCCATTTAGATTTTCTTGGCCAAGATATGGAGTGGTTTACTATATCCTTTTCCATCTCATTTTACAGATAAGGAAACTGAGGCAGACAGGGTTAAGTGGCTTCCTCAGTATCACATAACTAGTAAGTGACTTAGACCAGATTTGAACTCAGGAAGAAGACTGGAGACATGACTATAGATCCAGTACTCCATCCACCCTTGCCATTTAACTCCCTAAACACTGGAAGCATTAGAGCCAATGAAGGGTTACTCTCAGGTTAAGACTCCAACCCTGATTTTGTGAGGCTGCATTCTTTTTAGTCTTTAGGGAGCATTGGAATGAACTATTGGCTAATGGTTTTGAGATAGGAAAGCTCATGATTGAATTGCCATTCAGTTAGATAAGGGAAGAAATAAAATGGGAGTTCCCATACTTTTTTCTCAATCTAAATTAAGAAAATCTTAATCTATAATTATAAATATAGGGAGGAAGGAGGAATATAGTTAGGGAGGGAACCAACGCAATTCCTGTGCCTGCATGGAAAGATGAGAAGGGGAAAAGCTAGACCCCCCCAAGCCCCATTATCAGTTAGAAGAACTGTAACCATTATGAAAATTTGCATATTCCCCTTGGAGGTTCCTCATTATCATCACTGGAACCTCTTGTTAGCTCCACATTTGTGATCATTTTATAATCTAGACCTGGGGGTCTCTGAGACCCTTCCCAGGGACTCCATGAGATCCAAATATTTTTGTAATAATACTAAGATGCTTTAGTTTTGAACATAGTCAATATTGATACAATCCATATAAACAAAAGCTCTTTGCAAGACCTTCACAAATTTTTAGACTAGAAAAAAGTCCTGAGACTAAAAAGCTTGAAAATCTTTATTCTAGATAATATTTATGCTCCATTTCCCCCCAATGTAGATGTTTAGATTACTCTTGAGTTACTATTGATCTCCTTGAAGACTAGGAAGAATTTCTACTGATTTTGGGGTATCAAAAAGGAAGTCAATATCCTTGAAAATTCAGCTATACTAAAAAAAGAAAAAGTCATTGCAAGTCCATACATTAAACACATGTAGTTTGAAATCAACAAAATGATTAATTGTGACAGCTTGTGTATACATGTGTACAAATTCTCTGGAATATCATACAAATGTAGTTATATAATGCCAGGGATGTACTGTGCAGATGTGTACTTATTCAGTATCTATTAAAGTCCCATGACAATTGGCATATGGTGTTGTATAACAGTACATAATAACATATGATGATTGTAATTAAGTGCATTGACTTAAGACTTTGTCTTTTAACAACTCTCGGTGGAGACTGAATGAAAGATAAATTAAAGGTTCATTAAGCAGTGTTCAGGGAAAAAATGTTTTCAAATGGCAGATGTACAATAGCATTAAATGGAATTTATTAAGATCTGATTTGTTGGGCAAGTTTGGTGCATATTACGTGGATGTTTTAAATCTTTAAAAAGAAATACAAAGAGCATTCTCTACCATAGTGTATTAAAACATTGCAGGCAACAAATGTGTAAACCAGTTTGGGAATATTGATATTTCCAGATCAAAGTAACCTTTTTTGATGGTTCTCTTTGATACTCCATTGTCTGAAAGGAAAAACAGAGTTAAGCAGGAAACTGACAGCAGGTCATTGTCAAAGATGGAATACTGCAAAACATCCCTTGCTGCCTGATATCCTTTTCTCTTTATTTTTATGCTTTTGTAACCATTCGAAAACCTTATTCTACCTTATTAAAACAGGTTGTGGGCCACAAAGAGAGCCATTCTAAGACGTGATGTTAAGATGAAAAGCAGAAAAATGCCAGAGATGTAATTGCTTTGCTTATAATGTTTCTTCTAGTTCCTTAACATGCTGGGTATTTCTTGAGAGTTTCACAAAGTAGCTAGTGAATGTCACTGTGTCTGTTTTGTGGGGGAATGTGTAACATCACCTTTACCACAGAGTCAGGGGGCCCATTGTCTAGTAGGCTACAGGGGAAATTCATGGTTGTGTACAGATTGAACCAGATGGTGCATAAGCCTCCTTGCAACTGTTTTTTTTCCTGTGATTTCAGGCAATGTCCTTGATATGGGAAGCATATCCTAATGTAAATAACCTTTAATCATATGACCTTTCATATTCAGTGATTTTTTTTCCCACATAACAATTATATTATAAAAAACATCCATCTCATTCGAATCTTCTAGACATGACCAGAATTTCACAACAACATATAATGATAGTAGCAGTAACAGCAATAATAATTATTATTGACAGTTAGATGGGGCAGCTAGGTAGCACAGTAGATAGAGTGCCAGGACTGAAGTCAGTTCAAATTTTGCCTCAGACACTTATTAGCTGTGTGACCTTGGGCAAGTCACTTAACCTTGTTTGGATCAGTTTCCTCATCCCTAAAATAGATTGGAGAAGGAAATGATAAACCACTCTAGTATCTTTGGGAAGAAAACCCCAAATGGAGTCTGAATCAGTCAAACACTACTGAAATGCCTTCACAATAACAACAAAAATTTCACAGTGCTTTGCAAAGCTCTGTGCTTCTAAATTATTTTATCCTCACGACAACCCTGAGAGGTAGGTGATGCTATGATTCCCATCTTGCAGATGAAAAAACTGAGTCAAAGAGGTTAAGTCACCTGCCCAGGGTCAAGAGCTACGAAGGGTTTGAAACTGATTTCGAACTCAAATCTTCCTGACTCCAGGCTCAGGACACAGGGATCATTCTCTTTAGTCATCAGCTTAAGCCCCCGTTCAATTGTGTTTCTTTGATTTTTTTTTTTTTTAACAGTCCAGTAAGTAGCACTGCAGTTTCATTAAATCATATAATTCGGATTACATTTTGCTACCTCAAAGATGTATCAAAAGCATTTGTACACATGTTATCCCCAGTTCCTTGAAGGCATGCTCCCTCTTATTTCTTGGAGATTGGGGATGCGGACAGACTAGACTGTTTTGCCCACTTCCTACAACTTTGGTACTACTACAATGAAATCCCAAAGCCAGCAGCACCAGCTTCTGCTGCACAGGAATCCAGGTACCCTTAGCCTTTAGGTCATTGCTACTAAGTTAGCTTCAACATCTCCTCTGCATTCCTGGACTTCCATGGTTCATACTTCCACCCCTGGATCAAGTACTTCACTCCTATATTTAGAATTGGGGGGAAGAAAAGAAAACCAGCAGCAACACCAACAAGGCCCAAGACCCAGATTTTTTTTTTTTTTTTTGGTGAAGGGTGGGAGGTGATTCTTTTACTGTGGGTTTGGTGGTAATGGCATATGGCCCTGGGGGAAAAGAAAGTGGTCCTAAGGCCCTCCTTACTTCATGGTTTGAGTGAAATAAGGTACTTCCTTCCTCAGATATAAATGCTGCAAAGGGTAGCATTCTTGATAAATCAGGATGTTTGGATGCCATTAGACAGTTCTTGCCATATGGCCAATGCAATGGGAGAAAAAAAAATAAACTTTTCCTCAACCACATGTTATGTCAAACTTGAACGCCCATTTATATTCCAGTCCACTGAAATTCCAAAAGCAATTTCTTAGAGTCTTCAACATGGAGGATGCCATATTGTTGAGTGGGCATGTGCCATACCCTTACTATAATAGGATATTATCTTGAATTAAGGGGCTGCTTTTAGTGTTGGGTTTGTGATCCCAATCCCAGTCTAGCACAACAATGCTAGGTGAGGTCATGGAGAGATCATTGAACTTGGCATCCATAAGAGCTGTACTTGAATCCTTTTTCAGACACTTGTGTGACTTTGGCAATTCAATTAACTTCTCTCAGCCTCAGTTCCCTCACCCATAAAGTGGAGATGATAGCATTTGATTTTTAATTTTAAACATTTCATAACATAGAGCTGTTAAAAATGGCAAATGATGTTGTATTTTTGCATATTTCCATATGTGCAAATATATATTATATAAATTATGTATGCATATATTCATTTCACTGTAAAAATTTCCCATATATTCCTCCCTTCTACATGTCTTTAATGTTAATAGATAAGACCTGAATTTATGTCACAATTCTGACATAAGGTGGGTCACAAGAAAGAAGTCCTTTAAATCTCTCTGTGGCTCAAGTTCCTTATCCATTCAATGGGGATAAAAATACATGGTCAGCCTCAGAGTGTTGTTGTGATGAAAAAACTTTGTAAAGCATAAAGGACTATATAGATATGAGTTGTTAGGACACAATTTTTGATGAATAAGTACAAGATTTTATTTTCTTCTCTGAATAATCTCTTCCCTTAGGGGATATTAGTTACTAAAAACAGAGTCCTGAACCACTGAAGTATTAAAGAACAACTTTAAGAGGCATGCACTCTATGAAATTAAATTGTGTTTACTAAAAGTAAATAGATGCTCCTTTGACCATTGTTCACCTCTCTTTTTAATATTCTCCAAAGGATGTTATATAGCTAGGGGACATAGAAGACTAAATGACCAGCTTCACAACCCTCAGAGAAACATCATCACATATTTATCTTTCCCTTCCCACCACTGTGGTTACAAAAAATGGGAGAGAGGGATAAAAATTAAGAGTAAAAATGACCATATTGTTGCCATCACTGTCTTCAAATGGAGCCAAGTTAAAGGCATATGTGATATATTCAAGACTTCACTGATCAGAGTTTTCGTTCCAACACTTTTAAAGACTTAAGGGATTATGGTGCTAGAAAAGAAAAAAAAAGCATCTTTCTTTGATCAATTTAGTGATGACCACCTTTGAATTTATCTGGGCCAGTTCTTGGCCAGTAGTCATACATCCCATCACAGGACTCGTACTCAAAGCTTTTATTGCTTAGTGGAAATGACTAGGAACTGGATACAGGCCTTGAGAGATCAAGGGTATCCCCTCACCATGCTGATGTGGTAGAAGAAGATTTGAGAATGGGTATGTGTTACTATGGACCTGTGATCTCATTGACTTGTATAGTCCCACTAATAATACCTATCACAACCCAGTTATACCCTGGGCATACTCTGTGACCTTTGATTGTGTCCTCCCATTTTGCCAAAGGGGTTTCACCTATCCAACCAACAGGCTAAAGCACACTGCAAATGAAAAATTATGTAAGAGAAGTACATCACAAAATGCATGACTGTTGGATGGAAGGGGAAGAAATTAGGCCTATAATAAGCCAAGAAGAAAGGATATATTACCGACAGCTTATATGCATCACTGATATCCACTTAAGGTGAAGAGTTCTAAAAGGAGGTCGTCCCCTGCCCCTAGAATGTTAGGCAGAAGGATTTACAGGAAGACATGTTAAAATACAAAATACTTAACTGCTAAAACTCAAGAATGTTCTTCTTTAAAGGGCTTTGGTGTTTGATAGAAAATTGATCAGCATTTATGGATTTCTGTGTTTCTCGAGATTGGCCCTTGTTACCATATTTGACTTTTACATGGTTTTTCTTTTTCTCAGATCTCCCATTCCTAATAACTTCTGTATGCTGCTGTTATATTAATTTTCCTAAAATCTTGTACTTTTTATGCCATTCCCTATTCAACTTGTCTATACCTCAAATCCAAGCTCCTTGGATTTCAAGACCCATGATAATATGGCCTTACTTCAATTATCTAATATACCTTCTGTTCCAACTAGGAAGTTACCCCCACCTTCTGCCTTCCACTTTCACCTTCCAACACATACCCACACAGTCCCATTTCCATGCCTTGTCTCATGTTCTTATCTCTCTTTCCTGTATTTCCATCCCTCATACCACTAAATCTCATATCTTAGATCTTTAAGGTCTTCCTGTGTCACTCTAGTCCTCAGTGATTCCTCCCTTTCCCAAAGGCCTCTTGTCTTATATCACATGGTATGATATTTCTTTCTTTGTGCATTCATTTTCCTCTTCCCCACTAAGCTGGGAGATACTTGATGATAGCAAAGTTTCCTATGTTATTTTTTATCTCTTCAAAAACCTGGTATTGAAGATATAATATGTTGTCGATAAATTCTTGTTCCATCAGAAGTAGTGACCTCTGTCTCACTAGATATCTTCCAACAAAGGCTGAGTGACCCCTGGTCAGGTGTGTTGTAGTGGACAATCTTAATCAGGTTTCACTAGATGTCTAATGGACTCCTACTCTGATTTTTTTTCCTAAGTATTACTAAGCATTGTAATTATAATAGAGATAGATAAGTACTACAGGAAGACAGATCAGGAAGAATACGGAGCAACAGATTTAGAGTAAGAAGACCTTGGTTTACACACCTGTTCTGCTACTTACCAGGGAGATCTGAGGCAACTGCACATCTCTGGGCCATAGTTATCTGACCCATAAAGTGAGCTGTTAAAAGTAGATGCTTTTCAGGGTCTCTCCTAAGTCTGAATTCTGTCAATCGATTAAATAGTGAGAGTAACACTAATGAAAAGCATTAAATCATATTTATATTGCTTGTTAATGTATGCAAGACACTTGACATATGATATACTAAAGCTCCCTGGAAGTGGCCACACAAATGCATCTTTGAATGAGACAGAAGATAATTTTATTTTTTGTTAAGAATTTTTAGAATTTTTTTTTTATCGCAGACCAAAACCTTGAGCTCAACCAATTCAATTGCATAACAATTAATTAAAAAGAAAACAGAAACAGCATGCTATGTACAAGACCTGGAACTAGGTGCTCAGGATGCACAGGGAATTCAATTGCATTCCTCAGTCATTAGCCATGCATGTATCTCACTGGGAAAAGTATAGACATTTGGAATACCAAAACCACAACGAAGCAGTCCTTGGCTTACCTATTTCTCTTGCTATGACTTCATTGTGTCATCCAGAATGAAATGAGCAGAACCTAGAGAATGTTGTATGCAGGAATGGCAATATTGTTGTAGGAACAACTGTGAATGACTGTCATTTTGAGTTTTATAAATACCCAAATTAATTACAAAGGACTTATGAAGGAGCATGCTATCTGTATCCAGAGAAAGAACTGATGAGAAGAAGTATGTGTAGATTGATTTTTTTGCGTATCATTGTGCCTGGTAGCCATCTTTGGGGTGGGGAGAAGGAAGAAAAAAGGAAATTTAGGTGATAACTTTATTATATATATTTAAAAGGAATAGCAAGTTGTAGATAATAGATTTGCAGTTTCATGCACAATCATCTTTTTTAAAATTCTATGTTATGGAAATGCTTGTTTTATTTCTAAAACTAAAAATAAAAGAAATTTAAGTTCCTTGAGTACAGCTACTTTTTAATTTTTTTCTTTGTATTCTCAGCATGTAACATTGTAACTGGCATGCAGGAATAATTAATAAATAGTTACAAGATTAAATGAATCAAATATGAAAAACATAAATTGGATCTAATTGAATTGGATTGAGATATCATGACATTCAATGTGTTCTTTTGCTAAAGGCACTACTGTTCTATTTTGCAGTTTTCTCCTTGATGTTGACTTTTTAAGGAGAAAAAATAAAACATCAAAAATAACAAGTCAGTTCACCATCACTTTTTTGTGTGGAGTTGAACAGTAAGAAGGAAGAGTATCGATAGCAATGTCTGATGCACAGAAGTTAGGTACTGAGAATACAAAGACAAAATAAGAGTTCCCACCCTCAAGGACTTTATGTTCTTATGGATGAGACAGCATACATGCAAGAAAATATATACAGAATAGATTCAAAGTGTTTGCCACATAGTGGGTCCATCATAAATATTAGTTGATTGACAAACGAGAGTTTAGGAAGTGAGGACCCTAGCAACTGGGAAGGTCAGAATAAGTTTTGTCTAGAAGGTTGTCTTTGAGCTGAGTCTTCAGGAAACAGGGAAATGAACCTTTCACAAAAAGGGGAGCACTTGGAGTCCCTAAGGTCGTTACAAGAAAGAAATCAACCTTAATGACATTTCTTCCCTCAGTCCTCTTTTTGAAAGCAAAAATAATAGAATTATCTTTTCTTTGGAACAACTTGTTCAAGCTTTAGGAGCTATCTAAATAAATCATTACCTGCTGCACAGCCATCTGTTTTTGTCTTGGGAATAGGGTACATGGAGTTCTCTTGCATAAGTTTGGTAAATAGATAGAAGATGCCAAAAAAGCAGTATATAGAGTCAGCAGATAGACTGAGGCATATCAGTCTGGAAACAGCCAGGCTTGGAATCTAGCTAAAAGAATTTACCTGGATTTGCTCTTTTCAAATACACACACATACACATGATATATTAAGAAAAGCAAATGATTGATTAATTATATGTAATACACATATATAGTTGATAGTGGGGAGGGATATGTTCTCACTCTACTCTCCACTTTTCCTTTAAAAATTTAATAGATGTTTTAAAAAATCATGAAATTTCAGAATTGTCGGTAGTCTTGGTGGACATCCAGCCCAACCCATGTAGTCTTCATAGTATAGTGGAAAAGAGGCTAGACTTTGAGTTACAGGACTTTGGTTGAAATCTCAGCCCTGCCTCTTATGTGTTCAGTTGGTTTTCAGTTGTGTCTGACTCTTTGTGATCCCATTTGGGTTTTCTTGGCAAAGATACTGGATTGGTTTGCCATTTCCTTCCCCAGCTCATTTTACAGATGAGGAAATTGAGGCAAACAGGGTTAAGTGACTTGCTCAGGGTCACATAGCCAGTAAGTTTCTGAGGCCAGATTTTAACTCAAGTCCTCCTGATTCCACTCCTGGCACTCCATCCACTGAGCCACCTAGCTACTGCGACTGTGATCAAATCACCTAACTTGCCCTTTTTTATCTATAAAATGAGGGGATTGTTTTGATGAGCCTTAAAGTCCCCCCTACTTTAAATCTATGATCCTAAAAGAATCCTCTGGGTCCTGACCCACAGTTTAAGAAGTGCTGAAAAGGTTGTAAGTGGAAAAAGTTTAAGAAGCCCTGCTCTATCCAACATACCCAGCTAGGCTTTTTCCAATCTCCATATTTGCACGTATGTTTAATAAGAACTCATAATATTTTTTGTCTCTTGTGTCTTAGAGTCAGTTGCCTATTGAGGATCTGGCCTAGTCCTTGGTCTGCAGATACAGGCTCCTTCTCAAGGCCATAGTCTTGTCTCTAGTGGGAAAGATCAGTTGCAACTTGAATGCAATCTACAAGAGCCCATGGTCACCTCCACCCATGTGGAGAAAAAGCCCATTTACATCAAGATTTAGGGTTTACAGTGTCTCAAACAAACAAAAAGAAACATGGGTCATAGATAGGAGAGTGATATTGGAAGTCTCATGCTGAAGGGATACATGTCTTTAGACTGCAGTGTAAGTAGACACTTTCACATCCTGAGCAGGAAAGCATATTTCTGTCATTGTCTTCTCATCACTACCACTATCCCTCACACCCACCCCACTCCTCAAGGTCTGTTTTCTCTTCCTGGGGCTTTTCCAATATCATGGGGAGTGGTACTGATCTCCTGTGCCTGAGGATTTCAGTGTTGGTTACCTTAGCCTCCTACCAGGGAAATGAAACTAGCAAAAGACATCAGTTTAGCATCCTTCCTTGTCACATCTCTTCTCCTTTTTCCTCCTTCCATCCCGGCTTTGTCTTATACAGGGATTGAAGGTTTAAGTCAGTGGAAGTGTAACAAATTATAATTAGTTATAATCACCATAATGACCATTTATATTACTCTTGAAGATTCCCCAATGCTTTACATATATTTTCTCGCTTTATTCTGATAACATCCCTGTGAAGTATGTGATATTATTCCTATTTTGCAGATGAGAAAAATGAAGTTGAGAAAAGACTTTTCCAGGGGTCACCTGGAATATTTACCACAGTAAATAGCTGTGGTAGGATTCAAACTCGGGGTCTTCTTGGCCCCCAGGTCAACACTCTATCCAGTATGCTAAATAGACATCTTAGTGGTGCCTTTACCTGAGAACTCTTAACTAGGAACTGAGGATGGAGGGGAGGGTAAGGACCAGAAGTTATAGGGAAGGGAACCCTACTTGAATGAGGCCACTTGGGGAAGGAAACATTATCTGCAACACTATGAGCTTTCTGTGCTGCCAAGGGATAGGCTGATACTGGGGAGAGGATGACAGAAGGGACTAGGGGAGGGAGTGTAGGGTATAGTCACAAAGAAAGGAAGCATACCTGGAAATACCTGCTGGAATCTCTTCAGTATTTGTGCTCTTGGCTAAAATACCAGTTGCTCTGATCTGGTTACCCCATCAGACACCCAGATCACTTCGCCCTATCCCTGCTCCCTCAAACCCTTGAGGTTTCTTTTTTGTTCTTTTTTTTTGAGGTTTGCTCTATCTTCATATTCAGCCTATGTCCCAGTTCCTTAAGACAGCAATTTCCCTAAGGGTTGCATCATTTAAAAGTTAGTGGATGGACTATTTAAACTGTTACTGTTGAATGGGCCCCATTGCTTTTCATTAATATTCAAAGCAGAGAATGGTTGGAATGAGGATTTTCAGCATTTATTAAATCCCTCTGTTTGTAGGAATCTATTAAAAAATATGTGAAAATCAAACATTTTAGATAATAGCCCCATTCAATCCCACACATTTGGCTGAATTGGTATTTAATGATATGTATTTGGGAAGGTAAGGACTGAGAATACATGCAGCCTATCTCACAAATAGGGAGCCACTGCTTAATGAGTTCCCCCCAATTCTGTAGATATCACTGGTTGACCTTAGTTGTCTGTTTAATTCCTTGCCCTGTCAGTTTTTAGGAGCACAGAAAGAGCTCAGATGATAAATGCTGGGTTTTTTCCATTCCATTTTTATTAAGTCATAGAATCACCTGGCACATGCTGGTTGTAAAGGTCACCCTTTGTGGAATTTTAGTTTTGTGTATTATACAAGTAGACCAACTAAGCTAGACTTTCGTTCCAAAGACTTTTTGTCTCTACTGTATTGCTGGTGTAAGGTAGTGGGCACACTCAGTCAAATGGGAATTGTCCTGAACAGACTAGGTTTTGGAAGGGTTTAAAATGTCATCTCTCAAGTGGCATAATCATAGCCCTTGACTGATAAGTCTCAATTATCTTCCTAATTGGGGAGGTTGTATGCTGAGGGTAACAACGAAGCTGGTAGAAATTGGTTTCTAATCCTTTACCCCTTAGTAGCCACAATCAGCATCTTCTTTCCAGCCTGTTTGCCTTTGTCTATGATATCATCCCATCCGTTGGAGAAGGCCCATGACTTCTTGCATCTCCTTAGAACCTGTAGCTTCATTCTAGGCTTATCTCATTTGCACCTCCTTCCAGGAACTTTTCCCTGTTGTCCTTCCTCTACTCAAATAATCATATACTTGTGTTATTTATTGGTTAGTAGCTTATTTATCCTGGGTAGAATGGAAACTCCTTGAAGGCAGGAGTTTGTTTTTTTTTTGGTAACTGGTAATTCTCAACACCTAACTAAGTGTTATAGATGCAGTAGATACTTACATATTTTGGTGCAAACTTGATCATGTTTTGTAAGTCTGAGCTTTCTTTAATCTATAAAATGAGACAGATTGAACTGGATGTTTTCTGGACTCTCATCCAACTCTATGGGTAGTCATTATTTTTTTATGAATTTTTTAATGACAATATATTACTTCATGATTCAACATATTTCATTCAACTTCTATAAAAATAAGGTTTTTAAACTAAGTTTTATTATTGACTTTTTTTTTCTCTCTTGCTTCCTGCCTTCCACTCAAAACCAAAATCCTTGTAAGAGGTATACGCAAACACTAAAAGTTTTCTCATTAGCCAGAAATGTATTTCTCATTACCAAAATCCTTGTAAGAGATATACATAGACAAACAAAAAGTTTTCTCATTGGCCTTAAATGTGTTTCTCATTTTTTTCCTTGAGGCTTGCTTATCAGAAGAAGGGTAGTATTCTTCATTACTGGTCCTGTGGAATCCCCAATGGTCATTATGTTGATCAGAATTCTAAGGTCTTTCAAAGTTGTTGTTTTCCTTCTAGATCATTATGCTATAGTATAAATTCTTTAAATAGTTGAGTTATTCTTTTAATTTTCTTTTTCTCCATGAATTTTAAGAATTGACCACAGATTCATAGAATTTGTCCAGAGGGATCTTGGTAGCCATCTAACCCAACTTACCCCCTAAAAAAATCTCCAAAATATACCCAACTGATTTTATTTAATGTGATTGAAGCTTGATTTCTTTTTTTTTTTTCATAGCTTGCTCTTTCTGGTAACATTTGCAGTGGTTTGCATTATTATAATTGTAGCTGGTACCATTTACATATGCCTGCTGGTTCAATGTAACTTGCAACTCCATATTTCAACCTACATTTTCATTTTTGTTGATAGAAATGTTTACTTTTATTATTTTTCAGTGACCTTTTAAATATGATCAAGGTATTTTCCTGACTATATGACCTTGAGAAAATCACCAAAACTTGCTGAGTGTTTCATTTTCTATAAAATGAGGCAGTTGGGTTTCAAAGGTCTCAGATCAAAATCCTGAAATCATGTGTGCCTATGTCTTAAAGTATGCAATGGATGGTATTAATAATGAATTTTTTAAAGCATTGAGGAGGAATCATGAATTTTATAGTAAAAGTGATAGTTTTATAAAGAATTTTAGGGGTGAGTGAGGGGAGGAAGCAGTCAGGATCAGAAATGTGAGGACTAACAGCTAGGTTATTAATTTTTAAGTGGGATCAAGACCTTCTCTTTAGACCAAGTTGGAGACAGCATGAGACTTCACAGTTCCGCTAATCAGAGAAGGCAACATTAAGGGAGAAAGACAAAGAGAGAATTGACTTTGCTGAGTCAGGAACTGAAGAATGCGTTACTGAAAAGGCTCTTTTGGCATAGAATCATAACTAGAAATTACCATGACCAGCTCAAGTCACAAACCACACCTGTGACAAGTAGAATGAAATATGTCTATAATTGGGGAAAGGGACAGGGTACATGAGAGCAGAGAGACCCTGGGAGAGACTTGGAGAGGGTAGGGTGCAACAGGGAAAAGAGACCACTTAATCCCAACATCTGATAAATCCCCAATGAATAACTAATTATTTTTTCTAATTGCAAACTTGTAACCAATTCAAGAAAGTAGTTCAATTTTTGCCTGCATCCTCTCAATTCAGAAAACATAGGCAAAGCCTTGGCTAACCCACCCTGGTTGCAGCTATCCTTTTGAATATGATCATCAGCCAACTAATCAATCCTTTCTTGTAGCAAAATGAAGTCTGTTTTTCTTTTTTAATGGAACTGGGATCTCACAAAAATGGGTGTTCATTCCCTCCAGTGATGTTCATTGTAAATCCTATGTTCCTGCTTAGCCTGTATGATCACCATTCATATCTTCCACACGTATAAATCCCCCATAAAGGATCCATGCATCACACTAGGGAACTACTTTGAATTCTCTTGACATTATATGGATAGTAAAGAAGCACCCAAGCTTCTCCATTTATTTCATGGAGCCTGTGAAATGATATCATCAGTATGATGATACTAGTCAGCTAGTATCTATTGAAAGAAGAACATGGCCCTTGTATGTGTTATTTTTCTCCTCCTGATCTCTGAAAGAAGAATGAGGAAAAGAAAACATGAAAGAAACCGGGAATGGACACTAAACAACCAAAAAAACATGGAAAAGTTAAAAAATATACATAAAGATGGAGGAAGGAAAGGAAAAAGAAACAATATGCTTGTTTCATTCACTCCTCCAGGTCTCATATCCTCTAACAATAATATTTAGCAAGTCAATAGCACTTTAAGGTTTGAAAAGTTCTTTACATATGTTATCTCATTTGGTCTTCAAAGGAATCTTGGGAAGTGTGTACTACTGTTATTTTTCTGATTTCCATTTTACAGATGAAGAAAGCTAGGTGGTATAGTGGATAGAGCACCAGACCTGGAGTCAGGAAGACCTGAGTTCAGATCTGCCCTCGGACACTTGACTCTGGGCAAATCATTTAATTCTGTTTATCTCAGATTTCTCATCTGCAAAATGAGCTGGAGAAGAAAATGGCAAACCACTCCAGTGTCTTTGTTAAGAAAACACCATATCAGGTGATGAGGAGTTGGATGTGACTGAAATGACTGAACAACATTAATAGATGAGGAAACTGAGGCAAATAGAGCTAAGTGACATATCTAGAATCACCCAGCTAGTAATTGGTAGTTCTGCAGATTAGTTTCAAAACAAAGTCTCCCTGCCTTCACATGCATTGCTCTATCATTTTTACTACCTACCTGCCAGAGAAGGTTGGGCTGGGTGATCTCAAAGTCCAATGAATAGTTCTGACCTTCCCTGGTTCTAGAATTCTGATCTCTGACTATGAGAATCACTTTTGGGAGTCCAATATTACTTGACATTTAAAATGGAAAGATCACAGAATCTAATTCATTAGACTCGATGAGGTTAACTGACTCACCCATTGTCACACAGGTATTAAAGTTTAGATGAATTCTGTAATGTTTTATCCATCAATCAACATTTATTAAGCACCTACTATGTGCCTGATATTGTTCTAAGGGCTAATTGGATGTGTTATTATAATAAAGCATCCTTCAATTATGTCCATTATATAAAAGTTCTGCAAAATGTTTTTGGCTTTATGGCTTCATGAATATTGCATTCCCATGCCGTTTGCCTGACATTTAATTTCATATTCGCATTACTTTTATGTGCTGTTGGAGATCTTTCATTTTTAATAATATTCCTATTCATAAATAAAATATAAATGATATAAGTAGTACCCAGCATAGTTCTTGGTAGATTCTCCAGTTGTTATAATGTACCTCAAGACTATAAATATATGAGCCTTAAAATATTCAGTAACAAAAAAAAAATTACCCTTTAAATGCCAAAGTGTTATTGATACAGATGGTGTAGATGGTTTCATTATTTTTTCATCATGTTTCCTCCCCTTACCATAAACATATTAACTGAGTTTTCAATTTGTTTTTAAATGGTATGCCTGGTAGATGTTAAAAGCATTATGTGCCCCTCCAAGTACACGGTAGAGAATTGCTATTTTTCATAGGATTGTTCTTTAGTATTTGGTTTGTAAACAGGATTTGCTGAATTTGGACAAAGTCAAAAAATTCCACAGAAGTCTTTATCTCATTACCTTCTAGAAGTGATCCTAGGCCCTTGAAGGCCACATTGGAAAGGAGAAGTAACAGCAGCTTCTACTCTCTCAGAAGGGTTTCAGGCCTGACAATATACCATGTATCTGGCATTTCAAGAACTGGACTCTATTTAAAATCCAAGATGACCTCCATGTCAAGCTGATGCACGAGAGGAAGGCTCTGGACTGTGCTCATATTTGTTATGAAGGCCTTAGTTAAACAAATTTGTGTTGTTTTATGTGTGCTGCTAAAAGCAACTTTCAGCTCTATTCTATGATCCGATCTGTACCTGTATAAGAATCCCGTCTTTTACATTCCTAATGAGTTCTCATCCTTGCTTAAGAGTAACTCCTGGGAGTACCTTTCTCTGTCTTAATTTGTCATGGACAAGATGGTCAAGACATCCCTTTGAGTGGCTAGCCTGCTAATGCTGGGCATCACTATTTCACTAAGCTGCTTACCACCCTCACTAGTGATCAGCCTAAAGAGTTATTATAATAGTCCTTATTTCCCTGAGCTATAATCTTCAAATATGTAGAATGTAAGACTTCTATTTGCATATTCAACACAGTGCCTAATGCTTAATAAATGTATATACCTATGTACCAAGGACTAAATGCTTAATAAATGCTTCTTTATTAGTATGCATTCATTTTCCCAGACCCCTTTAGAGCGGGGATGTTTAAGCTTTTTTTTTTTTTTTTTTTTTTTTTTTTTAACAGCATGGTCCCCCTTTGGCAATCTGGTAAAATCTTAAGGTCCTGTATGCAAAATAATGTTCTTTTTGGGTTGTTTGTTTTTAATTTTTATTTATTTATTTTTAGTTTTCATCATTCATTTCCACAAAATTGAGTTCCAAATTTTCTCCCCATTTCTCCCCTCCCCACAGCCCAAAACACTGTATGTATGTATGTATGTATGTATGTATGTATGTATGTATGTATGTATAATCTCTCCAATTACCTGAATAGTGAGAAAAGTTTAAAGAATTACAAATATTATCTTTCCATGTAGGAATGAAAAGAGTTCAACTTTAGTAAGTCCCTTATGATTTCTGTTTCCTTTTTGCCTTTACATGCTCTTTTATTCTTGTGTTTGAAAGTCAAATTTTCTATTCAGCTTTGGTTTTTTCATCAAGAATTCTTGAAAGTCCTCTGTTTCATTGAATGACCATTTTTTTCCCCCTGAAGTATTATACTCAGTTTTGCTGGGTAGGTGATTCTAATCCTATAACTAATCCTAGTTTCTTTGACTTCTGGAATATCATATTTCAAGCCCTGCAATCCCTTAATATAGAAGCTGCTAGATCTTGTGTTATCCTGATTATATTTCCACAGTACTTGAATTGTTTCTTTCTAGTTGCTTGCAATATTTTTTCCTTGAACTGGGAAGTCTGGAATTTGGCTACAACATTCCTAGGAGATTCTCTTTTTGGATCTCTTTCAGGATGTGATCAGTGGATTCTTTCAATATTTGTTTTACCCTCTGGTTCTCCAATATCAGGGCAATTATCCTTGATAATTTCATGAAAGATGATGTCTAGGCCCTTTTTTTGATTATGTCTTTCAGGTAGTCCCATAATTTTTAAAGTATCTCTCCTGGATCTACTTTTCAGGTCAGTTGTTTTTCCAATGAGATATTTCACATTATCTTTGATTTTTTCATTCTTTTGGGTTTTTTTTTTGTAATTTCTTGGTTTCTCATAAAGTCATTAGGTTCCATCTGCTCCATTCTAATTTTTAAAGAACTATTTTCTTCAGTGACCTTTTGAACCTCCTTTTCCATTTGGCCAATTCTGCTTTTGAAAGCATTCTTCTCCTCATTGGCTTTTTGGACTTCTTTTGCCAATTGAGTTAGCCTATTTTTAAAGGTATTATTTTCTTCAGCATTTTTTGGGGTCTCTTTTAGCAAGTTATTGATTCACTTTTCATGATTTTCTTTCATTGCTCTCATTTCTTTTCCCAACTTTTCCTCCATCTCTCTTACTTGATTTTCAAAACCCTTTTTGAGTTCTTCCATGGCCTGAGACCATTGCATATTTATTTTGGAGGTTTGGGATGCAGAAACCTTGAGTTTTATGTCTTCCTGTGATGGTAAGCATTGTTCTTCCTCATCAGAAAGGATGGAAGAAAATACCTATTCACTAGAAATAAGCCTTCTACAGTCTTAGTTTTTTCCCTTTTTTTTGGAAATTTTCCCAGCCAGTTTCTTGACTTTTGAGTCCTTTGTCAAGTGTAGGGTGTACTCTAGGGAGCTGTAAGTTCTCATTTCCTCCAAAGTGGCACAGTCAAGGGAGTAGTGTTTACTCCTCTCCTGGCCTGTGCCCTGGTCTGGGAGCTACCACAAGGTTTTCTGCCCAGGATCTTTGAAGCAGTCTTTGGCATTTGTGGGTTGAGTAATCTGGGAACTGCAGCTGCTACTGGGGAATCCAGCCCCAGTGCCTGCTCCAGTTCTGTTGCTGCTGAGGCTGCATCCCAAGACTGGGCTGGACTGCACTCTGCTCCAAGACTGTTGCAATAGAGTTTTTCTGCCCATAATCTGTGAGTTGGATTCCCTCTCCATAATTGCCTCCAGTCCCACCATACTCCTCCTCACCCCAGGGCCACCACTCAGGGGTGAGATCTGGATTAGCTGCTTGATTTTCCCAGGGGCTTTAGACAGAGGACTCCTAAAATGGATGCTGTGCAGCTGTGCTGGGGTTGCTGGGACCAGACCACATTCCCTTCTCACCCAAGTGAAAGCACTTTCTCACTGACTTTTGAAGCTGTCTTCAGTGTTTGTGTGTTGAGGAATCTGGGAAACACAGCTGCTGCTGGGGATTCTGTCTCTAAGATTTGCCTGTGCAAGATGGCCAAGACTCTGCTTTGAGCCCTGTGGGATTCTTGTCCACCTTCCATGCTGTCTTGGGCTAGGAATCTCTTACGCTGTGTCATTCTGCTGCTCTAGAATTTGTTTAGCATCATTTTTATAGGTATTTTATGGTATATGGCAGGAGAGCTAGAGTAGGTGTATCTTTCTACTCCACCATCTTGTGTCCGCCCAAAATAATGTTCTTAAATGCATTAAAAAGGACACATGAATAAAAAGTCAATTATATTGAAATACAATTATAAAAATATTAAAAAATAAATCAAATTCATGATTAAAAACCCTTGCTTTAGAGCAGAGGTGCTGAAGCTCAGAGTCCCCAATTGTGATCCCATCTGGATTAAAATGTAATTGAGAAATATTTAACAAAAGAGATAAAAATACAGCAAAATTGGTGTAAAGTTAACATGTGGTTTTTGAAGTCAATATGGCAAAGATGATCATGTATGATTTAAACTATCACCACCAATACTACTCTGCTCTTTGTTTCTGTTTGATTTTGCTTTAGATCATGAAAGTAATCATTTTTTACCACTCTTCTCCTTCTGTGTCTTTGTTTCTCTTTAAGAGAGTTATAAGCATCAGTTCTTTTCTACTCATTTCTTCTAGTTCTACTGGCCTTTCTCATGAAATAGAAAAGGACAAAAAATTCCATAAAATGCAATGGGTAGGGAAAAGAAAAAAGAAAAAATTTGCCTGCATTCTCTTGTGTCTCTAGTCTGTTGTTTCTATCAAGCTTAAATGTTTCTGTTTGAGCCCTTGTTTAAAGGTCACAGGAGGAGTGATTTGGGAATTAAGCACTATCTATTATGAGAACTGTGTTGATAGTTTTTTGAAGAGCTGAGATATTTAAAAAAAATAAATAAGGGACTTTTGAAATACATGAAAAATGGAGTACTTAGGAGTCTCATATAGATAAAAGCTTTCTTTTCTTGGAAATCCAAAAGCCACAGTCAGAAAAGCAACAATTTAAGATCATTCATGCTGGTTGAAAGAGGGAACAATGGTGAGAGATCTAGCAAACTAAGGGTTTCTGTTCCTTTTTCTTTTTCTCTCTTTTTTGAAATCCATACTGACATGTCTAAACAAACCCAGTGTCCATACTCTGCCATCTTAACTCTTTAGGTGCTCAAAGCTCCCTTGTATTTGGTCAACAGTACTGATCACTTTCTAAGACATGGCAAACCCTTTTTGTTTAAGTAATGATCCAGAGACTGGGTAGTTGTTTCATGGTTATTTCAGGCAAATGGACAGATTACCCAAAAATATGTGTGTGTGTGTGTGTGTGTGTGTGTGTGTGTGTACATAAGTATGTATAGATATACACAATATGAAGAAATGGAAACTTGCATGTTCCCCATCCCAGGGGGAAAAGGCAGCAATATAGTGTGCAGCCACATCATTTTAAACTCTTAGTTATAGATGAGAATGCAATGTTTTTTTTTACATTGAAATGACTTGGGCATTCTGTAGTAGCAATGTACTTCTGATATAAATTGAACACAGTGAAGTTAGCAGTTTTCCAAGGTGAGAGTATCCTTCGTTTTTCCAGAACAGTCCATTCCAGTGAAATTGATTCTGATATCCATTTCTTTAAGTCAGATTTAACAATTTAATTCTATCAACATTTTTATTAAATACCATGCAGAGCACTGATGAAAGTCACTTGGGACAGAAAGATTGGAAGGAAATTTCTCTGCCTTTGAGGAGAGCCTACAGAATGGGATATATAATGTGTGAACAGATAAATAAGCACTGGGAAAATTAAAGAACCAGGATGGGGTTCTGCAGGAGAGCAAAAGTGAAAATTAGGACTGGAAGAGGACAATAGCTAGTATTCATTTGGCACGTTAAGGTTTTCAAAATTCTTTATATAAATTATTTCATTGGATCCTCCCAAAGGCCTTGTAAGACAGATGTCATTATTATCCCTGTGTTCCAGATGAATAAATTACCTGAAAGCTCTAAAAATAAATATGGCTTATTGTTGATGAGAAAAAAGTTGTTTTGGTTAAAAACAAAATATTACATTATTGACTCTTTTAGAACAAGATATCTGCCATATATGTACTGAAATAAATTTTTATTAATTATATTTATAAGGAGGAGATAACTTCAAAAATAGAGAAAAAATACCCAAAATACAAGCATTTCCTTCTAATACCTCAGGGATACAGTCTAGTCTAGACCACCTCAGTCTCTGGGAGAGTGGGCTCTGACTTAGCATTGGTTCTACTTACCATAGTCCTTTCAAATTTATATCCAAATGGTACATACATACCCAGTGAGTCTTTGTCCTGGTCAACTCTGGGAAGGGTCCTAATGTTTGACTCTTGTCTTTGTTACATTGATATTAGTCTGGCTATGAAATCCAGTGTGGACTAGACTGGAATACCTTAGGTTGCTTGGTTTCGTGATCTTTTAAAACTCACAAGGTTATGGCCTAAAATTCCCTTCACATAGAAAGTACAAAAACTGAGATGGGCAAAGAACCAAGGTTTTCATCTACAGGGCCACATTTTGACCTGGGTTGAACAGGAGGCCTCAGGATTCTCCTCTAACACTATAGACTTTTACTGGATACCCTTTGCAAAAAGAAGTCAGCCCCAGGAGGCCGTCAAGCTAAGGCTGATGAGAGAGGCCATGATGATGAAAACGTTTCAGAGGAAGCTGTCATTTGCGTTCCACAGCTATAATAAATCAAAAAAGATTGTTCTTCATCATGAGGTTAGCAGATAAGAATCAGTCACTCACTGTCTCTATTACATGTCATCCCTACTCTGAAGGCCTCCCAGACTCTTCCATGGTGACTTACATTGGCAGAGAGTCCTGGTATACTCTGTGTAGGCTTTTAAGGACTAGATTTATTGGCAGGTTTCCCATTATGCCAAGAAATAATCACATAACTCATATTTATATGACTTTTTGGTGGGGAAATGTATATATTTGAAGGCAGCTAAAATTGTTTTTAATATGTAATTGGGGAAAAATAAAATATTTTGTAAAAAATAAATTTTATTGGTCATTTAAATCAATCATTTGAAAGTTGACCCAAAGTTATTAGTATTGTGTCTATAGAGCTTTCATTAATCATTTGAACATTTTGACAATTTAGTCAGCACAGTGATTATTTGGGCCCTATATTCTGATTCTCTCTTATTAACTTAAGACCACAGAGGCAAAGAAAGTACTGGATTTTTTATTCAGAGGAACTAAGTTTGAATACATGTTTCTCTATTTTCTACCTGTGTGACTCTGGGAAATTTACTTTCCCTCTCTGTCCCTTAGTTTACTTTTTTGTCAAATGAGGGGGTTACAGATGTTAACCTCTGAACTTCTCTTAAACTGGAAGAGCTATGATCTTAATACTTTGTGGACCAGAGTCATGTGTTGTGTTTTTTATTTTTCCCTTAAAAACAAACTCATTTCTTCTATTTTACTGTAGTAATGAAAGGTTCTTGCAGTATTATATGCACTGTGTATTCATTCATTTAGTGAAGCATAAAATGCTAATTATTATTTCCATTTGTTTTATGTATTTGATATGCAGAATGACAGTTAAAAGGAGAGTCAATGCATTTCCAGTCATTACAGCAATCATGCAAGCTATTTCACAAAAGTAAGAAGAGGAAAATCTCATTATGGTGAAAAATTAAACAAAGCCATCACCCTCTTCTGAATGACCTTACAGCTGCAGGATTTCTTGCCTTGCTAGAGAGCAGTGGCTTTTAGCATCTTCATTAACAGAGTGATTTTCCACACTGGAGAAGCTGCTGTCCAACATCTCTAGTTCTGAAAGGTTTATCAAACTAAGATTTTTTTACATTTCCAGTTTCTAGAGGCAAATATAAGTCTACTTATATTTAGCCCAGTAGACCACATGATAAACAGCATCCTACAAAGATTATTGGTCTCTGAAAAAGATATATAGAGTTCTCAAAAGAAACAACTGGAAATTATTAACAAATATATGAATGTTCCAAATTATTAATAATGAGGAAAATAAAAAAACTCAGTGTTCATTTCAAATCCAACAATTTTGGGGGAAAAAAACTTTTAAAAACATAAGAATTGTACATTTTGGAGGAAAGGGTTATGGAAAGATGTACACATTAATGCTGGTGTAAATGTAAAATAATCTAGTAATTCTAGAAAGCCACTTGAAATTATATGTAGAGAGTGACCACAATGTCCAAACCTATTTACCAAATCACAGAACCCACTGCTGAGTTTTTTACTCCAAATGAGATTGTTGACAAAAAAGAAAGGTTCCATATACACCAAAATATTTATATTGGCACTTTGAGATATAGCAAAGAAAAGCTGGAAACAAAGTGGATTCCCATCAATTGGAAAATGGCTAAACAAATTGGTATATGTGACTGTAATGTAATATTACTAGACCGTGAGAAATGAGAAACATGGCAAGACATTTATTTCATGTAAAGTGAAGAATGAAGAACCAGGGAAATGATATGCACAGTGACTAGAACAGTACAAATAGAAAAAAAAATAAAGCTGACATCTATGAAAATATAATGGTCATACTTGTCCCTAGAAAAGAGATAGAAAATATTTCCCCTAACTCAAGGCTAGGGAGCCTGAGGCTTCCAGGCCACATATGGGCCTCTAGGTACTCAAGGGTGGCCCTTTGACTGAACCAAAACTTCATAGAACAAATTCCTTTAGGGGAGTAAGTCAAAGGAGCACCCGAGAGGGCCACATGTGGCCCTAAGACCTCAGTTCCCCATCCCTGGCCTAACTTCTTCACGGTGGGGGAGGGATGGACGAGTATGACTACAGAACGCTGCATAAAACATCATTCTTTTTTAGTATTATGGCTCATTTTACATAGCTATTTTTCCTCATTTTAAAAACTTTTCATTGGAAGGCATGGGTCTCTAAGAGGGAGAGGGAAGAAGGATACCTCAGGAAATGTAACTGATATAAAAATC
Source organism: Bettongia penicillata ogilbyi (assembly GCA_023548195.1). Classification (NCBI taxonomy): domain Eukaryota; kingdom Metazoa; phylum Chordata; class Mammalia; order Diprotodontia; family Potoroidae; genus Bettongia; species Bettongia penicillata. The sequence goes on from JAJHZJ010000496.1 coordinate 6,675,084, forward strand.
AAAGTCATAATAAGATTATTTTAACATAGAAACTTGTGTTTTGTGAATTGTTACAATTAAAAATAATGATTTGTGTTGTGTTTTGTTTTAATTTCTCTAATATTCTTGATCTTATTAAATTAAGATATTGCTTCTTTTGAGGTATATTGCTAGCCACCCACTGAGAGAGATTTTACTTAAGATTTTCTTCATATGTAATTTGCCTTAACTAACAATTAGATGTGAGGACCTGAGAGTTCTGCCACTTAGTACCCGTGTGACCTTGGGAAGTTGCTTCCTCCTTTTTGTCATCAGTTTCTCCATCTGAAAAAAAGGGGAGTTGGACTTGTTGGATTTTTGGGATTACTTCAGTTTTAAATCTCTTATCTTGTGATTTGTAAAGTGAGGAGGTTGGTTGAAATTACTTCTGGGCTCATTTTAAGTTTTGAGTCACTTGTGAACAGTTCAAGTCCTTGAAAATGAACTTCTCTGAACTCAGCTAAACCAACACTTATCTCAAGTATGGCATCAGGAGATTTCCTTTCTAGTGTGGGAGCACTGACCAGAGTTTGGGATCATCTTTCACTATCCTGGACAAGAACTCGCGGGGCAGTGGTCTGAACGATTCCTCTTGAAATAGGCAAGCTTCTTGGAAATCTCAGAATTCTTTCCACTGGGCAGTGAACATACAACAGTAATGTCCACAGAATGTCTCATGGATGTAGTTGATTGAGGTCTCAAAGATACAATTTAAATATTGAAGTTGAAGGCCCTTGATATTTCCAGGCAGCATCAATTTTCTTTAGAAGGCCATGAGCACCTTGGTACTGATCAAGAGGCATGTGCTGATGTAGTGGAAAGAGTCTGGTCCTGGAGTCAAGAGGACCTGAGTTCAAATCCTGCCTCAGTCACGAACTCGGTGACCCTGATCATGTCACTTAACCTCTGTTTGCCTCAGTTTCCTTATCTGTAACATGAGCCGAAAAAGGAAATGGGAACCACTTCTGTATTTCGGCCAAGAAAATCTCACGTGGTGTCATGAAGAGTTAGACACAACTGAACACATCAAAAAGGGTTTGCAAAGCACTTTATATAGCATTGCCTCATTTGATCCTCACCCAGACTGTTATGGAGAGTAATATATTATCATCACCATTTTTTAGGTGGAGGGACTGAGGCTGAGAAAAGGTAAACGACTCATGCAAGGTTCCACAGTCTGAGGCAGGATTTGAACTTGGGTCTGCCTCCAGGGCCAACATTCCATCCACTGCACCACCTAGCTGCCTCTATGCTGAGCCTGATTTCTCAGGCTTAAATAGGGAATAAATAATATCACCTGCAGTCCTTCCTTCCCAAGGTTATTTTGTGTTCAAATGAGATAACTAGATGTAAAGCACTTTGCATACTTTAAAGTGCTACATAAATATCTTAATATTATTGTTGATAACTGTCAATGCTTGGGGCAGGCCTCTCTTAGGGAAGACAATATTTTAAACTCTAATTTTTCAACTTGTACATGTAGATTCTTTATCTACCTATTTATGACATCAACATAGTAAGGATTTGTAATTAGAATCAATGCAATTAGAATTCAGATAAAAAAAGGAATTGGACATCTAAACTTCAGATAAAAATTCAATGTGTGGTTCAAATCTGTTACCTGGAAAATATTTTGTATGACTGGTTTATGCCTGTTTTTTTTTTTTTTTTAACTCAGTCTTCAGTTGGGTGCTTAGACAGACTTGAAGAAAAATATAAGTTATATACAAGGTATATAGGTAAATGGAGAAATATTCCAGGGTGATATATTTTGAATTTTGATTTTGCTTTTGGGGATAGAGTAGGATCAGAGAGGCCTTCCTATAAATGAAAATGATGTTTGGAAAGCATGAGAAAATATGTTTTACCTCCCATAAATGTTGCATTTTCATAAGCTCAAGTGCCACAATATTAAATTTGAAAAACGACTGGAGATGTTTCTATTTGAAGAAATGTCACTTGAGTTTCCATGACCTTTCCAACATCAAAGTGGGTCTCTGCAAGAGAGATACTTATACGACTGAAAGTCAAAGACTTAAGCTTCTAGTCTTAAAATATTATGTGGTTTCATAGACTTTCTATCCTGTTGAATAGCACTTCATCTAATAATAATGAAATGATCACCTCTATTAGTGATGTATGAATTGCATAAGGAATTAATGGTCTGAAGTAATTGCAAACATTTACATAGCACAGTGCCAGGCACATAGAAAGTGCTTTATAATTATTGCCTCATTTGATTCTCACTACAGCCCTGGAAGGTAGGTGCTGTTAGCTGCCTTACACATAAGGAAATTGAGACAGAGGTTAACTGACTTGCTTTAGCTGACACAGCTGGTGCATGTGTGAGGCTGGATTGGAACTCAGAATGTTCCTGACTTCAGACCCAGTCCTCTATCTACTGCCCTACCTAGCTGTCTATACTATAAATATAATGACATGTAAGAGTACTATATTGAGGCAATATGGCTTTTATAAGTGAAGTTTTGTTTTTGCATTTTAGTTTATTATGCAGCGAAGTGTGTTGAAATTTTGAATCCGTGCACTGGACTGAATTTGTAATTAGGGGATCTAGGTTTGGGTTCAAGTCCCAGCTGTTACCTATTACCTGTGTGACAATTGACTTTATGTCTCTAGGTTTCAGCTACCTCATTGGTAGATTGATAAAGCTGGTCTAAATGATCTCTATGGATCATTCCCTTTCTGAATCTTCAGATTACTGTGAATCTCAAGGAGTGAGGACTATTTCTTTCCTTTTCAAATCCTCAATCTCACCTCCTCTTCCACCAACTCAGAAATGAACTTCTCATTTTAAGAGAATTAGGAACATTCTGTTCTGTTTTATTTCTTAAGAGATTATCTTTTTATTCATGCATGAGTATAAAATGACCAAAAAAAAAGCACCTCAGAGAGGAGGATTTATATTATCCTGTTATAATAAGTCTGTCAACTCTTTATCTCCTTTGGGGAAAGAAAGTCTGTAACAAGATGAGATTCTCAAATTAGGTACTTATGTAGTGAAACAATTGGTTTTGTAAAGTAAGTGGTCCAGCTGCTTGCTCACATCTCTCCTAACATCCATTCATTGCCTCTATAACTTTTCTGAAAGGCTCTGGACTCTGTGATATGAAGTGGTTGGGTCCACTCATATGAACAAGAGATGATTCTCCTGGGAAGCTAATCTCTAAGAAAGATAATTCATTCCTGGGTTAATGAGCACAAAAGTAGTCACTGGGGTGTCCATCAGAAATCCATTACAGTAAAGAGAGAATATTCAAATTTGCCTTTCATTCTCATTGATGGCTCTACCTGATGTTGGAAAATCATTAAATTGCTGATATGCAAGTGATGGGATGAGTCTTATTGGACAAGGCATGAAAATTCTGCCTTACTATTGCCTTGGTTGGTTTTCAAGTAATTTGTCAGAACATGAATCTGGATTTTTGAATTATGATAGCAATTAGAGACTTTACAGTGGAGAAGAATTTCCTTGGCTGCTAAAGTCTTTCCTGTGCAGAAATCATTGACTTCAATTCAGTGGAGATCTTAGAATGATTGTGAGTCATGCTTTTCATTTAGTGCAATACATTGAGTGATTTTGGGTGGATTTTAATTCAATAAAATCAATCCAGCAGTATATATGACATTCCTCCTGTGTTGTAGGGTTTGTGCTAGGTACTGGAGATAATAAAAGCAAAAGCTTGACAGTCCCTGCCTTTTAAGTGGCTTATATTCTGCTGTGGTTGAGCATGGTATGCCCACATTAGAAAAGGTGCTGTGCTCTATGAACAAAACAGAATTGAGACAGCACAAAGGAAAAGTAGGATGTGCAAATTTGGAATAACCACCCCAGATATTCACACAGACTACCCAATTTGTGGTAGAGCATTCCAAGCTTGTATTGGTCTGATCGACCATAGTCAGACACATTGAAACTTCGCTTTATCATGATGATGTCATTTTGGTCGTCTTTGAGAACAAAGGACAACAACCCGCCATTCTGCTGTGGTTAAAATGAAAGGTACAGTGTGTCCACAGATAGGACAGTTTAAAGACTTCTGGGCCTCTTGTTTTCCTTATCTGTAAAATGAGAGGGATTCGAGTAGACTAAATAACTTGAAGGTCCCTTCCATCTCTAAGTTAATGATCTTATGCCTTCAAAGTCACTTCCAGGTTTAGGTATTATGATTCAACTTTCCTGACTTGTTTCCTTCTCACATTTTAGGTCATACCTTATCAAGGAGTGATGTATCTGGATGTCCTGTTTCTAATTCCTTCTCATCTATAAATTCTTTAATTTTCTATACAAGAGGGTTCTTAACATCACCTCCAACCCCTGTGTATGTGTGTGATGGACCCCTTGGGCATTCTGGTGAAATCTATAAACATTTTCTCAGAATAATGTTATTAAAGGCATGAAATAAAATCCACAGGATTACCAAAGAAAATGGTTACATTAAAATATAGTTAAATGTACATGTATACATAAATATGTATGTGCGTGTGGACAGACCACTGACAGATATTGTCAAGGGCAGCTAGGTGGAACAGTAGATAAAATGCTGGGCCTGGAGTCAGGAAGACTCATTTTCCTGAGTTCAAATCTGGCTTCAGACACATTAGTTGTGTGACTCCGGCCAAGTCACTGTTAACCCTATTTGCTTCAGTTTCTTCGTCTGTAAAATGAGCTGGAGAAGGAAATGTCAAACCCCTCCTGTGTCTTTTTCGAGAAAGCCCCTAATGGAGTCAAGAAGAGGTTGAACACAATTGAAAAATGACTGAACAGCAGCAAAAAATAGTCTATAGACCTCAGGTTAAGAATCCTTGCATAGAAAAGAATTGAGATTTTCACCTCTTTTTTTCCCCCTAGTATAGCGCCAGTACTGCCTACTACACTGCTGCACACAGCAGGTATTTGGTTCTCCTTCCAAAAAAAAAAAATATTAGAGTAATAGAAGTGTTTTTCTTTTTTAATGGTTATCAGATGACCATAAATTCTGAACCAATTTCAGTAAAATTCAATACCTTCTTACTAGGAACCTGCTGAGTACAATAAATAAACGTTTATTAAATGCCAGTTATTTGCCAGGTGCTATGTTAAGTAGTTGGAATGCAAAATAAAAATGAAACAGTCCCTGACCTCCAAAAACTTATATTCTACCAAGAAGAAAGACTATGTATACAAATACATGATTATATTGAGATAATATTTCTAAAGCACTTAGCACAATACCTAGTCCATAGTAAGTTCATGTAAATACTAGCTATTAAGAGAGGCAGTGGGTAGAGGTAGCTGAGTAGCTTAATGGATAGTCCTGAGGACCTGAATTCAAAACCTGTGTCAGACACAAGCCATGTGACCTTAGGTAAATCACTTAATCTATCTCAGTCTTGGTTTCCTCTACTGTAAAATGGGGTCAGTTATGGCACATACTTTATAGAATTGATGTGAGGATCGTGGATGTCTGCAATGTGCTTGCAAAACTTCAAAATACTTTATATAAATTTATCAGTATCAGGAATGATTATAATTAGAGAGTGGAGAGATAGGGAAGAACTATCTAATTTATGTGTTGGAATGAAATAAACATACATTTTGTTCATTATTTGAACAGGTAAAAAAATGGCCTATCAAAAGGTGAATGCTGATCAGAGAGCACCGGGACATTCTCAGTACTTAGACAATGATGACCTTCAGGCCACTGCCCTTGACCTGGAATGGGATATGGAACAGGAGTTGGAAGAACCTGGTTTTGACCGTTTTCAGCTCGATGGTGGTGAGAACCAGAACTTGGGGAATTCAGAAACTGGAGACCTGGATCTTGATTCCATTCAGCCAGCCACATCCCCCAAAGGGAGGTTCCAGAGACTTCAGGAGGACTCAGATTTTGTGAGCCGTTACCCAAGGACAACACCAAAGAACAACCACTGTAATATTTTCCGCTTCTTCAAAATCTTTTGCACTCTGACCCTCTTATTTATTTTGGGGATTGTGATTGGATATTATGCACATACAAAATGCCCTTCGCAGGATCCTTCTCCAGGAATGTCAGATCCTCAGCTGTACCAGGAGATCCTCAAGGAGATAAAAGCAGAGGACATCCAGAAGATCTTCAGGTGAGTTTCCTAGAAATCTTGCTCTATGCCTCATGGTATGGAGGAAGGTGATAGTAACATGGACAATGGTGGTGGTCTTTCTAGAGTTTCCTCACAAGGACTATGTCCTTGGACATAGGAGATGGAAACATTCACACTATTTTAAAATGAATTGTTTGATAGAATTGAGCTACTGTTGACTTTGTGAAATGGCCATGACTGGGTTTTATTGTAGTCTTTCCATAGGTTGACTGTACTCTAGATATTTCCTTACCCCACGAAATTTCATAAGAGTTCTCTACTTAGATGTAAGTTTTGAAAATGTACTCCACCTTCATCCCCTGACAAGTTGATAGCATATTGTATGTGTCATGGTACTTAACTGTTCAAAGGATACTTTTATTTGAATCATCTAATGAATGTTTATTAGACTGATACAAAATCTGAGCTTAATGTGCCATGTTAAAGTCTAGGGCTTGCCATAACTCTTATTTCCTCTTGGGCAGGATCATAGGGAATCCTTTCTCCTGAAAACCCCACGTGCTTTAAACCCTATCTTGTACTGGCTGCTTCTCTTACGCTTCCCACATAGAAGGCCAAGCTCCTTGCTCCCCACTGCCATTCTCAGGGCTATCCATTGCCATCATCCCTCTGCAACCATCTGTTCTCCAAAGGTCACTCCATAATGTTCTTGTCAACTCTAAGTCACTTAATATCTCTGCTTGCCTCACAGGTTTTTTCCTCCCATCCCACCCATATAATACCTAGCCCTTGAAAAAGTACCTTGACTTCCCAGTTTTCAACATCGCCAATTCCCATACCTTTCTCCAGTATCTGTGTCCACCAAATACATGAGTAAGCATAACTATATTCCATAATCAATCCCTTGCTCCAGAATACTCCAAACCCATAATACTGTTTTCTGGAAAATTCATTTCAGTGAAATGATTTTAATGTGAAGTCAATGCCCAAATTTGTACAAGTGTAAGCAGGTCAGGGTAAAATTTTGCTTTGTTTTATAGTCATTAAATTATGTTTATTCTTTGGGATTTTCCTCAATCTACCTGGTCATACCTTTGGTACCATTTAGAAGATTCATTTTCTTTTTGTAGTCTAAGGGGTGTGGTAAGTCATTTCCTCTGAGAGACTGGAAGTTCTAAGAGCATTGGCTTGGGCACAATATAGAAAGAAAAATATCATTTCCTTCCTTTAGGAGTTTCCTGTGTAAATTCCTCATTTTACCCTAGGAAGGTATTTTAAAGCATGTTAGTAAATGAGCTTAAGTGTTATTTTTGAATGCAGTAACAGACTTACCTTTTGATAGCCCAGACTGTTGAAAAGAAAAGGATGAATTGTACCATGTACTAATTATGGCTCATACCACTGTCTGCACAAACCAAAACAGGATGCCTCCTGCTTGGCATCCCACCTCTGTATTTTAGGTGTCAGCAGGCATGGATTCCCATTTGTCAATTGTTTGGATGAGGAAATAATCAGAAACAGAGAGGCGGTGGGGCAGCTTCTGGACATGTACCTATTGTCCAGTGTTTAGACTTTGTATGGACAGGGAAGGCTCCCATACCCGTTGTTAATCTCGTTTTTGGATAATTAAACATGACTTAGGATGTGTTGTACAAATGTACTTTGTAAACCTGCAGAACTCATCATATCTTTTCATCTGATGATTTATCCTTTAAAAAAGGAGTGGGATGTGTTTTCTTCACTCTTCAATGATAACTAATGAAAGAGACCATGACCAGAAAACAAGAGACATTATCTTGTCCTAATCACTACTGATTCACATGGGACTTTATTGCAGCAATCATTTCTTCACCCTTTAAAGGCCTATGATTTGAACAAAGTACAATGGTGTGCTCAGAAAAGAATCTGAGTGTTTTTCTACAATGAAATGTAATTTGCAGACTGTCATCCCTGTCTTATCTGCAAACTAGCTTATAGTGTGCTCAGTGGTGATGTCCTTAGAGGGCTGTATTCTAGAGCCTTCTTAAGGACTCGCCTTACCTATCATATGACTCTAGCTAAAGACCATCTCTGGGGGACTTCAGATCCTTCAGATGTACCTTAATTGGTGATCAAGTGTACTCAAACCTGAGAAAATAATCAAAGGGAAAAGAGAAATGGACCTTAGAGTGTGGGCAATGAAGGACCCTCTTTTATCAACCCCCAGCTGAAATCTGGTTTTGCAGCAGAGATCAAAAACTAAAAAGTTTGACTGTGGGTTAATGGCAAGTCACTCTTATGCCCTCTCCCCAAATAGGCCTTGGTTTTTAGATACAGGTTAGCATAGATTTTGAGCTGGAATGGACCTGAGAGAACACCTCCTCAAATGCACTCATTTTACAGATGAGGAAACTTAGGATCATAAATGACTTGTCCTGGATCAGTAAGTCAGTCAACTAACCCTTGTTAAGTAGTCAGTATGTTCCAGACACTGTACTAAACACCAGGGATAGAAAAAATAAAAAAAATTCAAAAAGGGAAAATTTAATTCCTGCTCTCAAGGAACTCACAGTCTAATGAAACTGCCTAAAGTAAACAGAGAATTGTGATAAATAGAATAATCATGTGATCATAGATTCAAAATTGTATGAGGACTTAAAAGTGACTGAGCCAACTGCCTTCATTTTATTGGTGAGAAAACTGAGGCTCAAGAAGTTTATTTTCCAAGTTCATGTAGATAGTAAATGGCTGAACCAAGATTTAAGGTTTGAACTTGGCTCTTTGGGCTCCAATTTGGGAGTTCTTTCTACCACATCCAGAAGAAATGAAATCAGCAATCTTTGATTTTGTTGTGGCTATTTCAAATAAGATTTTATATATATATATATATATATATATGCATATATATGTTATATATTATATTACATATGTGATGTATGTTATACATATATCTATAACGTGATTGTATTTATATATAAATATATAATATATAAAACACATTTTGTGAAACTTAAAAACTTATTTATGTTAGCTATTATTGTTTTTATTATTTTTTTGGGTGGTAGTTTGAACTTTTGATTTCATCAGCGTAAGTTTTGGGGAATTGCCAGAGCTAACTGGCAGCTGGGTTGATTGATTTGCCCAGGAGAACAAGGCAGAATTGGGAGCAAGGTCTTCCTGCCCAAAGCTAGTACTGTTTCAACCAAGATATCTGTAAGGATTGAAGCATAAAGATATACATATATGTATATGTGCACATGCACATAATTACAAGTATACACACATCAATGTGTATGTACGCATGTGCAGTTACTGTTGAGCTCTTTAGATAAAGCAGCTGTTTAGCTCACTTTTTCTAAATGTTGTACATATTGGCATTTATTCCCCTTACCTTCTGGATTCCACCCAAGAATGATGGCAGACACCATTAAAGATCTTCACACATTTAGAAAAAAACTGCCACCCACTAAACAAAGAGTTTACCTAACAAGGTAAATCTTCTGATCAAGTTTTTCAATATCACATAGGCTATCACTTAAACTTACCACCAAAAGTATGTTTTCCTCCTCTATAAAAAGGTGAACTGAACACCTACATCTGTGCTCAATGCTAAAGGAGATACAAAAAGAACTCTCACTCATCCTCTTTCTCCCCCAAAACCCCAAAGAGATAAAATTTGGAAGGATATAAAATTCGAAAGACATAGAACATTGTCATTTTACAGTATGCATGGGGGAGAGAGGCAGTATTGTGTATAGGAAGTTGACCTCGAAGCCAGAAAGACCTGTAACAAGTATTAGCTGGATAATCCAGGACAAAGCATGGAAGTTCTCAGTGATTTAGATAAACTTGTAAGACTATGAATTAGGGAGAAGGTGTCACTATGCTTTATTACAAATATAGCCACAAGTCCCTATGCTGAACACAGACACAGAAGAATCAGAAGTGAGACCTAATAAAAGAGGAGAGCCACATTTGGTGCACATCTGTCTCAGGAGACTCTATGGAAGGGACTTGAATTCTTTGAAGTCAGCCTCAAAGACCTTGGTCTACCCTTGGCCTACAAATGCATATACTTGAATCTCTTCATTTAAACGTTACAGTTTACTGCTCCCTTTGAGGACACCAAAGTGCACCATGTTCTGGTTTCTTACTTGAAACATGTGGAAAGTCACAGGGTCAGAGGACCTGGGTTCTATTCCTTCCTCAGTCTCCTGGGACTTCAGTTTCTTCAAATGTTTACTGAAGCACTTTTAGGTCCTTTCTGACTTTAAAACTTCTGAGCCCTTGAAAGATGGAGCTGGGAGGTTCATAGTATCATAGTAGAGTGCACGGGGCTATTCCCCGGCCTTCGCCTGGACACTAGGCCAGGCGGTAATCTCTCCAGGGGCCTTCGTCTGGACACTAGGCCAGGCCGTACTCTTGCACGGGGCTCCTCCCCAGCCTTCGCCCGGATAAGGCGGTATCCCTTACCCCCAGACTTCGCTTGGTTATACCCCTTCCCTTGTCTTCGGATGTCTCTGGCCCCTGCTGTGGGGCCGTATGGCCTAGCTGCCCGACAGGGTTATCCCCTCCTCCACAGAGGGAACAATGACTACACACGCACCCAAGGTTGCCAGTGCACTTCACTTTATTGATGGCATCCTCTACATCTCTCTCTTGCTTACATCTCTTCCCATCCCTCTCGGACAGCTCCTTATATCCCCAGCCAGAGCCCTGCCCTTGTTCCTCCCTGAGGGCGGAGCCAGCTCCCTGAGGGCAGAGCCAGCTCCCTGAGGGCAGAGCCAGCTCCCAAAGGCCGGTCCAGAGCTTGGCCCCTAACAGTAGAGTTTGAAGGGGCCTTAGATACCACTACGTCTTTGGCATAGATTTATAAACACAGAGAGAGATTAAATGACTTGCCCAGGGTAACACAGACAGTGTCTGAGGAGGGATTTCACCCAGATCTTCCTGATTCCTAGTTCAGTATTCTATCCACTACACAATATTGCCTAATGGTTTAACAGAAAGATCGTTGATGTTACTCTCTTTAAGAAGCAGAAATGCTGAAGCACAGAGAGTTTTAAAGGATGTGCCCAAGATCCCATAACTAGTCAGTGGCAGGATTTTTATGCCAGTCTGGCAGAGGAGCCCAATGCCAAATCCCCACTGTGGGCTTTTGTAGCATATTGCCTTTGCCCAATCTCCAGGATCCATTTATGCCCTAGATAAGTTCTGCACAAAATTCTGATTTTTCCCTCCAGGTGAGGCCAAATCACGTACTGGGTTACTTTTTGCTAATCCCTGCTCGTATATGGTCAAAGGTGTATGCAGGGAATAACTATTACCCTCCCTCTACTCTCTTTCTAAACCAGGTCTTTAAAATGGGCAGTCAACATGCCATGGAAATTTTGAAAATTACTTGCCAGTGCTCATTGATCATGTAAATTTCCTGTCAAGCCTGAAATCAGGCTGTGAAGATGATCTGCCTCTGGGATGACATATGTCCTCCAATTAGGATTGTGTTTTTCAGAGTGCTGTGATAATTGCACATTTTCCATATATTTTATAAATACAGCTATGCAGCCTTTTTTCATTCTTCTTCAGGCTATGGTGTTTTTATGTTTCTTCCCTTTCTTTATGTTCTTCTTCCTCTCCTTTCATCTTTCTTTCCTTCTCTTTATTCCTTCCTGCAGGCTTATTTTCCCCTTACATTCTTTTCTTTCTCCTACAAACCAGGCATTTCCCCTCCCTTCTTCTTCCTTCCTCTTCCATTTAATCTCTGTATCTTGCTCCCTGTTTTCCTCTGTCTTTTGCTTATTTTCCTCTTCTTGCCTTATAAGGCAAGATAAGGATGTGTGTTCCTTAAGGTCTAATCTTTTCTTCACTAGACCTAGAATCAGTCCAACCTAATTTCAGATCTGGACCCAGTCACTTAGTAATTGTGTGAAGCTGGACAAGTCACCATGCTTGTCCTCACGTCAATACTTTGTTTTTCTTCCTTTCCCTTCTTCTGAATCATCCTCTCCACTCCTATCTGAATCTTAACCACCCAACATCTCAAGTCCCAACTAAATTTCTCCCTTTTTTGGGAAATGGTAGGTTTCTATGTTTTTCATATTGAATTGACAGAAGGCCACATTAGTATACCTCAGCATGGAATCACCAATGACCACCACTTGACTCTTCCTCTCACAATTCCTGGATGATATCTCTCTAAACTGAGGGTACCTATGCATCTAGAAGGAACAGGTTTAATAGGATTTTTCCTAACAGAAAAAAAAAACTAACTTTTTAGTTGTAGAATGTCAGACATTGTGAACTGGGGAACAGTTTTCAAGGGCAAGTGGATTTTCCTGAAGCCCTTCAATTCCTATCACACAGAGCAGTCATATTCCCCAAAGACCCTGCTTCCTTCTTGACCTTATTCTTTAAACATGTAATCATTACTTTTTTATCTACTACTTTTAATCACATTTTGTGTCTCTTGTTTCGAAGATGGAGAATGTCATATCCTTGTTTTATATCCAATACCTGATGTCATATTAGGAACAGAGCAAATGTTCAATAAATATTTAGATGATTAATGAAATCTACCCTTAATTTTCTCAATATATCCTAAATGAAGCTCTACTCATTTCTTGAAAAGAGCAGTATAGAATAAAAATAATCATTACTAACAATAATAGTCATAACACTTGCTCTGTCCATGGTACTCTCAGGTTCAAAAAGCACATTACTTCATTTACTTATCCCAACTCTATAAGGCTGTGAATAATTTTACTGAAGCTCAGAGGAGTTAAAAGACTTTTCCGAGACAAAACCATTAGGAAATTTCTGGGATGGGATCTGAACCAAAAACTTCTTGACTCTGAATCGGGTGTTCTACCTCCTTAAGGATTTGAGTCTCTCTGTCCTTTTGTGTGACTAATGAGTTGCTTTTTCCCCTTTATCTGAAATGAAGTGAAATAACCATAGCATTGTGATTATTTTAGGAGTCTATTGTATGAAAATACACATTGAAAAGTTATTAGCTTCTGCTTTTAGCAAACTGTTGACATAATAAGTTTTCATTCCATTGAAGCCCATATTGGCTTGTTTCTGGTCCTTGGTCCTTATATTTATTTTTGTACCTTTTCATTCATTATAGATTGCTTTCTTCCTGTATAATTAGGTTGCCTTGCCTCTTTTCCATTAAGTAAGAGTAAGATAATATATAAATTGAGTTAGCTAATTAAAGTAGTGATGCCTGAGACATATAGACTTCCTGAGTATGAAGACCCTTTTAGGTTTGGCTAGAAATAAGAATTCCCTCCTTAAGTTGACATTTTTATTTTCGTACAGAATGACCTGGTAACTGAGAGTGACTTATACTCAGTGGGTTTTTTTGTTTAGTTTGGTTTGGTTTTGTTTTTACTAAGAGATCATGGCTTTATGAGTGGTTTATGCTTCAAATTCTAAGAATATTTACTGCTAATGTGGGATTTTTTCCCCTTTCACCTTAGCTGATAACCTTTCTTAACACATAACTCCTTTAGGATTTCATTCTCCTCTCAGACCGATGATAATGACTTTGGTATACTAAAATTATTATTTAGATCCTTTAGGGAAGAGTTGGTGATGAGAAAGAAAGCAATCACATTTGGTTTCCTTCCTGATGCCCATCTTTTCTGTAACTTGGTAGAACAGCATATTATAGACACAGCTGCAAACCTGAAGAAAGGTTTTCCCATTGTCATAATGACAAACTGGAGCATGAATAGAAGGTCTGACTTCCTTCATACTTCAGCTCAAATATCATTTTCTGCAGGAGACTTTTCCTCAAATTTCCAGCCACTTCAGTTTTCCCATTTAAGGTCATCTTTCATTTGCTCTATAATCAGGAAGATGAGTTCAAATCCAACCTCAGATACTTACCAGCTGTGTCACCCTGAGCAAGTCACTTCACCACCATCTGCTTCAGTTTCTTTTTCTCTAAAATGGGGATAATAATAGCGCCTAACTCTCATGGTAGTTGGGAGAATCAAATACAGATAACATTTGTAAAGTGCTTTACTATCATTTAAATATAATATAATATAATATAATAATATAATATAATACCTAACTCTTCACATATATTTTGCCTCCACTGTAAAAATGTAAACTCTTTGAGAGCAAGGAATAATTCTGCCTCTCTTTATGTCCCAGGTACTCAGTACAGTGCCTGACACAGAGAAAGCTCTTAAAACTTGCTGGTTGATTGCCAAAAAGTTCCTTGTATATTCATTTCTTTTCATAATAATGAATACTTTACTAGTTGGATTAACACCATGAGCTCCTTGACTGGTGTTTGAACAAGTGTTTATATTCTTCCTTGAGGTAACACCTCCTTCTATCACACCCCACCAATCCTACTCTAAATCCACCAGTTCTTTATCTGTACCATTCCCTATTCTTACTTCCACATGCCTTGTTCAGGCCCTTATTGCCTCTCACTTGAATGATTACAGTAATCCCCAAACCAGTCTATCTACCGAACCAGAATGGGTCCTGTCTTCAGCCTATCCTCCGCACAGCTGCCATGTGAATAGCTTCCCTGTTCATAGGTCTGTTCATATTACAACACCCCTCCTACACCTTTCCTTACTCCACGCTTACTGTCAGTACTTAATGCAGGTTAGTTAAATTGCAAAACCACCATCACAATAACAAAAATAGTTTAATTGATTAAATCTTCATTTACCTCTAGAATAATGTTGGGTTTTCAGTGTCCTTACTTATCTGGCTCCAGCATGTTGAGCATGTTGTCCCCAAATCCTTAGTGCAGTTTTAATCTTTGATAGCATATAGATAGATAAATAGAAAGATACAGACAGATATAATGCTAGTGCAGTTTTAGGCTTTAGTAGTATATTTAGATACAGATAGGGCATCTCAGAAATATTAGTGCAGTTTTTAGGTTTGAAATCATCATACACACATTATGTGTGTGTGTGTGTGTGTGTGTGTGTGTGTGTGTGTGTGTAGACAGCATATCCCAAAAGTCTTAGTGTGGTTTCAAACATATACTAAGACTTTTGGAACACTTGTATATTATTTCTATCTACAAATATACTCTTCTTTATGTTTAAATTGTTCTGTTCCTCACCACTGCTGAAACCTCTGTTGAAATTGTCCCCATCTTTCAAAATCCAACTCCTGTGATATCTCGTAGACCATAGTTTGACATGTCTTCTCCTCCTTTGGACTCTCATAGGAGTATTTCTTTATATTTCTGAAATTGCATGCCTGTTTGTTCTATATGTATTTGCATGAAATCTGTATCTCCTCCTAGGATCTAAATTCCTTATGGGTAGAGACTGTGTCTTGTTTATATCTCAATAAAGGGAGAGGGTCGATCATGGATTCCTGTGCCAATTAAATGAGAGTATCTCTTTTCCTATAGAATGAATGAAGGACAGTAATTAATCTCTTACCATGTGCCAAGTATGGCACTCAGTGCTGGGGCTTCAAATCCGAAAGTAAGGGAGTCTAAGCCCTTAATGAATTTGTTATTTCAATGAAAAAAATACCATATTGAGGAGAGTGATGGTCAGAAGGTAGTTATGGTGTGCAAACTCACAAAGATGATTAATGGAATTCTAGAGTGATGTGTTAACGGTAGTGGTGACTTGACAACAGTCATCAGGGAAAGAAATGAAAGTCAGGGAAGGGCTGAAAAGAGCTGGGGTTAAGACGAGGTTCAAAGGAGGTCAAAATGTGGAAGCTTTGCTCCTTAGCAGAATCTGTGCCAAGATGCACAGCTCTGTTGGTTATATTTGAACAATGGGACACCATTAAGAAAAACATCAGGGCAGAAAGCCATCCAGGTAAAGAGAAGGTCAGAGCCTATCAGACACAACATATCCTTTAGTATTTCTACTTGAATCTTAGCCATTCCATTCTTCATAATCCAATGAAATTGCTTTCTACTTTTGAAAGCAGCAGGCATCTCTATTTTTGATGTCTGGTTTAGAGGACTTCAACTATGAGGTCAGCACAATGGCTCTGTAAATGCTCAGTTTGGTAGGCAGTCAAATACCTCTTTTCTCCCACATTTTCCTTTGGAACCTCCTAAACACTGAGCTAACTCTGTCAATGAATGCATCAACGTCATTATCAAAGTATACATCCTGGGAAAATACACTATTGAGGTAAGTAAACTCATCCATGGCATTCAAAACTTCTCCATTTGCTGTAACCGATGGTTCCCCATATGGATGGTGTGGTGGGACCTGATGGAGCACCTGTGGGTTTTTTTTTGTTGTTCTTGTTGTTTTAATTGCTAGGCTAAAATTAACAGAAGCAGCAGAGAATAGATCCACACTTTATTGTGTCTCAGCTTCAGAGGCAGCATTGAGTGCACAATCATCTGCCAATGGAAAATCATGGACCAATGATCCCTCCACTTTGGTCTTGGCTTTCACAGGGCCATTGTGCTGACCTCATTGTTGTATAGCTGTGAAACCTGGCACCAGGCCAGAAAACTGAATTACGCCCATTGGAATTGTCTTAGGAAGATTCTGAAGATCACCTGGCACAATATGATACCAGACACTGAAGTTCTTTTTCAAACTAACCTGCCAAGCATTTAAACTCTGCCTCAGAGAGTGCAGCTCTGATGGGCTTGCCATGTTGTTCGAACGCAAGACATACACTTGCCCAAAAGGCTATTTTATGGAGAACTCATATAGTGCAAATGTTCACATGGTGGTCAGAAGAAGTGATCCAAGGACACTTTCAAGGTCTCTCTTAACTCTGTAATTGATTGTGTGGCATGGGAAACACTAGCACAGGACTACTCAGCATGATGTGCCCACATCAGAGAAGGTATACTCCTTGAACAAAACAGAATTGAAATAGCTCAAAAGAAATGTGAGATGAGCAAATTTAGAGAATTCACCCCAGATGTTTACATGGACCATTTGTGCCCAATCTGTGGTAGAACATTCATTCCAACCTCCTGTTGGTATGATCAGCCACAGTCAGACACACTGTAACTTGACTCTAGCATAGTGATATCATTTTCGTCCTTTTCCAGAACAAAGAAGAACAGCCAACCAACCAAACAAGAGGATTGACTTTTGAATGTTTTTCCAGTGACTGAGGTTTCTCCATCCTGACTTACAGATGAATTTTGCCTAGGACTCTAGGACGATAAACTTATCTCACTAAAAGAACCATGTCTCTATGTTCATCCATCAAAGAGATCCATACCTCTCTATTTTTTTTCTCCCTTTTCCCTTCTGTCTTCCTTCAGAAATGGAATGAGTGAGAGATGGGAACTTCTTCTCCCCTTACCCCATAAGCAATTAATGGTGCTTTGGGTAGGGTAGAATAATGGCCATCCCCTGCTTAATGTGCATTTGTTACTTCAAGTAGTTGTAGTGGAAATGGTAATTTGTTATTATCATTATGGAAATCAAAATATGAGCATATTCAAAGGTTTCATTGAGTAAACTCTGTGTGAGGACATTTGAGTCAAAAATAAAATAACCTTTTGGAATCAGCCCCTGAGATCCAACTTGGAACTGAACCCAGAGTTTGTGTCATCAGGGCCATGGGTTAAGTTTATTTCAGATCTTAGAAACATGGCTTCCCAAGCAAGCTTAATGAATGGTTTTGGATGATGAAATGTATAGTTGCCTCTTACAGGTATGATTTTTGTGCTTCTATTAAAACTAAAGTGTCCTTTCCCCAATACCTCTGCATATGAAACTCTAGGGTGAGTTAGGCTATTAAACAAATTAAGCAAAAAAGGGACTGATGAGGCTTCAGATTTTCTCTCTCTGATATTTTAAATACAAAGCCAGATTTTTACATAATAAAAGGGTATTTCTTTCGTGCCTATACTCTACCTTTCAGGAAAGTTGTTTCATTTTTTTTAACTTCAGATAAAGCCAAGGTCCCCTGTGTTGTTGGACAGCTGGCTTTAAAATCATTCAAATTTAAGTCTCATCACATTTTTCTCCTACTTCTCTTATGATTCACTTCAATGCATTTTTTTAATCCCTTCAACTCCTCCTCACTGAAAAAGAGGACCAGGATCAAGCCAATGTAAAATGAGGGAAAAACAGAAGGGTTTTTTTTTCTTGAGAAGTAGTTTCTCAAATTCCTTTGGTTTCATTTGGCTATGCTCTAGAGTCTGGAAAAATTGCTAATTATCACCTAGAGCTGAGAAAAAGAGAAATCAAACTTCTCAAGGGTTGGAGTGTTTAATTATATGTAATAACAGAGCTGGTCTGTAACCTCTCTAAGCCTCAGTTTTTTATCTGTAAAATGGATGTAATAATATGTGCCACTTTTCTCAGAGGATTGTTGTCAGGGAAATATTTTGTAAACCTCAAAGTATTCTAAAACAATAGCAATAGTAAATGAGTATAGTAATACTTACACCACGTGCTTCAGAGAATTATTGGAGAGAAGTACTATGTAAACCTCAAAGGATTATATAATAGTAGCAATAATAAGGTACAGAGTGCTTTAAGGTTTGCAAACTGCTTTATACATAGTGTATAATCCTAATAAGAACTCTCTGAGGCAGCTGTTACTATTATCCCCATTTTACATATGAGGAAATTGTAGGTTAAGTGACTTGCCCAGGTTTACAAAACTAGTAAATGTCTGAGGCTGGATTTGAACACACATCTTCCTGACTCCAGGTCCATCACTGTATCCATTCTCTTCCCCCTGCCCTGTTTTGCTGTCTTCTCTCCCTTCTCTTTTCCCTTCCTCTATCCCAACTTTTTTTTTTTTTTTTACCTTTTCTACCCAGTTAGGTACCAAATAGTAAGGAAGAAAGAGAAACAAGAAGGAAGAAAGAGAAACATGGGTGGAAAGAAAGGAGAGGAAGAAAGGAGGGAAGAAAACATGAAGGAAGAAAGAGAAATATAGAAGGAATGAAGGAAATATGTAAGAAAAAGGAGGAAGAGAGAGAAAATGAATAGAAGGAAGGAAGGAGAGGAGGGAAGGAATAAAGTTTTCCTTTAAAGTTTATCAAGTCCCATTCTACATTTGACCCTGTGATTCCATAGCTAGACACATATCCCAAGCAGTTCAAAAATAGAAAGTCTCTATATACGCTAATATATTTAGGGTGGCCCTTTATGTACCATTAAAGAACTGGAGACAAATTAAGTGCTCATTGGTTAGGAACTTGCTAAGCCAGTTTTGTTAACGTGGATACAGTGAAATGGCATTGTGTCCTAAGCAAGGATGAACAGAAAGGATACTGAGAAGCATGAAGCAACACAAAGATAGAAATATATGCAAAGACTGAAGCAATTCAAATGGAAAGAGAATTACTAAAAATTGCCGTGGATTATTTTGTTATTATGATGATCAAACATCATGGCAAAGAAGAGAGATGGAAATGTATCTTCTTAAATTTGTGATAAAGCAAGATCTTTTTAAAGAGATAAAAAATAGATCCCCAAGAATAGTTGGGATAGAAGGGACTCTCAATTAATTTCTATTTCTAACCATCATTTAGAAGTGTCCTAAAGGAGTCAGGAGCTTCAGAAAGTGTCCAGGAGTGGAATGAGCTCTTTCATGAGGGAGAGAGTTCCACTTCACTGGAGATATTCAAGCAAAGGCTGGATGACCTAGTGTGTGCAACCTATTCAGCTACTGGTTACTTCACGATGCCAAGTGAGGTCCCCTTCAGCTCTGAGATTCTTGGTTACTGTGATAACTTTCAGAGTAGAAAAGCTAGCCAAGCCATCTGGGCATCTCTTCTAACAAATAACATACTCCAAATTTTTCAAGATGTCATTCAGTTCTGGGGGAAAATAAGCTTGCACAGAGGACCCTTTCTTCTTCATTATAACTACAAAAAATATATTGAGTTTTCTATGTCTGATTTGGGAAATCAGTTTCTGTCTCCAATAACTGATTGTGTATTATCGCTGCATCTTTTATAAGTGAAGCATATTTCTATGGCTTAAAAATTGCTTTCTTGTGCAACGTGATAGAGTAATGAATTACATCCAAATGAGCCTTATATTCACCATGTCATAATGTGGAACTAGTCCCCAGTGGAAATTTTTATTATCTAATACAGTCCTAGCTAATGTCTTCCTCTTATGGTTTGCATCTCAGAAGGCTTTGGTGACTCCCTGGAAAAGGCAGAGAAGACTATGACTTGAAATCAAATTACCTTTTTTATAAACTCCCTAAATCACAGAAAGCACCTTAATATGCTTCCTCCCTCCGTATATGCAAATCAAATGTTGATGGAACAAAGGAAGCCATTTCAGTTCTATTGCGCATCATCTATGGGGAGAGAGAATGAAAACCTTTTTTTTAATAACAGAAATGGATATCCAGGTGGTTCTTACCGTCAGTAAAACTACGACTGTGGGTGTTTTCACTACTTCAGTCTGTTTTGTCCTGCTAACTCCATTCTGTAGGGAATGACTTGGAACGTTAGTCTGTACATTATTTTAGTCAATATTCAAGAAGGTCTCATTTATTAGCCTGAATCAATCAATCAATATATACATACACATTTACAAATATAGTATATATATATATATATATATATATATATGTATATGTGTGTGTGTGTGTGTATAGAGAGAGAGAGAGACAGAGTGTGTGTGTATGTGTGTGTGTGTGTCTGACTGCATGAAACCTCCTATGATACCACCTCATTATAAATGTAATTGGTGTTTCTTAGAGACAGGATGTCATCTCCAAGTTGGATTTGGAGTCTGAGACACAAGGGTTCTAATACCAGCTCTTCTACCAATTGCCTGTGTGACCATGGGTAAGTTAAGTTTCCTGAGCCTCAGTTTCCTCATCTATAAAATGAGGGGGTTAGATTAGAATACCCCAGAAGTCCTTTCAACTTATAGATCTAAGATCCTAAATCCTGTAACCTCTAAGATCTCTTCTAACACAAAGTCTAGCCTTCTTTGATCATAATGTTGGAATGTTAAAAATGATTTTGTCCAACTCTGTCTACCTAATTTAATGGCACCCCTTTATTTTGGTTAGCCAGAACCAAATTCTTGGACCCTGTCAATTGAAAGGAAACCTTACATTTCATGAAATTGCTCATTCCATTATCTGAGTTATGAGCAAGCTCTTCCTTAATGTCTACCTTTTGTTCCTACCTATTAGTCTCTCTCTGGAATCCTACTGAATAAAGTCAGTTCTTCTTTCTCTGTCTTTCAGGTATTAGAAGGATTGATAGGTATTGATTCAAATATTGACAGAATTAACCTGTCACCTTCCCAACCACCACTAAATATTTCTTTTCTTTAAGATAAACAGCTCTAGGTCCTCTACCATATGTCTTTATTATGTATCCCCAGCTCTTTTCATAGTGGTTCATACATAATAAGCCCTTAATAAATGTTAACTGGATGACTGTTTTAATCTTGTTTCTATATCTCTATGGTTCAGCACGTTGCCTTGTACCCAGTTAGACCTTGAATTATCTTGAATTTAAGGGAATTAGGCCTGTATATCGAAACCAGTGGTTCTCAAAGTATAAAACTCTGGGGCCTGTAAGCATCCCCAAAGCCTTTTTGGGGGATACATGAGATTAAAATTATTTTCATAATAATACCAAAATGTTTTAATTTCTAATAAGGTAACTATGGATAGATATAAGCCATGTAAACAAAAGCTTTCAGGAGGTTCTCATTTATTTACAAGTATTAATATTACTCATATATATTTACAAGTATAAGTGAGTCCTGAGGGAAATACTGATCTAAGTTTTTCCCCCAGAAAATTAATATTTCTTATTATGCTCCCTTTTTATCCTCGCTCAAGCATTGTTTGTCTTCCTGACTTTGTGGATTTCTATACATGGAGGCTTTTTCTCCACCCCTAAAAAGAGATCTGCTTGGGAAAAAAAAGAATCTAGGTGTACATTTTAAAAATAAAATTGAAGATTCATTCAAGTTTTAAATGAGCCTGATTTTTTAGGGGGAAAAGTGTTGAGTATATTACATGATCCTATTTTCTCTACTATAATAATAGTTAACATTTATATAGTCTTATTATGTTCTAGGTACTGTGCTAAGCACCTTAAACTTATTATTTCACTTGGTTCTCACTATACCCCTGGGGAACAGGCATTATTATTATTATTTTACAGGTGAGGACACTGAGGCAGACAAAGGTTAAATGACTTGACCAGGGTAACACAGCTATTGAGTGGCTAAGGAAGAATTTGAACTCAGGTCTTCCAGATTTGTCTAGCACTCTATCTACTGTGTCACCTCACATGTCTCCTAATCCTTTTCTTTTGTAAAAGCAAAGTTTTGTTTTAGATTGTACATAACCTGAGAGAGCCTCATCTCTAAGGCTCATTAAGGTCTGTGAGACCAAGTTCATTTTCGTTTCTCTTTTGCAGGGGGAAGTGCTGTTACTTTACTGATTGTCCACATATAAGAAAGTACTGCTAACGCAGATTAAATTTAAATGTATATGGATACACATTTACCCCCCAGAGAGCCATATTCCTATATTATTTTTTTAAATGTATTTTGTCTTTATTTTATTTTTAATTTAATTGGCTCTATTTTATTTTTATCTTTTAAAAGTTTTAATTGAATAAAAATCATTTCCATAATTTAGTACAATGAGAAAGACAATTGCACATGAAATTGCAAATCTACTATGCCCAGTTTGCTATTCCTTTCAAATATACAACAAAATTATTGTGTAGATTTCTTTTTTCCTTTTTTCTTCCATCCCCCATCCTAGAGTTGACTATCATTAGATACAAAAAGGCATAACAATCTTACCTTAACATCTCAATATCACCCTGTTACTTGTAGCTTTTACATTTTTATATGGAACATAGGTCTTTATCCTCTTCTCATTTGTTAATATTAGTCTTTTACTGATGAATTTGCTATGATGTAATATTTTAGACATGATCTGGATTTTATGTTTTAAGTAGGAATTTGTCTCCTTTCCAATTTTTAGTTTAAAGCCCTTTGAATTATACAGTCAAGTATCCAAATATCTGACTTTCATTCCTTTTCTTGTCTTAGACAACAATTCATCATTATCATTCCACCATTTTAAACCATATTCCAGAAAACTCAATTCCCCATTTCAATACTGTTCAGCCAGCATTTAGAACCTCCCTCCTATCCCAGAGTCCCAGCCCTCAAATCAACGAAAACACCTCCTGTGCTCATGAGTCTTTCTGTTTTCTGATCTAGACTCCAGTCATTAGACATCCTTTCTTGACTTCTTTTGGCAATATATTTTACACCTACATGAATGACTAAAGAAAAAACTACTGACAGATTTGATAAATTTGAATGTTTATAATTTTATAATTATGAATTGAATGTTTATAATTTATATAATAAACATATATAAATGTTTATAAATTTTATATTTCAAAATTGGATTGAGCTATTTCATCTGAGCAAAGGTCACAAAGGGAATATGGTCATTTGGACCCAACAGGCAGCCAAGTCAAGTCACATGAAACTTCACAGACTACTTAATCTTTTATCCTCCTTGTGTCCTTTTCTTTTAACTGTAAAATCTTTCATAATTTCCTCACCAATCATGTTGAGTCTGTATGTAAATGCCCTCTCTACCTAGGTTTATAGTAACTCTAGACTCGGTACGTGTATTGTTTATTTATGTTACTGTTATGTTTTTGGATAGGGATTGAGACCAGACTTGTGATTTCATTGGCAATTCCCAGAAGGAAATTTCCTCTACAAATATAAGTTGGTACATTTGCTTCAGTTTACGATTTTAGAGCTTGGTTTGTAGCACTGAAAGGCTAAGTGATTTGCCCAGGCCACAAATCTAATATGTATCAGAGACAAGACGTGCACTGTGTCTTCCTGGTTTGGAAGCCCACTCTCAATCCAATATGCCATGCCACTATTGTTGTAGTAGAGCATTTACATTTCTGTGTGGATTCATATCTAGTTTATTTAGCAACATTTATTTCAATCATATATTGAAACATACATACATACGTACATACAAAAAGAACATACTGTTATTCAATAGCTAAGTCCCAATTAGTGAAAATAATGAATCTCATAAAGTGGTAGATGCATTTGGATTCACACAATTTGAAGTTATAATGATATAAAATATGGTAATTGGTTCCAGTCAAATGAAAATATTTAGTACATATTTAAATAATGCAACCACTTCATGAGACTCATTATTCTAACTAAATGAGACTTGGTTATACAAAGAGCAAAACAAGATAATTGAGGCAAGGTCAGTAGTGTTATTGTAGCATGGTCTCTTCATGGGAGAGGAAGACTGCCCAGAAACAACTTTTGGAATCTACCCTTGTTCTAAGCAGAAGTTAAATTTACCATATTAAATAGAACTTCTCGGTGTCAATTTACTGTCACCAGAATATTTTCTCATAGTATCATGTACTTGGGAATGTAAGAGGATCAAAAATAATATCTAGTCTAAACCCTTCATTTTATAGGTGGTGCAACTGAGGCCTAGAGGAACAAAGAAATGTATACAAGCTCATCCAGAAAGTAAATGTTAGAAGCATCCAGAAGTAAATATTGAACGATTCTCCGGCCAGTGTCTTTTCCATCATCACACTGTCTCTCTATGCCAATGGTTTGCAATTAACCCATACCAGAATCCATGAAACAAATGGAGAAACCAAAACCAAACCAAAATATATACTCTATGTAGAGAATGAAATACTTTTTAAGGCTTCCTGAGAGAAATTCATGAATGTTTTGATGGTGGTCTAGCTTTTAGCCAAATTCTTGAGTTTTCTTCACTGAAGCAATGTGTCCTCCTCAACAGTAGGAATTGTCTCATTGTTCAGATATATATCTCTAGCATGTAGAACTGTGCTTGGCACATCATTGGGATTTAATACATTTTAGTTGACCAATTGACAAGTGGGCTATAGAAGACATTATTTTTGTGATATGATTGGATTGGATGGCTTCTAGGATTCTGAAAATGAAATTCTCTAACTCTATGATCCTTTTAAAATTACTTTTTGCAGTGAACAAAAATCTATTTTCTCCCCCTCACCTTGATCATTATGATGATGTCTCCTCCAGCTATGAAGAGGTGGGACTTAATTGCAAGCTTCCAAGGAAGTCACTAGATATCATGTATCCCATCCCCTTCTTTCCTCCCATTCTCCACTTGGAAGCCTAGCTATCTAGAAGCATGGCACCTTTTCATGTGTTTTAAACTGCTGAAGACAAAGAGTGACTTTGTTTCAAGTGGTGTTTTTCCTCCTTTAGTGATATCACTATGGAGGATTATATCAGCACTCTCACTGTATTTTCATAAATTTCACATTATCCACTCTTTAACTACAGAACTGGTATGGTATGAGCAATAACACTAAAAAACTCTTCTCGATTATAGCTCAGCCCTATCCTGGAAGAACCATTCTAAGGATGATGAGTTAATTCAGTATTTTTGCTTCCCTGCTTCTTGTTTATTCAGCTGCAACCTTTTAAAAGAGTTACAATTCACCAATTATACACTATTATGCTATGACACCCAGTGGTGTGCGCTGACTTTTTAAAGCTGCAGATGGTATTGCATGAGGTGAGCTGCTTCCTAAGAAGGCTGAAAACAATGCAATGCTATTTGGCTCCTCTATATTGGGCAAGGTCTGAAGTCCTTTAAATTGAAATCATTCTGCTTCATTTATTTTTCAGTGGTTCAACCCATAGTTAGGTTGTTGGGGGGCACTGTGGCAGGAACTGGAGCAGAAGGCATAGGGATGGTTATGAGATGTGACTTAGAATTTCATCTGCATCCTGTCTTTAGCAATAGGAACCATAGGTGACATATAGTTAGTAAGGGGAAATTTGAATTCCTTTATGATTACCTTAAGAGTGTCATCCCATTATATTAAATAAGTGGAAATGCCAATGAAATGAATGCCTGCTGACAAAAAGTACCAGCATCAAAACCATTGGGAAGGATCGATAGTGTAATGGAAAGAACATTGGACTAGGAACATTGGACAGAACTATAGTCAGAGGAATAATTAGGATGAGGGGACTGAGTCTTTGTTCCAGGATCCCAAAAGGTAGGATTTTTAATCATTTATCTACAAAGCACTGAAATATGCATCTTTTTAGGAAGAAAAATTCTTTAGAAGAGGGAAATTCCAAACAATAGCCTCCTCTCTAGGGGTGACAGCCCAGGCAGACCCTTCTCTGGATCTAGTAGCAGCAGAGATGTTCTTTAGCAGCAGTCTGCTTGTTTGTCCCTAAAGTTTTGTCCAATCTTCCCCCTTTAGAACAGACTTGAGAATATGTTTTGCCACACTTGCCCTGGATGCAAAAATTCCTAGTTCTGCTTCTGTTTGCAATCTTGGCATACAATCAACTAGCTTTGTGACTTTGGTCAAATCACTTGATTTCGATAGACTTCTGTTTCCCTCTCTGTAGAATGGGAGTGATGATGCTGACTCTCCCTACCACATGGGGTTGTTGTGAGATTAAAAGACAAGAGAGGCAAATGTCATTTGTAAATTGGAAAGCATAAACACAAGGAAAAGTGCTATTGGTATCATAAAAATATCAAAAGTTGGAATGTCTCCAGCAAGTTGACCGTAGCCCATTTTACAGACTCATTTAAGGACATGAATGAGAGTCACACAAGGATGGGCACAACAAGGATATGTATAACTTTGTAAGTAATGACCAACTGGATAAGATCATTGATCCTTGGGGATTTTTTAGTATAAATATTTCAGAAGATGCTTGCCTCTTTATCCAATTGCAGAGATGGTTGGGACTCTCAAACTAGCCTGTTATGTTGGGAAAAAAATGCTATACTTGGCTGTTAGATGAGATCTGGGTTAAAATTCCACCAATGACACTTGCCAGCTCTGTTACCTTGAGTGAATCACTTAACATTTCTTAGCCTCTGCTTCTCTAAAATCTGAATAATTTATAAACAAACAAAAATTAACAATGTTGTTTAACAATTCAACTCTTCATGGTTCCCATTTGGAGTTTTCTTGACAAATGTACTGGAGTGGTTTTCCATTTCCTTCTCCAGTTCATTTTATAAATAAGGAAACCAAGGCAAACAGAATCAAGTGAATTGCTTAGAGTTACACAGCTAGGAAGTGTCTGGGGCCAGATTTAAACTCGGGTTTTCCTTCCTTCCAGGGCTGTCACTCTGTCCAGGGTACCATCTAGCTGCTCTGCACACTGGGTTTTAGTGAGGCTCAAAAGACATAGTGTGTGCAAAAATGGCTTATGATCCTCAAAATGCAATATAAATTAAGTATTTACAAGAGGTTAAACCTTACAGATATCTAGGCAGCAAAGGGGATCAAGTTCTGGTCCTGGTGTCAGGAAAACCTGAGTTCAAATACAGTTTCAGACACTTGCTAGCTTTGTGACCTTGAGTGAGCCATAACCCCTGCTTGTCTACTTCTTCAGCTGTAAAATGGGGATAATGCTGGTACCTGCATCCCAGGTCTAATGTGAGGGAAAAAGGAGATAATATTTAAGTGCTGAGCATAGTGTCTAGCACATAGTAGGTAAGACTTACTGCTTTCCTTCCTTCTTAAATATTACATATATAAAATAATAAATAAATATTATTTAATAAATGTTTCCCTCCCTCCTTCTTTCCTTAGTGCATCCCTTCATTCTTTCTTCCTCCCTTCTGTCTTTCCTTCCTTTCTTCTTTCGTTCTTTTTCTAGGGATAATAAAGGCAAATACATAGCTATTCTGATTCTTATTTCATTTTTCTTACTGTGTTCAATGAAATTCATCTGGAAGTGTTAGAAGGCTAAGTCACTACCTACTTACTTTTTTATGTTTAATGCTCTGTGAACTACTGTGCTGGTGGATAAAGTAATTTATTTTTGTAATTGAATGTAAGTGTTGGGATAGGCAGTTATCATTTGCATTTTCCCTGAAAAGTATGTGCAGGACAATCTTAATAGGAGGTAGAACCAGAGGAATGATATGTAAGTATTATGCCAGTTCTGATGTGATTTTTATTTTTTCTCACTGGCATCTATATTTTGAAAGGATTTTTAGTTCCATATAGCTTGGATGATGATGATCATCCTCACCACCATCATTATCATCTGAATTAATAGTGATACAAAATCTATCATTTGATAGCCAGTCTTGTTAGAGGTGGACTTAACATTGAGATCCTGTTAATTCAGGTTTAATTTTGGAACAAAATGAGGCATTTGTAAGTTATTGAACAGCTTATGAAAGGTAGTTTGCTTCACTCTACTCTTGCAAGAGTGTGCCACATGAATGGAGGGCACTTGGCTTCTATTCATATGGAAATGGCTGGTTGACAGCACAGGATATGGTGACTCATCAATGAAATTAGAGGAGGCCCTTAATTCCATGTGGATGGAGGAGAACAAGGGTCAGTGTTACCTCAAGTCCCTCTTCTGACACTGTGTGTTCTTGGCCAAGTCCTGTTACCTCACTAGGCTCAGGTTCCTAATCTATAAAATAAAGAGGTAGCACTACATAACATCCAAGATCTCTTCTAGCTCTACAAGAGTTCTTAACTTTATTTCAGCATCTAGCGAAGCCACTGGACTGCTCAGAATGGTGTTCATGACCCCAAAACATGGACATGAACAACTGAACGAGACTGAAAAAAATGATTAAACAAAAATAACCCCTCTTATAAGGAAACAATAAGTTGTGGTCCTACTAAAGCTCTCCGAATTTGTTTCTGTAGGTATTCGGACTGCAACACTCAAAGATTTTCACACTTGTTAAAAAATTGCCAGAACTTGCGTTCCATTGGCATGGCCATTGAGAATCCAAGGTTATCACCATGACATGAGAAAGCAATGGAGTCAAATTCCAGTGAGAGAGAAGATAGTGGAGGGAACACTGGCTTTAGGTTTAAGAAGAGGTGGACTTAACTCTGACTCCATAACCATAGACAATAATTGCTTTTCCCCCTTTGGGGGCTTGTTCCTTTATAGCAAGATATTATTGGAAAACAAAGCAGAAATAACAGCAATAAAAAATGGTTTTGGAATGTAGCGGACGGCCCGCGTCCCTACAGCATCCTTACAGGCTCGGTGACGTGGTTGAAAGAAAAGAGTCACGGGAGGCGGGAAAAGATAGACCAGTTCCGTTTATTGATCTGAGGGTTAGGGTTTATGTACACAGAATCTGCAAGTCTACATGACATTCTGCTCGCCTCCGGTCCCAGTGATCAAATCAATCAGGATGATTAAATCAGTATTAAGTCTAGGGGCATCTATTTTACATATCCCTTGTTTTCCGTAATTCTCTTGTTTGTCTCACCGAGACAGCAACATCTGGGGGGCATGGAGGGCCATTCCGGATGATAATGAGCACGGTCTCAAAGAACAGTTTCCCTGATCTTGTCAACCGCACTCCACCCTGGCCCTCTACACTGGAATCAGAGGACTTGGGTTCTCTATTGTCTGTGTACCTTGAGTAAGGCTGCTTTCCTCTTCTATAGAATGAATGGGTTAGACTAGATGATGTCTCAGGTCCTTCCCAGATAGAAATCTATGATCTGTGATTGGATGATACCTTCTAGATCAAAAAAATGTATGATTGTATATAAGAACACACTCATTCAGCCCTTAATTTAAAAAAAAAGACAAAAAACAAAACATGAAGCAAGCTTTTCAGTGACAAAAATGGAGTTTTATTATTCTATTGCATTTTTAAAAAGTAAGGCTTCATTCATCCTTCGAGAGGAGTTTAATTCATCTCAGGGATACATGATTTACAAGAGTAATCCTCGAGCCCTCCTACCCATGGCTGTCTTTCTCTTGGTATCCATCTACCTCCTGTGGATAT
This sequence comes from Bettongia penicillata ogilbyi, assembly GCA_023548195.1. NCBI lineage: Eukaryota > Metazoa > Chordata > Mammalia > Diprotodontia > Potoroidae > Bettongia > Bettongia penicillata. The sequence continues at coordinate 6,704,967 of JAJHZJ010000496.1, forward strand.
AGCCAGATGTTTCCCTCAGACACCAATCTTTATGGAAGCATATTAGTGATTAGATAGTAAAAAGGGGAAACATAACTCACAAAATTGCTGTTTGAGTCCTAAGCTTGAATTTGTTGCAGCTTGGTTTAAACAAAATTCATGGCTACATGAACAGAAAACTGTGAACCATAAGACACATCCAGTCCTTGATCAATTTATTATTGAAAGTTAAGCGTTGGTTGATTGTTTCTGATATTTCTCATTAAGATCAATGAATAGCTAATAGTTACATGCATCTTTAAGATTTGCAAAGTGCATTACAATATCTCATTTGATGCTATTTTATAGATGTGGACACTGGGGGAGACAGAGGTTAATGACTTGCTCAGGATTACTCAGCTGATAATTATCAGGTCTTCCTGATTCTAGGGCCAGTGTGGATAAGTTGCTAAGAACAAGTCTAAAAGAGACTTTCAGTGATGAGATGCAGGTCTCCATGCCCTGCAGTGTGGATGTGGTCTTGGGATAGATTCATTGTGAAAGGCAGATCTCTAAAGCAGAGAGACGGAAAATGGGTTTGATGGTAGAATACAAGTCGAAAGAACTGTTTGGCAGTGCCTTATGCTGGGCAGGGATTTCATAGGGTCATGGGTCTCGAGCAGGACTTCTTAATCTTTTCTTCCTGAATAGATTTAAAGGGATCTGCAAAAAACAAACCCAAAACTGCAAACATCTTGGTGTTTTTCTTCTTAACTAACTTTTGGTTTCCTCTGTTATCCATATGTTTTATTTTATGCCTTTCAAAACACTATTCTGAGGAGTCCAGGGGCTTCGCTAGATACTGAATTAAAGTAAAGAATTCCTGTTATAGAACAAGAAGGGACCTTGGATGGCATGCAGTCCTGCCTCTTTATTTTATAGATAAGAAAAACTGAGCATAGGGAGCTGAAAGGACTTGACCAAAACGTACAGCATCATAAGAGGAACTTGAACCAGAGTCTTCTGACTCTAGAGATGGTGGACTTTTGACTGTAATGCATTGCCTCATTTAGTTCATTCAGGAGTTATTTGATTTATCTGGGCCAGAAGCAGGAACAGTACAAAGTGACCCATAAGGTGGTTTATAGCTCTAGATAAAGGATTCTGGGTCAGTAGAGCATTCTTAGGCTTCCAGGCTGCACGAAGAGTTAAGTGGGTCTGACCTTTGAGAAGCAACCAAGTTGGACCTGAAGTCAGGAGAGAACTGAGTAAAAATTCTGCCTTTGACACATAGCTTGCTGTGTGTGTGTGTGTGTGTGTGTGTGTGTGTGTGTGTGTGTTGGTCCTTTGTTGCCAAAGAAGACTATGCCATCAGAGGAATAATGACTTGACTTGTACTTGCCTTTGTTTTGGGTGAGGGAAGGCTGTGCAGGTCACCAGACTCACTTCTCCTCCAGAGCCATCTGAATCCAGTGACCAGATATTCATCAGAATGATTGGAGATGACCCAGGATGAGGCAATTGGGGTTAAGTGACTTGCATAAGGTCAAACAGCTAGTGAGTGTCAAGTGTCTGAGGTGACATTTGTCAGGTCTTTCTGACTCCTGCACTGGTGCTCTATCCACTGTACCACCTAGCTGCCAGCTAGCTACGTAACCATTGTCACAATACTTTATCTTTTTTAAAATTTATTTTCAGTGTTCCACAATCACTTCCATATAACCTAGATTTCTTTTGCTTCCCTCCCTCTCATTCCCCGCTTCCTCCACCCTCCCTCCCTGAGATGGCATACAATTATATATAGGTTCTGCACATACATTCCCACTAAGTATACCCTCGCCTTGGTCATGTTGCATAGAAGAATTAAAAGGAATGGGAGAAATCATAAAACAAATCAAAACATAATATAAAAGAAAATGATCTTCTGCATTCTGCAACTGAATTCCATAGTTCTTTCTCTGGATGTGGAAGGCATTTTGCTTTAAAAGACCATTTATCTTAACAGATAAATTTTTTTTTATGTATAAAATGGAGGAAATTATATTTTTTAGGAAACTGACTTAAAAATATTAAAACTCTATGCAAAAGTGTATTTTTTTAAACATAACTATATTGGAATAATTTCCCCAGAAATTTGTACTGATACCTCTTACCTCCATGTCATAAGAAAATTAAATAAACATTTTCCCATTTTGTTTTTTGAGGTAACAGCTAGAGATAATTATCCCTCCATTTCATCTAATTTCTACCATGTCCCAAACTTTTCTGGATAATTTGAAAGAGAGAAACGAAAGCATTTTAGAGTTTGACTACTAACATAAAATAAATACAAAAAGGTCTTTCTAGTAGTATACAATAAAACAAATTTGTCTGCTGTCCTACCTCTTAAGTCTATATTCTAAAAAAATCACTCGTTACTGAACCATTTCTTTCATTAACTTTAATTGCTCTATTTATGTTGAGCATTGAACCTTCCACAAAACTGAGAGTTTTGAACAGATGGGACCATGTTTTGTGTTTCTCAGTCTCCCACATTTAGTGTCAAAGAATTGAGCATATTGTGGTTCAGTCATTCAGTCCCCATAAGAGGTGACTTGAACACCCTGTAAGGTCAAGGTTTTTGGCAAAGATACTGGAGTAGTTTGCCATTTCCTTCTCTCAGCATGGCGTGCCCACATTAGAAAGGGTGCTGTGCAAAGCAATGTAGAATTGAGACAGCACAAAGTAAACGTAAAATGCACAAATTTGAAGTATCCACCCCAATTATTCATACGGACTGTCTGTGCCCAACCTGTCGTAGAGCGTTCTGAGCTCTTACTGATCTTATCAGCCACAGTCGGGACACAAGGAAACTTCACTTTATCATGATATGTCATTTTGGTCCTTTTTGAAAAGGAAGGACAACAGCCATAAGAAGATTAAAGTTAAGCAGATTAAGTTAAGACATAAACAGATTAAAGAAGTTAAGTGACTTGCCCCAGGTCATATGGCTAGAAATTGTTTGAGGCTGGTTTTGAACTCAGGTCTTCCTGACTCTAGGCCCAGGGGCACTGTCCACTAAGCCATCTAGCTGCTTCAATTGAGTATTTATGTAGTAAATATCCATTCACTTGACATTCTGTGTGCTTCTCCATGAGAATATCATTTCCTTATGACTGAGGATTGTCATTTTTAGTGTGTTTATGTTCTCATAGTCCTGCCCAGTGACTTGCATTTACTCAAATGATCTACATGTTACCCATTTGGATTCTTTCTCTAGTGATAGAAAGTTATCTCTCATCAATATCTGCTCAGACTATGTACACTTCTTGTTTATGTCCTATTTTAGCCTCGCACATAGTAGATACTCATATTGGTAGATTTAATTTAATTCTACTAAATTTGGTTTACGGAGAATTCCTTTTGGTAAAGAATAAGGCCTTAGAAGTGCTACATACAAACTGTAATACAAGTCTTGACAAGTGGCTCAAACCCAAACTTCCTCCCCCCATGTACTTCTGATATGTTTAATTTTTTGTTTTATTGACATCAATATGATATGATGCTCTAAACATTCCACAAATGGTGAAACCAGGTTGAGTCTAGTTACAGAGGGTCTTTTAGATCCAGTCTAAAACAACTAAGACATAAAAGTGAAAGCTAATATTGGGTAAGTGGTGGAGTCACTTCTGACTGGTGATAAACTAAAAAAGAAAATAGTGAATCCATTAGAAGGTGCTGGTCAGCCATTAGGAAAGCTTTCATGTGTTTAAGTGGCAAAGGAAGGTAATCCATTTCATCCCCTTCCCTTTGTCCCAGGCAGAAACTGATTCTTCCTGCTTATCTCAAGTCAGAGGTAAAAGGTGTTATGTTTTTATCAATGACAAACACAAAACGTTTATTTATTAAGGCTGTGTGAGGCACTGTGGTATACCTTAGGGAATAGAAAAAAATTAATGAGACAATCTTTAACCTCATGGAACTTGTATGTATGTGTATAGGGTGGAGTGATAGGTGGAAGGGATGATAATAAATCTCTTTAAAGTTTACTACATGCTTTACATTTATTGTGTCAATGGATTTTCACAATAGCTCTGTGAAGTGTTTCCATTTCACACACAGGGAAACTGAGTCTGAATAAATTTACTCAGCATACCTAGGTATATTCAACTAAGTAAGTATCAGACCTAGAAAACAAACCCAGTCTTTGTGACTCCATGTCTGGTGGGCTAGTCTCACTAGGGGCAAACTTTCTCTCATATAAAATAGGTACAAAAAAAGGCAAGTTGAGGAGAAACAGATCATTAACCAAGGGGGAAGGGAGATAGGGGAGGAAAGAGGTGACACATACATAGATGAGGTTAGAGGAAGTGATCATCATTTGAGCTGACCCTGGACGGATGAAAAGGTGTCTGAGAGTTGAAGTTGAGGGAAGAATGTATTCCAGTTATGGAGAAAGTAAAGGAATACCAATTCTGGGAAGAAGCTGATAATCACATTCCTCTTTAAGGACCTAGGGATGTTTAGCCTGGAAAAGAGAAGATGGAATAATATATTTTTTCAAGTATTTCAGGGGCAGTATTAGTGGAAGGGGATTAAACTTGTTCCGCTTAACTTCAGGGAACTCAGCTAAGAGCAAGGAATAGGAATATCAAATATAGGGATTTAGGTTTGATATAAAGAATACCACTTCACAACAATTGGACCTATCCAAGGGTGCAATTGGAATTGATCTCCCAGTGGTCTAAGAATCATTGCTGTTTCTAGGGCTTTGGCGCTTACATGTCTGTGGTTGGTATTGATAGTAGCTGAGTTGGCAGGCTCCATCTCCAAACAAGGTTGATGATGTCTGTGGCAGATGAATCAGAAATGGGACTGGTCATCTGGAGAGGGTTGGAATGGGGGTTGATGGGAATAGCACACTATTCCCAGAGCTACTGAGAAACTGACTCAGAGAATATAAATGACTTGTCCTAGTTCATCTAGTTAATAAGTGGCAGAACTCGGATTTGAACTCCAGAGTCTTCTTGATTCCAAGTCTAGTACAGTGCTCATATCTACTATGCCATGTTTCCTCTCACACAAGCACAACCAGGCAACCAGCACAAGCCTTTGCCATGTGTCAGGCTCTGTACTAGGCCCTCAGAATTATGCTGCTGCATATATTTGGTCTTAGCTTCCCAAGAAGATTTTTTTTTACTCTTTAATCTAGCTTTGGAAACAATAATGCATTCTGGGTGCAACCTATCATTTACCCTATTGAGAGTATCAAGTATCAGGAAACTGACCATTAGGTTACGAATAAAATTTAAACACCTTATGCAGCCAAAATGGTGTGAACAGCAGAAGCAGGGCTGACTGAATGTCTCTTTTATCCGTTGTTCCTTAATGCCTAAATTAGAGTTTCTAGGACATTTTAAAAATGCAAGTTATAAAAACCTGCAGTGGAGTTCTGGATCAGCGAACATTATCTGAATGGATTATCACTAGGCACTCAGTATGCTGTAATAATCTCATGATAAATGGGGAATGACACCAGCTGCCTCTTTATCTCTCAAGATGATACTGATTTCTTGTTTCTCTTTTCCCCATGCCCGTCCACATCTTTGTATTTGAGGAGAGTCTCAGTGACCTGTTAGTTCCTAGAGTTGCCAATGATCTGTGTATCTTGCAGAGTCTGTTTTGCTTTTAAGGGATTTGTTGACCTGACTAACTCAGTCATTAATGCAGGGGATCTTCTGAGTCAGTGAAAACAGGACCGAATGTGAGATCAAAGGACTTAGGTTCAAATTCCAGTTTTTTTCCACTTTTTACCAGTGTGATTTGGTGAAGGACCCAAGCACTCTGCTTCTCAGTTTCCTCCTCTGTAATGAGGAAAATGGAGGTCAGACAAGTGTAGAGGTTAGACGAGATGATCTGAGGTGCTTTCCAGTTTTAAAATTATGGGTTATGTTTTTCATGACTTTCTACATATAAGTGTATCATATTACTTGCCTTCTCAATGGGTGGTAGAAGAAAAAAATTTGGAATTATAAAATTTTTTAAAAAGATGAATTTTAGAACTGTGGATAAAGGGGAAAGAGGAGACTGGTTTAACAGTTCTTAAAGTCATATCTTAAGTGCACGATAAACAGTCTTAAAATGGGGCAATCTGAGCTTCAATTCATGCTGCTTTGTGATTATTACATAAGATTACTAAATCTACTTACATGATACCTTAAAGATAATTGAGCATGGCCTTCCTCATTTCCTTTTTTTCCCTAGAAAAAAGTTCCCAGAAAATACTTAGGCAATAAGAGAGCTCTTAGAGGATTTTGAATCCAAACACCTCATTTTACTCATGAAGAAACTGAGGCTTGGAGACATTAACTGAGTCATTTAGAGCCACCCAATAGGCAGTGGCAATATTTCTATCTATTTCTTCTGATTTCAAATTCAGCCATCTTTCTTTTCCACCAAACTCTCTCTCAATACTACCTTTATCAGTCTTTCACCTGAGAAAAAGATGGTGTCATACATCCAGCAGTTCCCTGGTAACAGCCCAAGTATAGTTGCTTTGTAACTGTTGCTGAACTTGTCATTTTGGATATTGTGACACTGACCAGCTGGAGGAGGATGCAAAGAACAGTATTGTTTCATTTTTAACAACATTCTTTTCTTTCATGAGTCTGTATGTCCTTTTAAGTAAGCAAAGCCTGCCCTGATGATCAGTTATACTTCCTTATGAAGGACAACCTATTTTATTGGTTACAAAATTCCTTGAGAAAGCAGATTAAGGTGATTCTTCACACATAGCATTCCTTCTCGATCCTGTGCATGTTCACTGGCTTTGTCCCCTATTCCTAGAATTTTCTGCCTCTTCTTCAGTGTCTTCTGGCTTCTCTATCTTTCTTCTAGTGCTGACTACAATCCTACCTTCATCAAGAAGATGATCCTGGTGCCTCTTAAAGTTATTGCCTTCCCTCTGAGATTATCTAGTTTATCTTTATAATTTATTTATAATATTAAATGTTTAATATTTATGAATTTTATTTTATTATAATATATCGTTTGTACACAGATGTTCATGTGTTGTCTCGCCTACTACACTGTGAGCTCCTAGAGACAGGAACTCTTTTTTCCCCTTTTCTTTCTTTGTATTCTTAGTGTCAGGCATATAGGAGATCCTTAAAAAATGTTTTTCGATTTCACTTACCTGCACTAGAAAGTATTCTAAAAATTCCTTGGGGCAACAGAAAGTTTTGGAGTTTTGGATTTGGGTCCAGAAGACCATATTTAAATTCTGATATGACTAGCCATTTGACTTTGGGTCAGTTGCCTAATATCTGTGAGCCTCAATTTCTTCATCTGCAAAATGAAATTTGACATTTTAATGATCCTTATGACTCTATGCCATACTGACCTTGGTATGATCCTCTATCAATATTGCTTAGGAGGAGGGAAGGCTAATTACATCATGGAAGGGCAGTGAAGTGGGAAGAATTTTGCATATGAATCATAATCATACAGTACATGAAAAGTACTTTTTGTTATGTTAACTCACCCCATGAGCTCAGGGGTCAACTGAAGCAGAGGCTAAAAACAGGAAGTTAGCAGGATGTCCAATTGGGCACAAAGGCTTTCAGATGGAAGAGGAATCTGGTCCTTTGGAGTCTATTGTTAAGTAATATCAGGAACATACAGACTCAAAGAGGGAATAGGACCTAGCATCTTAGAGCTAATGACCTCTAGAACACATTGGAGTTAAGATAGATCTAGAAAATTACTGATCTAGCTGAAATATCAGATGAAATAAGTCCAACTTTCCCAATATCAATACTTCCTAAGGCCATGATTTCATGTGGGAACTTGTACTAACTAATAGGGAAGACCACAACTCTTTCCATGTTTTAGGACAGGTATCCTAACATCGGGTTCATGGGCTTCAGTGGTAACTATTGATAACTATCTGAACATCTGTGAACTTGGATGGGAATAACATATTACTTTATCTAACATCTTGAAATTTTGTGATTTTTGTTAAGGTAGGGGAGGCAGGAGAGCAGCAGGTCAATTTTCATAAGGTCTAGTCAAACCGTATCTCTAAGAGGTGAGGCCTTCTGAATAGCATTCAGAGACAACTGTTGAAGCTAGTCCCCTGAACTCAGAACCTCTATTTGTGTATTCATCTGAAACCTTGTTAACAGAGCAAATCACTGATCTCATTTAAAATCAGCAAGGCTGAATATTGGTTCCAGAGAGCTATGACTCAGGCAGCCCTTTTCCCTGAAATGCTGAGAGCCAAGGTTGAAATCGATCAGGAATAATCAAATTGACATGGCCCATATATTAATCAATTTTAATAATTGTGTGTTATAATAGCCTCCCAATAAAGAAGCTGTTATTTCCAATTCTATTCACTTAGGCTATATCTCCATGACTTCTACATGAGTGGCTGGAAAATGAAACATGCAGGCATTTTCAAAATTGATGCTACATAATATCTTGGCCTTAAAAAAACCCAAACTTATTTTAAACAATGAATTATCAACCTGGGTGTTTTGATATCCTATAGACACAGCCTTAGAAAGTTAATGATCAGGTAGGGGAAAATTAATTTCATTTAATGAGAATCATTTCATCAACAAATAGAAACTTGATTCAGGAGCATTCAAAAACAAACAAACATACACTGCACTACAGGAATTGTTAGGAGCTGCAAGGGACACCTGTTTTCATGGTATAATATAATGATTTTCTTCTGTTTTTTTTTTTCTTGTGATCACCTCCATAGAATTGTGCTCAGTTCTGGGCCCTAGAATTTAGGGAAAATCATAGAGAGAAGCTTGATAGAGGTCAGAGGAGGCCAACCAGGATGGTAAAGTGTTTTGAGTTCATAATTAATAGATATTTTATAACATATGTATGTGTCTATCTAATATTGTATGTTATAATACCAATGGAATTTTCTCTGCATTTGTACTTCCACTAATAAAATGAAATAAAAAACACAGAAGTCTTTTGGGAAGTAAGGAAAAAAAACAGAATAAGAAGATAGAATGTGCTGGTATAGGCTAGCTTTCTTCTCATGTTAATGTTAAATTAATTTTCTCTTTATTTCATCTTTTGTCTTCAAACTTTTTTTAAGCTATGCTGGACAGACTTCCACCATAATTCATATTTTAAGAAGGAGCATTGTTATTTTTTTTATTATGTTGGTGTAGCCCAAGCATGTAAAATGAATATGCCTCTGACTATTTGCTATTTTTGATTCAGGAATGCTTTAAAATTGTATTATTTTATAGTTTCATTGCATAAGACGTATATATGAATCTTAACTATGTCATGGTAAATTAACTAATACTTTTTTGAATTTTATAGTTATTTTGAAAGAGCTTTCCCTATCTAGTATACTATTTCCTTCTAGATTTAATTATTTCAGAGTTGCTGTTGACTTTTGAGATTTCTCTTGAATCCCATTACTTTACTGAAATCATTAATTGTCTTAATTTATTTGCTGATTCTCTAGGGTTTTCTATGTAAACCTTCATGTCATCAAAAGTAGGGATTTTATTGTTTCTTTGTCCTATTTTTATGCCTTTAATATCTTTATTATGTCTAATTGCTGGTAGTATTTTATATGTGCCTTCTACTAGCTGGAAAAGGGATATTTTATTGTAAAATATAGAGTTTCCACCCACTGCAAGTAATAGTTTTGAGTTTTAGGTACATATATTTTTTATCATATAGAAAATTATCTTTTCCATACTCAAATTTTATAGAGTTTTCTTTAGCAAAAAAATTATAAATTATTAAAGATTTTTTTCCATGGACTCATCTAATTATGTGGGTATTAGTTTTCATGTAATTATGTTGTTTCCTTAATGATATTTTTATCACTATTATAAATTCAACTTGGTCAGAACCAATAATTTTTTGAATATATTGCTATAGATTTAGGAGAGCTAGATGGTGCAGTGGATAGAGTAACAGACTTAGAGTCATGAAGACTAATTTGATCTCAGACACTTACTAGTTGTGTGTCCCCAGGCAAGCTACTTGTCCTTATTTGCCTTTGTTTCCTCCTCTATAAAATGAGATAGAGAAAAAAAAAATGGCAAAGTGCTCTAGTATCTTTACCAAGAAAACCTGAAGTAGAGTCATGGAGAGTCAGTCAGGACTGAAAGTCCTGAAGAACAACATTTATGGATCAAAGTACTCCTCATTGGTCACCACTCATATATGTGTTTGTGTGTGTGTGTGTGTGTGTGTGTGTGTATACATATATATATATGCATATATATGTATATATATATATATATATATATGTATATTTTCTTCATTGGAATGTAAGTTCCTTGAGGATAATGACTGTCTTTGGTTTTGTATTTTTATCCTCAACAATTACCCCAGTATACCTAAGCACTTAAAAGTTTCCCCCATAGTCATTTATTCTTTTTACTAGGATTTTATTTTTACATTTCACAAAAATTGCCCCAAAATCAGTACTGATATTGGTCAATAGTTCTCATTCTCTCTTTTTATCCCTATATAGCATAGGTATTAGGCCTAAAATTGTCTCAGAAAAGACATTTGATAGACAGATTTCTTATTTATTGAAAATAGTTTGGATATCATAAGTATTAATTGTTCTTTAAGCATTTCCAAAATCCATCTATAAGTCTTTCTGCACTACCATTGTTTCTTCTAGTTAGTGTCTTTAGAGCTACTTCAATTCTGTTTTCTAAGATTTGATTGTATAAGATCTTTATTTAGTGTTCTGTTAATTTGGAGGTTTGGTATTTTTGGAGATAACCCTCAATTTCTTTTGAATTCTCATTTGTGCCATCATTTAATTATTCATATTTTAAGAGAATTACTTTGAAATTTAATTTAATGCAGGCACAATTTTTTTTAAAAAGATATTTTGAAGAATTTACTCAAACTTTCAAACGGTTAAAAGAAATCATGAGATAACTTTGTGTAAGACTACCATGTAATTGTTGAAGCATTATGAAATGTAACAGATTTCAAGGTATGCATGATAGTTTAAGGAAGAAGATGCTCTTAGATTTTGGAAAATGACCCTAAACCATGTTTGTTTGTTTGTTTGTTTGTTTTTAACTTGTTTTGTCTTGAATCTCTTTTGCTTTCTCAGTGCCTGACATCATAGCCAAATAATAAGTATTTGTCAAAAGTGATAAGCCAGTAAGAATAAATGAAAATAATGGAAATTTCCAAGTTTTAAAACTGAAAATGATCTTGCGAGGGATGAAGAACCAGAAAGGGTAAGAGAGTAGAGTAGAAATTAATATTAATAAGATATTACTATAGCAAAGTTTATCCAATAATGAACTTTTTGGCTTTCTCTGATGAGACAGAAAAACGAAGGCATTCATGGTGCCCAAATCCATCCATTGTAACTCTATAAGAAATATAGTATAGGTTTCTAAACTACTGGTAGGCATGATCCATTTAGAAGATGAAATAATCTTCTTTCATGTTATGCTGGAGGTGAAAAATAAGAATACTGAGTAGAAATTATTTGGAAGCTATTTTTTGGCCAAATACTGGCATGAACTTTCTTATATTTAGGATAGTTCAGTAGTAAATGGTTTACCTTATGTGATGAAAGCATTCAAGTCAAATCCACATGGTCCTTTGTTAGAGATATTTTAAAAGGAACTTCTACATTAGAAGGGAAGGTAGAATGAATAACCTTTAAGATGCCTGCTAGTTTCAAGAAGATTCTGTAATTGATTAAATTTTATCCATTCTTTTTTTCTGTTAGATTCATAGGAAAATAGACTTAAGGTTAGAGGGGAACCAGAGATAATTTAGTCAACTTTTTCATTTTAAAGATGAGAAAACTGAACCCTCCAGGGGCAGATGGACTTCCTCAAAGTCATACAGGTTGAAGAGCAAAGATTTGGGGTTTTTCTTCCAATTTGAATGTTCTTTGCACGTTATTTGCCTCCACAAATAATGTATATTTTTCCTCATTTGGAGGGAGTGAATTAAATTTTCTAATAGATTCTGACTATGCATGCACTTTAATTTTGGAGATGAAAGTAAATAAAGCCTTTTAAGAAATAGATATGATTCTTTTTATTGGTCCTTATTTCTGCTGAAATGCTAGTGCTCTGAGCCATAAATGCAGCAGTCTCTCTGATTTAGTTTCTTTTTCACTTTCATCAGCTGATCCAACCAGAATTTCACATGTAATAGAGTAAATCCATTCTTTAGATTTAAAGATTTAATATTGATTCAAATGCACATTAAAGATAAATAATTTCATTTTAAATTACAGATTTAGAACTTCCTTAATCCAAAGTAGGAATTTTTTATCACATTTAAAAGAACATTTTCCCTTCACCTCAGTACAAAGCTTCATTGTTTGGAGGGCGACTTCTTGTATCAGTTCATAAAGTTTCCTAAATGTTATTGTGATCATAATTAGAAATTTAGAATGGACGTATGACCTCATGGGGACAGCTAGGTGGTGTCATAGTGCACAGAGCAATAGGTTTGAAGACAGGAAAATCTGTGTTCAGATCCTGCCTCAGACACTTATTAGCTGTGTGACCCTGGGTAAGTCACTTAACCCCTTTTGCCTCATTAAAACCCCATGGACATAGTACTTGAGTCACATAGAGCCAGACTGACTGAGCCACTGAACAACAAATTATCTTATAGGTCACTTAGTCCAACCATAGACCACTAGTCCAGCCCATAGGTTCTTGGATTAGGAAATTGAAGAAAGTTTAATAATTTATTCAAGGTCACATAGCCAGTTAGCAAAATCCTGTTCCTTCTTATTTAGGCTATTGAAAATGGAATGCGCAGCTAGGTGGTGCAGTGGATAGAGCACCAGTGCAGGAGTCAGGAGGACCTGAGTTCAAATCTCACCTCAGACACTTGACACTCACTAGCTGTGTGACCTTGGGCAAGTCACTTAACCCCAATTGCCTCATCCTGGGTCATCTGCCATCATCTTGATGAATTTCTGGTCACTGGATTCAGATAGCTCTGGAGAAGTGAGACTGGTGATCTGTACAGCCCTCTTTCACTCAAAAACAAAGTCAAGTGCAAGTATGTCATCATTTCTCTGATGGCATGGTCTTCTTCAGCAACGAAGGATGAACAAACATTGAAAATGGAATGCACATTATTCTTCATGTAGGCACATTTAAAAACCTTAGTTTAGGCTACAGAGTCAGCAAATAAAGAATCAAGGAGTTGGAAAGCACCATCAAGGTCTCGGGTCTAAGCTATACCTAAACTGTGAATCTATATCACAGTAAAAGTTATTTCTTACCTCTTCTCAAAACATCTGGCCAGGTTGGAGTCCCAATGAACTTGTTAAGGGGTCCATGTAGACCTTAATTAGTTTTATCAATTGTTCTGAAGGAATTGCTTGCCTTCCACTTTCAATCCCTAACCTCAACAGAGCTTCCCCAAACTCCAAATTCAGGTTGCTTGATTACTCCGATAGCTTGAATGAGATGGGAGTCACCAACTCATTTCCTTCAAGTTAGCTGCAGGACCACTAAGCCTTACCATCTGTCCTACCATAGAGACCTGAAGTCCTCTGGGCCTTGCCATCTGCCCTGACTTGACATTCTCTAGACCTCCTAGGATAGCCATCTGGCATACTGATTAGAACCCTGGTTATTACCTTCCTCTCCTCTGTTGAAACTTTAGGATTTCTGGGGTTTTCTGCCTGTACTGTTTCGGTCCTTCCATTTCTCTGCCATGTTCCACAATTAGAACAGGAGTTTCTTGAGAGTAGAGACCATTTAATTTTTTGAATTTGTATTCTCAATACAACACATTGCTTGGCACATAGCATACAAGCTTCATTTACTTATTCCTACCTTTCTGTATGTTCCTGTATGTTTGTTCAACTCAAGGGGTTCACCCAATGATCTGAGAAATATCCTTGCTTTCTCTAACATCTTGAGGATACCTGTAGAACACAGCAGGTATTTATCAGTTGACCTCACTCTTACCACACATACATCTTCTTTTTTACTCCTGTATTTCTTTCTTGATATTCTTCCCTCCAGGTCTCTTTTTTAATCCCTTGTTTATATTCTGCAGCTTACTCACAGCCACTATACATCTCTCTGTTATCATCTGTGCAGCACTCATTTTTAATTCTTTGAAGGCTGTAGTGTTCCATGGCTCACAGTGATATAACAACACCAGAAGAATATTGTTATTTAAAAGATGAACCTTGAAAGTCCCTGGTTCTCTTTTAGCATTACTTCCTTGAATTGAATCATGTCAATAATAATTTAAGAATCGATCTCAGAGATTCCCTGTGAAAATGTATATGAATAAAGCTTCTTTGAAAAGAAATAAACACATGTAAGGACAGTTTTACTAGCTTGTAATTAGGACTGAGTCTGGTAAGCTTTGTTCTTTAAAACTTGTGTTAATAAGGTCACAACTTTGGACTTAAGCACAATCTGGACGTAGTAACTACATTTCTTGCCCCTAGACTATCTGTCCCTAAGCAAACATTTAGCAAATGTGTTCTTGGTTCTTAAAAAATGGAGAGAGGGCTAGTAAAGGAAATTCAGTTGGAAGTGACCCTATCTACCATGTAGCCCAACCTTTCCTTAAAACAGGAATCTCCTTAGTATAGAAGCTGTTAAATCTTGTGTTATCCTGATTGTGTTTTCACAATGCTTGGACTGTTTCTTTCTGGTTGCTAGTAATACCTTCTCCTTCACCTGGGAACTCTGGAAATTGGCTGCAAATAGCAAAAGACTTAGCAGCTTCTACACTAAGGAATTGAAGGGCATGGAATATAATATTCCAGAGGTCAAAAGAGATAGGAGTAAAGCCAAGAATCACCTACCCAGCAAAACTGAGTATAATACTTGAGGGGGAAAAAATGGATGTTCAATGAAATAGAGGACTTCCAAACATTCTTGATGAAGAGATCAGAGCTGAATAGAAAATTTAACTTTCAAATATAAGAATCAAGAGAAGCATGAAAAAGGTAAACATGAAAGAGAAACCATAAGGAATTTATTAAAGTTGAACTGTTTACATTCCTACATGGAAAGATGATAATTTTAACTCATGAGACCTTCCTCAGGATGAAGATAGTTGGAGTAATATAGTTGTGTGTGTGTGTGTGTGTGTGTGTATGTATGTGTATGCAGAGAGAGAGAGAGTAAGCACAGGGTGAGCTAAATATGAAGGGATTATATCTAAAAAAGAAAAGTGTTGAGAGCAATGTACTAGGAGAAAGAAAAAGGGAGAATTAGAATGTAGTAAAGCGTCTCACATAAAAGAGGCAAGAAAGAGGTTTTACAATGGAAGGGAAGAAGGGGAAGGTGAGAGGGAATAAAACATATACTCAATTGGATATGGAAGTTTATCTTACCCTATAGGAAAACAGGAGGAAGGAGATAAGAGAGAAGGGATAATAGAAGGGATGGCAGATTGGGGGAAGAGGTCATCTGAAGGAAATACTTTGGTAGCAGGATAGGTCAAAGGAGAGAATAGATTAAATGGAAGGTGGGACAGGATAGAGGGAAATATAGTTAGTCTTTCACAACATGACTGTTATGGAAATGATCTGCATGACTACACATGTATAACTTATATCAAATTGCTTGCTTTCTCAAAGAGGGGAAGGGGGAAGGGAGAGAATGTGGAACCCATAGCTTTAAAAATGTATGTTATAAATTGTATTCATATGCAACTAAGAAACAAAATATATAGGCAATGTGGTATAGAAATCTATCTTTCCTTAGAGGAAAATAGAAGGGGGGTTGGTGGGTGGTTGAAGGAAGGGCAGATGGGAGAAAAGGGCAATCAGAACACATGCTCTCTTGGGGTAGGGGAAGGGAGGAGACAATGAGGAAGTTTGGAACTCAAAATTTTGTGGAAGTGAATGTTTAAAACTAAAAACAAATAAAAAAACCCCAGGAATCTCCTCTACAACACATGATTGATCAGACTTCCCTTGGGGATCTCAAGTGAGGAGCAATCCCAGATTCCTTATAGAGCTCATTCCATTTTACAACAAACAAACAGCAATCATAGTTCATATTTTAAAAATATTTCTCAATTTACAAAATACTTTACCCATGATAACTCTGTAATAATGTACACTTTTGACAGCTAAAGAAACTGAGGCTGAGAAATCCTGACTTGCCTATTTAGTTATTTGATAGAGTTAGGATTAAAACTTAGTTACTCTGTGCTCCCCAACCTTTGCATCCTGCATAGCAATCTCTCTTATGTTATAATCCCTGTTTTCTTAAAACTTTACCTGTTCCATGTGATTAATTTCATGCAGAAATTAAATTGGCCCCAAGGATACTGTTTTTGTAAGGTTGACTAGAAATAGCAAGTTATATTTTATAATGAGCATTTCCTTTGCACTATGTCAGTAACAAAAATCACTGTAAATCAGTCTCCATGGGGGACCCAGGAGTCCATTGTTAGGAGTTGAAGTTATTAGACTGTCTTAAGACAGTGAAGGAGGCAACTTGCTGATATTTAGGTATTTGAATAACCAAGTGAACCAGCTCATATATAGCTCAAATGAAGGAGTATATTTACAGCCCCTGTATTAAAGGCTTTGGAGATAGGAAATATCAAACATGTTCCAACTGAATTCCTTCAAAAATGACTCATAGTAGTTTGCCAGAGGAATCCAGTTCAAATTGATGGGGCTGTCAGTCGAATTCCAATCTTTTGACTAAAGTCTGTATATACAACACCTTTTCAAACTTCTCTGGTGTATATCATATCATTTGCTACTGACTAAACCTTGTTATTCAGGTACATTGAAGAGATGACTATCAGGGAATTCATTCAGTTTCATCTTTCTGAATTTTGAATAGCAGGGATTTGACTTTTTATAGTCAATCTGGCCATTACTAAAATGGATTGCTAAACTATTTACCTTAAAGGTGAGGTAATTTCTAAAGTGGATTAGGATTGATGTCCTTTCTCAGAGGTGTTATTTTCTATCATGTGAACATTTTAACTGGCATATTTCCATTATTTGGATAATTTAATGATCAAGTGCAAAATGGACATTTTTCTAGCAAAAGGCTATTATGATGATTCACTTACAAATGTATCAATGCTTTTTTTGTTGTTACATCAGTTTCTTTCCAAATATACCTTTCCCCCTTCCCTACCCATACAACAAAGGTTTTTAAGGACAGGAGCAGGGTAGTTGGGGTTTATCAAAACCAACCAATGCATATAGTATTCCACATCCATAACTCTACTGCCTCACTTTTAAGTTATTTTTATAGATAACTTTTGTTTTGAAATCACCTTTATTTCTAAATACATTGGGGCAACTAGATCATACTGTGGATAGAGAGCAGGGCCTGGAATCAGGAAGACCTAGATTCAAAAATGACCTTTGACACTTACTAGCTATGTGACCCTGGGAAAGTCACTTAATCCTGTCTTCATCAGTTTCCCCATTTGTAAAATGAGCTGGAGAAGGAAATAGTAAACCACTCCAATATCTTTGCCAAGAAAACCTTAAATGGATTCATAAAGCGTTGGGTATGACTGAAAAGAATGAGGAACAGTAACAATAAAATATAGACAGAATTACGTAGACACTATAACTAGAGGGGGAGGAGCCAAGATGGCGGAGTAGAAAGACTCACGTATGCTAGCTCTGAACCCACAGCCCATATATTTCCTGCAAAAAGAACTCGCCAGGGGGCGGAGCCAAGATGGCGGAGTAGAAGGACGCATGTTTACGAGCTCCAAAACCAAAACCCCATAGAATTAATGTAAAAAGAGTCCCCCATAACTTCTGGGTCAATACAAGGTGTGCAGAAACAGAGTGGAAGAGATTTCCATTCCGGGGAGCCCTGGAGACCCGTCCCCAGGGTCCGTCGCAACCGGGAAAGTGGACCCCACCCCCAGCGCTGCCCTGGCTGCGGCCCCAGAGAAGCTGATCCAAGCAGGCTTCAGAGACGAAAGCTCTGGCAGCCGGGAAAGTCCCTCCGCCCACAGAAGCTACAGGTCAGTGAGAGAGAAGGCTGGGCTGGAGGAGAGGGGAAGCAGGGCATCTCCGTGACTCAGGCCCCCTCGAGAGAAAGCGGCGGTGGCAGAGACGGGGGCAGGAAGCGGCGCAGGCAGAGGTGTGGGCGGCGGCTGAGGCAGCAGCGGCCCAGGACTCAAGAATCCCCCAATGGCAGGCAGGATCTTCATTACGGAAGATTCCTGCATAAAACCTGACCGAGCTGAGTCTGGGAGACGACCCTGCCCCCAGCCCGCTCTGGTACTGAAGGCTTCTGCTTAAAGCCCCCAAGGGAGCTGGGTTTGGGAGGCGGGCCCCCCACCCCGCCCCCACCCGCTCCATTCCTGAAAGTCTCTGCATAAAGCCCCTGAGGGATCAGAGTCTCAGAGGCGGCCCTGGCCCCACCCCAGCACCTGAACTAAAGCTCACTGATTGACAGCCAGCAGGAGGAAAGCCCATTTAAATCTCAGAGGCCAAGCACTAGCTGGATGGATCCAGGCGGGGGTGGAAAGGAATCTCAGAAGTCAAGTAACTGGCTGGGAAAATGCCTAGAAAAGGGAAGAAAAATAAGACTTTAGAGAGTTTTTTCCAACAAATGCAAATGATCCCGACCTTCGGATCTGACGAAGATGAGGACGTATTCTTGCCATCAGGGAAAGACGTGGAGGGCGGGGCCTCAGTACCCCAGACACCCCAGGGGGATGGCGGGTGGGCTCAGGCCCTGGAAGACATCAAAAAGGATTTTGAAAAGCACGTTAGACAGGTGGAAGAAAAACTGGGAAGGGAAATGTCAGAGATGCAACAAAAGTATGAAAAACGGGTCAATAACTTGGTAAAGGAGACCCAAAAAAATGCTGAGGAAATTAACACCTTGAAAAATAGGCTCACTCAATTGGCAAAGGAGGTTCAAAAAGCCAATGAGGAGAAGAATGCTTTCAAAAGCAGAATGAGCCAAATGGAAAAAGAGGCTCAAAAGCTCACTGAATTTAATAGTTCTCTCAAAATTAGAATGGAACAGATGGAGTCTAATGACTTTATGAGAAACCAAGAAATCACCAAACAAAACCAAAAGAATGGAAAAATGGAAGAGAATGTGAAATATCTCATGGGAAAAACAACTGACCTGGAAAATAGATCCAGGAGAGATAATTTAAAAATTATGGGACTACCTGAAAGTCATGATCAAAAAAAGAGCCTAGACATCATCTTCCATGAAATTATCAAGGAAAACTGCCCTGACATTCTAGAACCAGAGGGCAAAATAAGTATGGAAAGAATCCATCGATCACCACCTGAAAGAGATCCAAAAAGAGAAACTCCTAGGAACATTGTGGCCAAATTCCAGAACTCCCAGCTCAAGGAAAAAATCTTGCAAGCAGCTAGAAAGAAACGATTCCAGTACTGTGGAAATACAATCAGGATAACCCAAGATTTAGCAGCTTCTACATTAAGGGATCGAAGGGCGTGGAATAGGATATTCCAGAAGGCAAAGGAACTAGGACTCAAACCAAGAATCACCTACCCAGCTAAACTGAGTATAATACTTCAAAGGAAAATATGGTCTTTCAATGAAACAGAGGACTTTCAATCATTCTTGATGAAAAAACCAGAGCTGAAAAGAAAATTTGACTTTCAAGCACAAGAATGAGAAGAAGCATGAAAAAGTAAACAGCAAAGAGAAGTCTTAAGGGACTTACCAGAAGTGAACTGTTTACATTCATACAGGGAAAGACAATATTTCTAACTCTTAAAACTTTTCAGTATCTGGGTAGTTGGTGGGAACACACACACACATGTACATGCATGCACACACATACACACATGCACACACATACAGAGATAGAGAGCACAGATTGAACTGAATAGGATGGGACCATACCCTAAAAGAAACTAAGGTAAATGGTGAGAGAGAAATGTAGGGGGAGGAAAGAGAGGGAAAGGGAAGGGGGTAACTATATGTCATTTAAGAGGCAGGTAGGAGTTTTTCTTAGTGGAGGGAAAAAGAGGAGAGCTGAGAAAAAAAAAAAAAAACAAGAAGTTTACCCTCATCACATTTGACTAAACGAAGGAGTGAAATGCACACTCATTTTGGTATGAAAACCTATCTTACAGTATAAGAAAGTGGGGGAGAAAGAGATATTGCAAGGGGGGGGGATGATGGAAAGGAGGGCAAAGGGAGGAGGGAGCAATTTGAAGTCAACACTTGGGGAGGGACAGGATCAAAAGACAGAAGAGAAACAAGGAGGGGCAGGTTAGGAGGGATGGTAATCCAGTTAGTCTTATACAACACGACTATCAGGGAGGTCATTTGCAAAACTACACAGATATGGCCTATATTGAATTGCCTGCCATCCCAAAGGGAATGGGTGGGGAGGGAGGGATGGGGAGAATTTGGAACTCAAAGTTTTAGGAACAACTGTTGAGTATTGTTGTTGTAACTAGGAAAGAAGACATACAGTTAAGGAGGAATAGAAAGTCATCTGGCCCTACAGGAGAAAAGAGAAGATGGAGACAAGAGAAGGGAGGGATGACAGAAGAGAGGGCAGATTGGAGATAGGGAAAATTAGATTGCTTGGGGTATTGGGGTGGGGGGAGGGGATAAAAGGGGAGAAAATTTGGAACCCAAAAAATTTGTGAAAATGAATGTAAAAAATTAAATAAATAAATAAATAAAATTATAAAAAAAAATAGAAAAAAAAGAACTCGCCACAAATTCCGGAGCACTGCAAGGCACGCAGAAACACAGTGGAAAAGATTTCCGTTCCAGAGAGCCCTGGAGAGCCGTCCTCAGGGGTCCATCGTGCTCCAGACAGTGGAGCCCAACCCTTGCTGTGCGGCCCCAAAGGAGCAGATCCGAGCAGGCTTCAGGGACGGAACTTCCGGCGGCCGGGAAGGTCCCTCCGCCCACAGATGCTCCAGGTCAGTGAGAGAGACGTCTAGGCTGGCCGAGAGGGGAGCGGGTTGTCTCCGTGACTCGGGCCCCCTCGGGAGGCAGCGGCAGAGGCAGTGGCGGTAGCCTGGGACTCCCAGAGCAGCAGGCAGAAGTTCAGGGACATTACCAAAGGTCTCTGCATAAACCCCCTGAGGGAACTGAGACTGGGAGGCGGCCCTGCCCCCACCTGAGCACCAGAACTTAAGCCCACATTGAATAGCAGCCGCGCCTGCTGCGGAAAGCCCATTTGAATCTCAGACCCCAAGGACTAGCTGGGCAGATCTAGGCAGGGGTGGGGAGTAATCTCAGAAGTCAAGTAACTGGCTGGGAAAATGCCCAGAAAAGAGAAGAAAAATAAGACCATAGAAAGCTACTTTCCTGGGGGACAGATATTCCTGCCTTTCATTTCTGATGACGAGGAACAATTCTTACCATCAGGGAAAGACGTGGAGGTCGAGGCCTCTGTATCCCAGACATCCCAGGTGGATGTCCGGTGGGCTCAGGCCATGGAAGAGCTCAAAAAGGATTTTGAAAATCAAGTTAGACAGGTGGAGGAAAAACTGGGAAGAGAAACAAGAGAGATGCAAGAAAAGCATGAAAAATGGGTCAATACTCTGCTAAAGGAGACCCAAAAAAAATGCTGAAGAAAATAACACCTTGAAAAATAGGCTAACTCAATTGGAAAAAGAGGTTCAAAAAGCCAATGAGGAGAAGAATGCTTTCCAAAGCAGAATTAGCCAAATGGAAAAAGAGGTTCAAACGCTCACTGAAGAAAATAGTTCTCTCAAAATTAGAATGGAACAGATGGAGTCTAATGACTTTGTGAGAAACCAAGAAATCACAAAACAAAACCAAAAGAATGAACAAATGGAAGAGAATGTGAAATATCTCATTGGAAAAACAACTGATCTGGAAAATAGATCCAGGAGAGACAATTTAAAAATTATGGGACTACCTGAAAGTCATGATCAAAAAAAGAGCCTAGACATCATCTTCCATGAAATTATTGAGGAAAACTGCCCTGAGATTCTACAACCAGAGAGGAAAATAAGTATTGAAAGAATCCATCGATCACCGCCTGAAAGAGATCCAAAAAGAGAACTAGAAACATTGTGGCCAAATTCCAGAGTTCCCAGGTCAAGGAGAAAATATTGCAAGCAGCTAGAAAGAAACAATTCCAGTATTGTGGAAATACAATCAGGATAACTCAAGATCTAGCAGCTTCTACATTAAGGGATCAAAGGGCGTGGAATAGGATATTCCAGAAGTCAAAGGAACTAGGACTCAAACCAAGAATCACCTACTCAGCAAAACTGAGTATAATATTTCAGGGGAAAATATGGTCTTTCAATGAAACAGAGGACTTTGAAGCATTCTTGATGAAAAGATCAGAGCTGAAAAGAAAATTTGACTTTCAAACACAAGAATGAGAAGAAGCATGAAAAAGTAAACAGCAAAGAAAAGTCATAAGGGACTTACCAAAAGAGAACTGTTTACATTCCTACATGGAAAGACAATATTTGTAACTCTTAAAACTTTTCAGTATTTGGGTAGTTGGGACCACACACACACATACAGACACACACACATGTACACGTGTGCATGCACACACACATACACATATGCACGCACATACAGAGACAGAGAGCACAGAGTGAATTGAATAGGATGGGACCATATCTTAAAAGAAATTAAGGTAAATGGTGAGAGAGAAATGTAGTGGGAGGAAAGAGGGTGAAATGGAATGGGGTAAATTATATCTCATTCAAGAGGCAACAGGAGACTTTTTAGTAAAGGGAAAAAGAGGAGAGCTGAGAAAACAAAACAAGAAGTTTACCCTCATCACATTCGACTAAAGGAAGGAATAAAATGCACACTCATTTTGGTATGAAAACCTATCTTACAATACAGGAAAGTGGGGGAGAAGGAGATAAGCAAGGTGGGGGGAATGATGGAAGGGAGGGCAATGGGAGGAGGGAGCAATTTGAAGTCAACACTCAGGGAGGGACAGGATCAAAAGACAGAATAGAAACAATGTGGGGCAGGACAGGATGAAGGGAAATATAGTTAGTCTTACACAACACAACTATTATCGAAGTCACTTGCAAAACTACACAGATAGGGCCTAAGTTGAATTGCCTGCCTACCCAAAGGGAATGGGTGGGGAGGGAGGGATGGGGAGAATTTGGAATTCAAAGTTTTAGGAACAACTGTTTTGTATTGTTGTTGCTGCTAGGAAATAAGAAATACAGTTAAAGGGGAAAAGAAAGTCATCTGGCCCTACAGGATAAAAGGGAAGATGGGGAAAAGAGAAGGGAGGGATGATAGAAGAGAGGGCAGATTGGTGATAGGGAAAATTAGAATGCTTGGTGCATTGGAGTGGGGGGAGAGGATAAAAAGGGGAGAAAATTTGGAACCCAAAATTTTGTGAAAATGAATGTAAAAAGTTAAATAAATAAATTTATATTAAAAAAAAAGAAACTATAACTAAAAGGTGGAGTGAGTTAGAGGAAAATTCAGGAATGGTGATTGGCCAGTAGAAAGCATGATAGCAGGAGATGGAATGTCATATCCTAGAACCAGGAATAAACACTAACAGAGTCTGTAGAGGGGAGATCCGAAAAGGAGGAAGGAGACAAGTTGGCAAGAGCTTTTAATGCTAAACAAAGGTAGTTTATATTTGATCCTGGAGGTGATAGGGAACTACTGTAGTTTGAATAAGGCCACAGAGAGATGCTATAATGAAATCACTTTGGGGGCTATAGGCAAGGTGAAGTGGAATGCAGAAAGGCTTAGGGGAGGGAAGTCAATTAGAAGATTCTTGCAATTGCCTGGTTGAGTGGAATGAGAACCTAGATTAGAGTTGGACTAGGGCAATGCAGAAATTTATTTGCAAATTCAATTTAAGAGTATTTATTGAGCATTTACTGTGTGTTTAGCTAGGTGGTGCTGTAAATAGAGCACAGGACCCAAAGTTGGGAAGCCCTGGTTTCAAATCTAGCCTCAGACAGTTATTAGCTGTGTGATGTTGAGTAAGTCAGTTAATATATCTATGCAGTGGGGTAATAAAAGCATCTGTTTCCCCAGGTGGATGTGAAAACCAAATGAGAATATGAGTAAAGTGCATAGCACAATGCCTGGTAGACACTTAGTAAATATGTATTTCCTTCATTCGTACGTCCATGTGGGTACAGCAGAAAGATTACTGGATTTGGAAAGAGAAAGACTGACTTTGAATTTTGGCTCTGCCCCTGACTTTCTGTGTTCCCTTCAAGTTATCAGTCTTCTGTATGTCTCATTTTTCTCACCTGAAAAATAAGGGAGTTGAATTAGTTCCAGATATGATCTACTTAACTTTGTGCTAAGTGTGGTGGTAGATTCATTCCAAGATGAATAGGAGACAACCCCTGGCCTCAAGAATCTTACAGAGAAAAGAGGTGACCTCATTCAGGACTTCAGGGCATCTCAACTAGTTGGTATAATGATATCATCTTCTGAACAGGACCATGTTCCTTCCACATCTTAGGAGATGCTCTTAGAGAAGTGTTGTGGTTGAACATTTCCATCATCATCATCATATAAATAACAAGAGCTAGCATTTATATAGCACTTCAAGGTGTGCAAAGTCCTTTAAAATTACTGTCATTTTATCTTCACGATAACAGGTAGGCTCTGTTATTATTTCAACCTTACAGATGAAGAAACTGAGGCAGGTAGAGCTTAGGTAATTTGCCCAAGATCAGAAAGCTAGTGTCTGAGGAAGGATTTGAATTCCAGTCTTCCTGACTCCAGAATCAGCACTTTTTCCAACCATTTAGTTGTCTACAGGAAACCTGGTGATGGATCTCTCTGATCATAGCTAGGATGAGCCTTGGGGGACCCAGTTTATCATCTGGCCCTTTCTCAAAGATTTTCTGTCTTTGAGGTCCTGCCAGAACTTGCGTACCACTAATATAGACTTCAGGTTGCTTCTATGCTAAGATGAAAAATGAGAGGAGGATTTTATGGATAATATGATATATTAATGTTATTTCAGGGACTAAAAGCACTGAATACATTCTTGATTATTGTAAATGTTGAATTAAAGTTACTAATTAAAGATATTTAAATAAATGCTTCCTAACCCCTAAGGCACTTGAAGAGCATTCCAATAATTTATAGTTGATTGTGTTATTATTTTTATTATTACCTCCTAATAAAATTAGAAGCAAAAATTATCATGGCAAGATATTTTAAAATTAAATTTATTTTAATTTAGGAGAATTTATAGTTCTTGTATAACCACATGATTGTCTCGATTGTCACGCATTCTCATAAATGAGTTCATTGCCAGCCTTCACAGACGACCTGCTTAAAAATTTAAGAAGCACAGTATCATTTGATGAGCAGAATTTCACATTTTCTTCCCTTCCTTTTCCTTACTGTCCCCCTGGTGATTTCTGGCGGCCGATACTAAGGACTGTCACGGATTTGTCTCACAGTCTTTATTTCCATTTTTGCATCAGAGCACGTAAAGTTGGAAATGTTTCTGTGCATTTAGAAAATGAGCAGCAGTTATAGGGGAAGTAGAGGGGTGAACATGTTCCATGTTCAAGATTTCTGTGTGAGCTGCCTGCACTGAGGCAAGAAAGGTCTGACCTTCTCCTCTTGGCACACTTGCTGTGACTGGTTACTTCCCTTTCAGACTCTGTCAGTCCTTCTCTCAGGCATACAATTAGTGTGCCAGAGGTCCATTCAAAGTAACACTGAAAGTACCTTTGGTTTTGCATAGCATGGTAATGCCTGCCCCCTCCCCCAAAAGAGCAAAACAATCCATTCTTTCTTTTTTTTTCCTTTGAGGTAGTTTTATAACCATCTACAAAGTCAGAATATGTTAGTCTTGAAGGATTTCAGAGATTTGTTCCAATTCTGTTGACCATTTTAGGGATGAGAAAATCGAGCCTGGAGAAAAAGAATGAGTTATTCAAATTTGTAGACTCAAATTTGAAAGGCTATTGTTGAAATTCACCTTATGTCCCAAGTAAATGTTTTGTAAAAAATTATAAGGATCTTCTTTATTAATATATGTTTTGTATAGATTTCTATGCAAAGTTATCATCAGAGCACATGAGCATAAACATGCATAAATACATACAAGAGTGGCAATAGAGGTCCATCTACAGACATAGCTTACATGTCTCTTTCTCTGCCTCTTTTTCTGTCTTTTTCTCTGTTTTGTCTTTGTGGCTCTCTGTCTTCTTTCTTTCTCTCTTTTTTTCTTTCTGCCTCTGTTTTTCCATCTTTCTGTTTTGTCTCTATAGAACTCTGTTTTCCTTCCTTCCTTCCTTCCTTCCTTCCTTCCTTCCTTCCTTCCTTCCTTCCTTCCTTCCTTCCTTCCTTCCTTCCTTCCTTCCTTCCTTCCTTCCTCCCTTCCTCCCTCCCTCCCTCCCTTCCTTCCTCCCTCCCTCCCTTCCTCCCTCCCTTCCTCCCTTCCTCCCTTCCTTCCTTCCTTCCTTCCTTCCTTCCTTCCTTCCTTCCTTCCTTCCTTCCTTCCTTCCTTCCTTCCTTCCTTCCTTCCTTTCTCTATTTGCATCTGTTTCTCCATCTTTCTCTTTGGTTTGTCTCCATAGTTCTCTTGTTTTCTCTGTTTCTGTCTCTATGACATTCTCTCTCACTCCCTCTCTCCCTCTCTCTTTGTCTCTCTCTCTCCCTGTCTCTACTATCTCTGTCTCCTTTTCCTCTGTTTCTCCATTTTTCTGCATAGTATATTCTCTTTCTCCCTCTCCCTCTCTCCCTTTTCCCTTTTTTCCATCTTTCTGTTTCTTTCTTTCTGTCTCTGTCTGTCATTCTGTCTCTTGTTGTAGTCTATAATTTATGCTCCAGTGTCATAAGACACTTCACTGAGGAAGGGATAAGTCCCCAGAAGGATTATCTTTGACAAATAGCTTCAGGCTAACTTGAAGCCTGTGTTTAACCAGTCCTTACTCCTGACTATTTTGGTCTGCAGAATCAGTTGTGCACAGATTTACATCAGCTCTTTTGGACGAGATTTCCCTAGTCTATTAAAACTAAAAATACCATCCCTTCAGTAAGGATTTGGTGACACAGTTCAACAACTTTTACATTTGCCTTCATGTATACATAGAGAAATTCCAGCTCCATAGTGGAAGGTGCGTGTGTGTGTATTTGTGTGTGTTCATCCTTCGATGCCAAAGAAGATCAGGATCTTGAGTGCCAAATTCTGAGCTTGCACCCTCCCTTCATAACTTCTGTTGATTTTGTATATGTGTGCGTATATGTATAAATATATGTGTGTATGTATATGTATGTGTAGTTATATCTGTATACACATATATACATAATATACATATACACACATATATGCCTTGTCTCTCCTTGTATTTTTTCATTTTTTAAAATTATTGTACCCCTACTTCCAATATTGGGCATCACACTAAGTAGTCCCTTAAATGCTCCTGTGGTTGACTGCTTCTCCCTTATTTTTTCTTATGTTTTAATTTATTGATGAATTTTTCTTTTAACACAAAAGTCAAGTCCCAAGGAATCACCTGCAAAGTGCAGTCCTCCAGCAGTTTATCAATTATTCACATAAAGGAGTTTTGTGGTATTTAATATCATGTGGCTCCATTTCACCTTTGTAGCAATTTATTTACCTAGTTGATAATGTATATGTCACTCTTCTGCCTCTGCTCTTACAATTCAGTGACATTTCATACAAGTCTTCCCATGTTGCTTTGAGTTTTGTGTTTTTGCTACTCTATATTTTCCAATAATATGTTATTACATGCAAATCAAGACTATCATATTAAAAACAAAAACATTCCAAACCACATGATTTTTTCAATAGATGCAGAAATTTTTTCTGACAAAGTACAACACTCATATTTTTTAAAAATCCTAAAAAGTATATGTATATATCCACATATACATATGTGTATATGCACACATGCATGTGTATATGCACATACATACATATATGTATAAATGCAATGTATTAATACAAAAAGCACCTCTCTAAACACAATGGCCACCACAATATTCAAGAGGTATATGCTGCAAACTTTCCCAATAAATATAGGAGTATCATAAGGTTGCCCACTCTCCTCACAATTTTTGGTAGATCTAGAAAAGCTAGGAAAAGCAATGAGAAGGGAAAGAAATTAAAAGTATTAAGATAAGCAAAGAGGAGACAAAAACTGTCTATTTAAGGATAACATGATCATTTACTTTATAAATATTCTAAGGAATCAACCATGCAACTAAGCAACACAGTACCTTCAGCAAAGTCTGTGCTACAGAAATAAACTTACAAAATCCAATAACATGTCTATAACAACAAAATAATCTGGGAGTTAATAATGATAAGAGAAATTCTATTCAAAATAATTATGAAATGCACTAAACATTTGGGTCAGTCTTACCAAGCTCAATCAATACTTGTAGATTCAGTTATAAAATGTTCCTTAAATAAAGGATAAATTGAACCCCTGGAAGAATATTCAGTGTTCATGACTAGGTCATGCTAATGTAATAAAATGATAGTACTTCCAAATTTAATTTATTTTAGTTAATAATAATAGCTAACATTTAAGATTGAAAAAGTATTTTACATATATTATTTCATCCTCACTACAACCCTTTTAAGTAGGTGATATTATTAATTCCATTTTACAAATGAGGACATTGGCTCTGGGAGAAGTTAAATGACTCCATGTCCTCCTGACTCCAAGTCCAGTACTCTCTTATCTACTTTAAACCCTTTAAAGCTATCTTAGTTTTAATGATAAAACATGCAAAATGGATATTTTCAGAGCTAGGTAAAAAAGCAAGCTTCATTTGAAAAAACAAAAAATCCTAGAAAATCAAGAGATAGTCTAGTTTTCAATAAACCCAAACAAATTACTTAGTAAAAGACTCCTTGTTTAATAAGAGTTGCTGGGAAAAGTAGTCTCATAGAAATTAAGCTTAGACTGCCATCTCAAACCATATCCTGTGATAATATCAAAATGAATATATGACCTAAATATTAGAAAACACAAGGATTCACAATGAGGAGATGAATTTTTAAGAATTTTAGTTAATTTTTTTTCTGAAATACGTGTAAAAAAAATTATTATTTGTTTTTTTAATCATTCCTTCATCTCTCCACTTCCCCCTCCTTAAGAAGGCAATTACTTTTATATAGATTATACATATGTAGTCATGCAAAACATATTCCTATATTAACCATGTTACAAAAAAGAACCCAGACCAAAAAGAAAAGTGAGAAAAATAGTTTTTTGAAAGTATGTTTTGACTTGCATTCAGACTCCATCAATTCTTTCTCTGGAGGTGGATAGTATTTTTCATCAAAAGTCCTTCAGCATTTTCTTGGATCATTGTTTTCATCAGAATAGCTACAACGGATCATTGTACAGTATTACTGTGACTGTGTACCATGGTCTTCTGGCTCTGCTCACTTGACTTTGCATCAGTTCATGTAAGTCTTTCCAGACTTTTCTGGAATCATCCTATTTATCATTTCTTATAGAGAAATTCCATCACAATCATATACCATATCTTGTTCAGTCATTCCTCAATTGATGGACATCCTTTCAATTCCCAATTCTTTGGTAAAACAAACAAAAAAAAAGCTGGTATAATTATTGTGTTTTTTTACAAATGGATCTTTTTCCCCCCTTTTCTTTTATCTCTATACACATACATACATACATACATACATACATACATATACATAGACCTAGTAGTAGCATTGCTGTATCGAAGAATATGCAGTTTTACAGCCCTTTGAACTTAGCTCTCAAATTGTCCCCCAGAATGGTTGGATCACTTCGCAACTTCACTAACAATGCATTAGTACCCCAATTTTCCACATCCTTTCCAACATTTTTCATTTTCCTTTTCTGTCATATTAGCCAGTATGATAGGTGTGAGGTACTACCTCAGAATTGTTTAATTTGAATTTCTAGGAGATGAGTTCTCAACCAGAGATGGAGATAATTACAAGGGGTAAAATACATGATTTTAAATATTTGAAATTGAAAAGCTTTATAACAAACAAAATGATTGCATCTAGGCTAAAAGGGGAAATAAATTATATTTCCCATATAGTATATATGACCATTTTATATTCTAATGTTCTTGACAGCAAAAGTCTTATCTTATCCTTCAGAACCTACAATGGAATTTTGCACATAGTAGACACCTAATTAATGTGTGTCGAATTGAATATGACTTTCTGTTACTTAGGTCTAATCAACACACAACCCTCAACTATACCAACATAGAGGAAATAGTTAGTATTCCACATCATCCACATGACTTATGATTTATCCATCCCCATCACAACATACGTTCTTTTCTTGATCATCAAGGTCAAATTAGTCAAGCATTTATTGAGTGTCTACTATGTGAACGATACTGGGTTGATCAGTCAATAAGTATTTATTGAATGTTTACTGTGTAATGCCTTCTAATAGGCCAAACCAATGAAAGGACAAAACTCTTAAGGACTTATATTCTGTTGGGGAGATAATGTCTATGTATAGTAATGCATAAAATATATCCCTATTGAATACAAGGTAGTTCTTAGTGTAAAACACTTGTAATTGGGGAGAGGACTAGAAATGCCTCCTTGAGAGAAGTACTGCCCCCTTCCAATGGCCCCTTCCTGTCTTAAGTGGAGAATGCCCCTGTTGTTGGGCTAGAACTAGACATGTTTGGAGATAGTAAAGCCAATATATTGGCAAAGTTCCTGATGCTGGTTTTTAAGGAAGGGTTTATTCTAAGGAGAAGAATGAGATAATTCTAAGGAAAGTTTCACAATTTTAATCTAGTATTATTAGTGTATGCAATATGCCACCTCTAGCCCAAAATCATTCACTACACTCACCAAGAAAACTGATGTCATTATGTTGGAAAGCTGAGTGTGGGTATAGACTTATTTTTTTAGTGGAACAGAAAAAGCATAGAATTGGCATGTAGCCATATTCCCAAAAGGCCTCACATTGCATCTTAAAGAATACACAAACACACATACACACACTCCTTTATATACACAAATTCACATAATGTGTCTATAAATTCTATATAGCCAATAAAATGGAGATTAATAGTGTTTTATATGCATGAAACACATCAATAATACAGTCACCATTCTACCCATGCCACTATTTAAAATTTGTAATTTTTCTTAAAGGGCTAAAAATGTTTCTATGTGAAAACAAAACCTTTTGAGGGAAAGGGAAGATCAGAACAAGCTTTCTTCTCCTCCCCTTGTTACTAATAGTCACTGTGATGGTAATCCATGTGAAGCATATGTGTAAAAACATCTAACGTGAAATAAAAAGGAGGCCCTTGTAAAACTGCCACTGATGCTTTTAAACAGCAAATTTAACAGTAATGAAGCTTCTTCTATAAAAATCACCCTTTGCTTTGGAATTTCTGAGACCAATTAAAAAGTGTGATTTTGCTTTCAGGAGATTCCTCATACCTAAAATGCTTGCGTTGGCTCCCACCGTTGAGATTTAGGGTATAATGTTCTGAAACTTGCAGGAATCAGTGAAAAATACGATATTGAGCTGAAAAAGGTCCCTCTGCCTTTTTAGTTCTAAACATAAGACCTTGAAAAGCTATATATATATATATATACATACACATATATATTTAGTAAAAGAATAGCTTGCTCTTTGGTATTGTGGGATAACTGTGAGGGTAATAAGAGTCAAGTCCTTCTTGAAGAGTGTGATATTGCCAATGTTTTCAGGATTCCAGGAACTGTTCCGTACACTTTCAGAGTCTCAGCCTTGCTTTGGGGGGGAGAGAGAGAGAGAGAGAGAGAGAGAGAGAGAGAGAGAGAGAGAGAGAGAGAGAGAGAGAGATTGAGTTCTATTCAAGTTTTTCTAATTGAGGTCTCATTTCCCAGATAGATAAGGAACTAATTCAAATTCATATGAATAGGAGCCATTCCCTAATTTAAAAAATATTCAAAGAATAAGAACATGCAATTCTCCAAGGAAAGCCCACAAACTATCAATAGCCATATGAAACAACACTTCCATTATGAATAATTAGAAAAATACAAATGACAGAAATTGAAGCCTCATTTCACACTTATCTAATGAGCAAAGTTGGGCAAAAAAAGGAAAGAAAATTATAAATGTTAATGGGATTGTGGGAAAACAGGCACATTAATGCAATATTGAGAGAACTATGAATTAGTCTAGCTAGTCTGGAAAGCAGGTTCAAACTCCCCCTGGTCATGTCCTTTGACTTAGGGATGATATCACTACTAGATATATACCCCAAAGAGAGAAAGAGGAAAAGGACCCATTTGTGTGAAAATATTTGGAGCAGCTTTTTGTGTGGTGACAAGGAGAAATCTAAGACAGAATCTCTCATGGGGAGGTGGGGAATGGGGAGAGGGTGGCTAACCTAATTGTGTTATGAGAATGGAATGGAATACTCTTGTGCTATAAGAAATGACAGAGGGGACAGTGTCAAAGAAAGTTGGGAAGACTTGTATGAGTTGATCCAGAGGCAAGAAAAATGGGAGAATAATTCTTATAATAACAGATTCTAAATACACACTTTAAAGCGCTTAAGAACTCTGATCAGCAGAATGACAAAACCACAGCTCCACAGGACTCATGATGAAGAATACTTGGTCCAACAGCCTAACAGAGAAGTGATGCAAATTGTAGATACACACACACACACACACACACACACACACACTTAATAAATATGGAGTCATGCAAAACAAATTCCCAAACTTGACTTTATATTATGCATGTGTATTTATGCATTTATGTGTATATATGCACATACATCTATATATATGTGTGTGTATACATGCATGCATGCACACCTATACACACATTTATATACACACAAGCACAATTTTGTGTTTATACATGTATAAATATATGTGTGATATGTAGAAACATTTACATAGATCAGATATTAAAAAGATCAATTTGTGAATTTATTATGCATAATTGCATAGAGTGGATATTTGTTACAAGGGTTTTTCCTTTTGTTTTGTTTTCCTCCCCACCTCCCCTCAGTGTAGTAGTGTGGTTAGCTAAAAGGGGGAAAGAAAAATGTAATGTTTTTTAATTTAAAAAAAATCTTCAGGCAAGGGTTTTTGAGTCTGCTTTAAAATCAAAAAAATACTTTCAAGATTTTATCATTAATTTGTTTTTGACCTTGATGTACAAATGTTCTTTACCTGAATGAACCAGGTAAGCTTGTATTGTTGCAAGGTTTTGACTATGCTTTGTTTACTCCATAGTAGTGGTGTATTAAATTTCTTGTCCAAATACACCTCATGATGGTATTAGGAGCAATGGAAGATGATAATAGCTCATCAGTCATGACCATCTTTGCTTTGGACATTTCTCAAATCTGTCCTTCAGACATTTGCCAAAACAATCTTCCTATTGTATAAATAGGACCACATCACTCTCCCGTTCATCAGGCTTCAGTGGTTTGCTATTACCTCTCAGATAAAATCCCAACCCCACCATTTAAATGCCCTCCATGACAGTTCCACATGACCTTTTCCATATTAATTCTATTTTATTCCCTTTGATGCACAATAACATTCAGCAATAGCGGCCTAACCTGTTGTTCCCTAAACTCACTTGTCCATCCTTGGCTTCCGTTCCTATATCCAGATTGTCCTGTGGGTGTGGAAGACACTTCCTCCTTATCTGCAACTTTTTGTCTTCCATTTGGGCCTTGCTGATGGGCTACCTCCTACAGGAAGCCTTACTTGATCTACCTAATTGGAGTACTTTTCTCCTCCTTAAATAATCAAGTGTCTACTTCACTCTATTCCTGTTGTGTCCCCTCCCTTCTAGAATGGATTCTCCTCCAAGACAGGAACTAATTTCTTGTTTTACCTTTATAACTCCAGAAACTCGTAAAGTATCTTGTATATAGAAGATACTAATAAATGCTTGCTGGGTTAGATTGCATGGTTTCCAAGGGGGACCCTTGGTTTTTAGGTAAATAATTATGTAAAATAGACAATAATAGATCCCTCCTTAAGAAAGCCTTATCTTACTCTACATGAACTAGTTAATTCCTAAATTATCTATTTATTGCTATGTATCTGTGCTCTTAGGCAGAATAATTTGATAATTTTTTTTCTAAAAGGGAATGTGACGATCAATAAGAATTCTTTAATTTTTTATTCCTGTGTGCCAGGCCCTGGGCTACAAGTCTCCCTCCTTGTGAAGCTGTAAGGAAGCTGAACTAGTCTCATATATCCAAACTTGCCTGTTTCTGTCAAAACCATGACATGACCACCTTTCCAGTCCCCCATGTTTCACAACCTCACTCTTCCCCATGGTCATTATCAATTAATTGCCAAGTAATTCTTTTCAATGTATCTCCTTCCTTCTCCTTACAAAGCTACCACCTTGCCTCAGGCCCTCATTCACTCTACCCTGTACTATTGCTATAGCTTTTTAATGAATCTTGCTGTTAATCCTTCTCCTTTCCATTCTCTCCTCCAAAAAGCTGCCAAAGTTATTTTCCTAAAGCACAGATCTGACTACATTACTCCCCTGCTCATTAAACTTCAGTGGCTCCCAGATGAATCTAATAGAAAATATGAGATCCTGTTGGGTATTTGATAGCTTTTGCAGCTTGGTTGCAGTACTGTATATTAGGCCTTTTCTCACATTCTGTAGTCCAGCCAGACCAGGTTTCTGGTTGTTTCTCATCTATAATAGTCTAGCTCCTGTCCCCTGACTGTTCCATGGCTTGTGTCCCATGGTTGGAACATACTGTTCCTGATCATTACCTTTTGAAATTCCTTCACACCCTTCTAAGTTTAGTCCAAGTGCTGCCTTGTGAATGAGGCCCTTCCTGATTCTCTCAGCTTCTAGTAATTATCCCCCCTGCCCCCTCCACCATGAAAAAAAAAACACCACAACAAAAAACTACATCTACTTTCTCTATATCTTCTATTCACTTATATTGGTATATATAGTATTTCCTTCATTGACTGTAAGCTTCACAGGGGCAGGGACTGCTTTGTTAGTCATAAGCCTAGAAGTCATTGATATTATGTCTGAAGTTCTCTGAAAGAAAACTCTGCGCACTGTCCTCAATAAGCTTACCGATGGGACTTACCCATCATTCCGTGGAGCCTGGTCTTGAGTCTCATTCTTTCTGTTGACTTCATCCTTAAAGGCTAACCTAAATCTCTCTTGCTATAGTTAAAGTCCATTACTTATATTGTTCAGTTCAAATAATCATATATTCATATATATTTCATTATTCCTTCTGATGTTGAAAGGTACCATGATAGGCTCTGGAGATAATAAGAAATAATTTTTTAAAATAGCTTCTTTCCTTAAGAAACTTGTGTTTTCCTTAGGGGGTAGAATATCTAGACAGTCAGAAAATACATGATCACTGGAAAAGAAAGAGATTCCTAAGAAGAAGAGGCATGAAGAAAAGCTGATTTTAGGTTGGATTTGATAGCGCATTGGAGAAAAAAATAAGGAGGTAAGGAGGGAATGCAGTCCAGTGTGAGGGATAACCTTTACCAAGCCTTGTTAAGAAATGGGAGATGACTTGTCATGTCTGGAAGCAGGTAAGCTAATTTGTCTGTGGGGCGGGGCAGGACAGGGCAGGAAGAGAGAGAGAGAGAGAGAGAGAGAGAGAGAGAGAGAGAGAGAGAGAGAGAGAGAGAGAGCTAAAAAGGTAGTTACTTTCAGATTGTGAAGGACTTTAAAGTTAAACAGAAGAGCTTATATTTAATTCTAGAGGCAAGTGGGAGCCATTGAACCATCATTAGTGGGAGAGTGACATGGTAAGACCTGCATTCTAGGACAATTTGGCAGCTATAGAGACAGTGGGTTAGATGAGGCGAGACTCCAAGTAGAAGTACCAGTTAGGAGACTCTTTAAACAGTTCAGAGAAGAGAAGATGAAGGCCTGAATTAGAGTAGAGAGATTGAGACGGATACGAGTTGTGATGGAGATAGAATCACCACGATAGATTGGCTATGGGGTGGGAGGCAAAAGACAAAGTCATGAGCATTATGGAGTATAGTGTGATACAAGGCTAGGAGGTAATGTTGGGAAAATGTAGAAGGTCTTTATGACTGAAGGCAGAGTTTCTAGTATGTACAACAGTACATAAGATCATCTACATCCCTATGAACAGTCCTTTTGAATTAGGTCTCAAAGTGCTGATGCTAATCAAAGTCTATCTCACTCTCAAGATGTAATATAGAGGTAGAGATATTTAGATATATGGAGATTTAAATATTGGAGATAACTTAAGGCAAGTTCATGGAGTCAGGCAGTTAATCCACAGCCATATATTAAATGCTCACTATGTGTCAAACATTGTGCTAGACTCTGGGGATACAGAGAAGTACAAAAACACAGTCCCTGCCCTTAAGGAGCTCACATTCAAATTGGGGAGACAACATGCAAATAATTATATACGTACAAGATACAGACAGAATGATGGAAGGCAATCTTAGGTGCAATGATCTTACGTTAAATGATGTGTGAGTTAGTTTGATCATCCAGTTTCAGCTGAAATGAGTGTCTTTATGCTTGACTCCTCCAAAAGCTGTTTGCATTTTAACAAGGACCCTCAATGCTTTTGCCCAAAGCAGTGACAAATATGGCAGTCTTAGACTTTTGGCAGAGCCAGCTGGGGAGCTATTTCAGAGTCGGAGGATTTTTCAGCATTCCTAAAATCACACTCTAATGGCAGCTGCCTATCCTGCATACTTTGAAGCCATCCTAAGGATAAGCTTGTCATGTTTATGACATATAATTATTAAATGTCTGGCCATGTGGGATAGCTGGAAGAGTCGTGAACTTCAGATTTACTAAGATTCTGAGCTCTGCCTCTTCCTGGCTATAAGCCCTTGAACAAATCAATTAACCTCTTGAGTCTTACTAACCTCATCTGTGGAATAGGTATCGGCATATCTGGACAACCTGTTTCACAAGGTCATTGTGAGAATCAAGGACCATGTTAACCTTAAATACGATAGTAACGAAAGACAACAATCTCATGTAGGCCTTCATCTTTTATCCTCCCCTCCTGCTTCAATACACATAATGTTAATAGCTGCAGTATTAGTAGTGGTGGTAGTAGTAGTACAAGTAGTAGTAGTAATTTATGAAGTATTTTAAGGTTTTATATATGTTATCTCAGTTCATCTCTATGCTTTCTCCCAAGTATCTATGTCAAACTTAAGGACTAAACCTATCCTCTCTCCTTTTTTGTACCTTATTTTCTCCAAAATTATGTTTCTTCTCTAAAGTGAATGATCTGGCAACTCTCTTTATCCCTGATGAAGATATTACTCATAATGGAGCAGGCAGGTAGTACAGGACTTGGAGTCAAGAAGATCTGCATTTCATTCCTGCTGCAGACAAGACTTTGGACAAGTCCCTTGACTTCCATGGATCATATTTTTTTCCTTTGTAAAAATAAGTAAATAAAAGGAGAGGTTGGGGTAAACATAGCACTTTCCTTACAGGATTGTTGTGTGGCTCAGACAAAATGTCATGTAAAAATTGCTTTGCCAAATATTATATGAAAGCCAGCCATCACCATTAATAATAATTTTATAGCATATTTTAGTTTCCCCTTTGGAATTTATTGGAATGAGTATTTTATCTTTCTGTAGCTTTCCTTTTTAAACATCAGGGCCTTGCATGAACATAGCTGCTCTGCTGCAGTCACAGTGCCCTTGATCATCATTGTAAAATATTAGATTCAGTTATTTCTGATGGATTCAGAAATGAGATGACATCTCTGCTTTTCTCTTTTTATCAAGATTAATTGGTTCTATAGACAGGTCTCCAATTTGCTCTATGGATATGATCAGTTCTCAGTTAATGCTTGATTTTTTTCCATGAATCGAGCAATTTCGAAAGCATTAATTTGTCTAGGACTATTGGAGAAGCTATGAATGCCAGTCCTTAGCATATCTGTTTGTAGATGGCTTGGATCTCAGGTTAATTTCTCTGCCTTACCATAGGTTGCATTGTTTGTTAGTGAGTAGTATGATAATTCTTTCTTTTGAAATACTAACTTGGATCTGAGGTTTTTCACCTTTTTTAATGTCATGGACCCTTTTGTCAGTCTTGTGATTCCTATGGCCCATTTTCAGAATATTTTTAGACGCATAATAGAATAACATATATAGAATTATGAAGAAAACTTGTCATATTCAAATTGTCTGCATATTAAAAAAAAGTTCACATTCCTGTGTTACTTCTAAAAGCTCCATTTTTTTGTTAGCAGTCACATACCGTCACCATGCCTTAGTGGGCACTTCTTTTTGTAAGTTGTCAGTGCCAAAATAAATCATCCTCTGGCATCCCACCTTCTGAGGCTGTGCCTCTGAATTTAGGCACATTTTTGCATAAGGAATTCACATTTAGAGTAGCAACAGTTAAATTAATATTTCTGGATGGTCTTTTAAAATTTACTCTTTGTCCTCTTTTCTGCCATAGTGACTTTATCACTGAACAAATCCTCAGTCACACAAGACTGAGGACTATTTTGTTTGGGTCAACAGGGCCAAATAATTCATTATTTTATGAACAACTTTCTAGTCATATGCCTTCTCTAGGTTGGTGCTCAGATAGGGTTGTATTTTTTTGGGGGGAATGAGGAGTCTGGGATTGAACTCAGTGCCTTTCCAACGCTGTAGAAGCTGTTAGAATTTGTATTCCACTGTCATATTATTTCAGAATCTTCAGTCACCTTCAGGTATAATAAGGCATCAGAGGGTTTTTAAATTTTTTAAAAAAATTTTTTTCTGACAGTGATTTGTTTACTTGCTTTTGAGGAGTATGACTGAAACTGTAGAACATGACAAATGTCCAGCACAGAATGATTTATTGTACAGTCAGATCATTATATGATTAGAGCAAAGGTCAGAGCTGGAGCCAAAATAGAAGAAAGAATGGGGGTAAGATGCTGAGTGTGATTGAAGCAGCTCCAATCTCATTGGTTGATTTTGAAAAATGGACAAAATTAAAGACGTTGGTAGTTATCGGCATTTCTTAGAGACATTTATCTCATATAAAATTTATTCCACAAGCAAGCCCAAAGAGCTCAGAAATTCCTTCAGCCTAAAAAATGCTTATTCTCTTGGCCAAGTAGAGTGAAATAGGGGCCAAGAGCAATAACAGTCTGAAAGTCAAGTTCATTTTCTAAACATGGAGGAAGAGGGATGGAAGAGGACGGACAACATTCCCTCACCAAAAAATGAAAAGTAGTTGAGGGGGAATGGAGCCTTCAGAGAGGCAAAAAGGAGATTCAACTAAGACAGACCATCCCCTAAAGAAATTTTAGAGGCAATAGAATGGAAAAGCATTTATTAAATGTTTACCACTTAATGCCAAACATGGTGCTCAGTGATAGGGGTACAAATAACTAAATGAAATAAACCCCACTATCAAGAATTCATTATCCAGTTGGAGGAAGATAACACATGACAAAGGATGGCAGGAAAAAAAATGAAACCGATCTTATTTTAAAGAAAAATAGGGTGTCATGTTTTCATCAGCAATAAGGCTGGGGCAACCATCTTTAGATTCTCCCACCTCAAGACCTGAAACCTTGAATTCACTTGTTAACTTGATCTGCCAAACCCACATTAGAATTATGCAAGGTTTTGTGACAGATGCAGGGACATAAATCTGTTCAATGCTCTGCTGAATATTGACATCAAATGAGATGTAAATCAGAGAGACATGCTTACTTGAGGTGTTCATCATTGTCATAGAAGACATCTTGCACTGATTACAGACAAAAGTAGTATTTTGTTGATGGCAAGTTTTTCTCCATATACTTATTCATAGATGATATTGTACAAAATAATATTCAGCCCTCAGAATAAAGTATCATCCCTGAGATCTATGGACAGTCAAACCAGTCACCCTGGAAAAACTAAGCGTATGAAAAATGTATTGACCAGAATAAGATGGACAGCTGCCCTGAGTAAAAAAAGAGTCTAGAGGAAGTGGGTTCAGGTTCTCCCTATGAGTTGTGAAAACAATCAAGTCCCTTAGCATCCCTGGGTCCTAGGCAGCTCTCTAAGTCCATACTTATACATGAATTACTAGTCCATATTGGTTGAGAGAATTTCCATGTTGGATATTTCCCAAACTGGTAGAATCAAAATTGTAGAACAATGCATATATCTATTCATACACTCATATAATGGAGAAACATCGTGCATATATATGTATATATGTGTGTGTGTTTGTGTGTATATACAGACATACCTACTCTATACACACACACACACACACACACACACACACACACACATACACCAACTTTGAGTGTAAGCTTAGTGACTGACTACATATTTGTTGTCTAAGGACTAGCCTGGCAAAGTGTGGAGGGACTCACTATCAGTTTGGCCAAAAGCTGATGAATGTTTGATTGCAATAACTCCTGAAATCTGCATATTAAGTTATCAAGGAAATATAATGTACCAGTGCAGAGATTAGTGAGATGGACAAAATTATAGACTGATTCATGAAGAGCTGAAGAATATCCTAGAGAGTAGTTGCATGTGGATAATGAAGTGGAGGAGGATAAAAAATGATGAGGTGAGATCACCATTGGAAAACTACACTGGCCCCAAACTGTTCACTGCTACAGGTGTGCATTTCTTCACCACTAGTATTCTGCTAGTGATGATAACCTGTGAATCATGGAAACTTTTTTATTTCTTGGAAGATTTAAAATTATAAATCACCTAAAGGACAAGCGAAAGATGCATTCAAGGCATCAGTGAATTCTAGCACATTGCTTGTGATTACGTGCTCATGACAAGGGAAATAAAAGACAGCATTGTGGACGTGTATGAAAGGAAAGGGAGGTGGGTTGGTCTTGTAGCAAGAGAAAGTGATGAGGCGAAAGAGAGACAGCCTAAACTGTGTAATGACACTCTTGGGATCAAGGATGAAATCAAAGGAAAACCTTGAGTTCCTTGGATGAATATTCTGTGAAGGATTTATGGAAAGATGTACCTGTGATCACAAACCACTAAGGACTTAGGATCTGTTTTGGAACAGGGAATTCCAGTACCAATGAAATCACTCTTTACTTCATATAAAATTACATCCTTGGTGCAAACTTCTTAACAAGAAGAATGGCTGTTTTTGAGAGCTTGGCTTTTTTAGAGGAAACACCAAGATTACCATCTGTACTTGATTCCTAAGACATAATATAACTCAAAAGATCTGATATTATGGAACAGAGTATGATTGTGGTTGATCCCCTTTAGACGTCATGGAGTTTCTCCCAGTATGCCAGACAGCTGTTTACAGTGTTCTCTTTTAGTAATGAATGATTCACCAAGAGCAGTAGTTACCAAACTTTTGAGTCTCAGGAGACCTTACTCCTAAAAAATACTGAGGATGATTCCCCACTAAGCTTTTATATATGTGGGTTATGTCTTTTGATATTTACCATGTAAGAAATTATAACTGATAATTAAAAAATATTTATTGATTTATCTAAAATGCAGATATCCATTAATATTTATAATTATGTATGATACAATAATGAATCAATTGCATATTTATAATAGCATTTTAGGGAAAAGTAACTATATTTTTTTTTAAAAAATTAGTAGCATTATTTTATGTTTGCAAATCTCTTTTAATGTCTAGTCTAACAGAAGAGAGCTGAATCCTCAATCTGCTTCTGCATTCAATCTGTTGTGATGTTGTTTTGTTGGCAGTATATGAAGAAAATTTGGCCTCACACAGATATATAGTTGGAAAAGGGAGTATTTTAATAGGCAAGTAACATATTATTATGCAAATAATTTTTGACTTCAAAGACTCCCTGAAAAGGTCTTGGGGACCCCCAGGTATCCTCCAACCATACTGTGAGAGCCACTGACTAATGACCTACTTTTTGATATTTTAAAGATAGACTGGTAGCTTGTAGAATGACTGAGCTGATTCTGTTAGCAACATACTATTGACAGGATACTCTGTTCTCACTGCTTGATTTCAATGCAAATAAGAATACTGAAGGCACTATCAAATTTGATGCCTCCCGGTATGGTGATGAACCTGAATTGTCAGAGGTTGTCCCTTTGAGACAATGACTGGAAGCTACAGCAAGGCAAAGTGGAATGGGAAAGTGGTTGGGATAGTAATGCATGCCCTGACATTCTAAGATCTTCTAACAGTGTGTGGATAACCATTTATTAATGCATTGTTACAGGAATCTTTTCTGGGCTATGGGATGGACTGAATTGCCACTGAGTCACTTCCAAATCTGAATTCTGTGATTTGGTGATAATGAAGCCAGCTTTGGTAAACCTTGCCAACCTGGACGGGTTTCTCACATGTGGGCAAGAACTGCCTGTGCTGTTGCTTAAGGATTAGTCAGACTGAATTCAAACAGACTCAAGCCAGAATTTTGGCCACTAGTTGATGATTTAGTCATATAACTCATCAAAACCATCTACTAAGGCAGTTTTGCAATTTCCATAATCCAAGAATCACCCACAGTAAAAAAAAGTCCTGATTATCTGAAGATCCAACACTGATATTAGGAAACTTATTTACTAGGAAAATAGGGACATCCATAATTCTGAAATCCTTATTTGTGATTTTTTTAGCAGACTGGAAATTCATATTTGAAATATTCTTTTGGTTTTCTTTTTAAAGAGGAACCGAAATAAAAAAAGAAGTTTGGAGAGCACACTTAGAATGAAATTTTTTTAAAGTGTAATATATTCTGGAGAAAAATGAGTATATGAAAAATAATTTTCAAGACTATGGTGACAGCTATTTTT
Source organism: Bettongia penicillata ogilbyi (assembly GCA_023548195.1). Lineage (NCBI taxonomy): Eukaryota > Metazoa > Chordata > Mammalia > Diprotodontia > Potoroidae > Bettongia > Bettongia penicillata. Next base: position 6,747,681 of record JAJHZJ010000496.1, read on the forward strand.
TTTAACATCTCTAAGGATCAAACTAAAGTTCTCACCTTTTCAGCAGGTGAGGTTTAGGTAGGACAAATACTTGCGTTAACAAAAGATGTTCTACAGGGAAACAAGTTGTCAATGATGGCTCTCTTTTCTGCTGATGCATAAGAAGAAACTACCATTAATCTTAAAAGAAATAAACCAAGGAAAAGCAGCCATAATTTACTGTTACAAGCCAGAGTCAATTCTGAATGCCACCCTTCATGCTGGATTTGTTTGTAAGAACTTGGAGCTCAGAAAGGGATAAAGACTGATGAATTTTTAAGTTGAACACAATAGAATATTCCTTTAAAAATCCATAGAATCTTAGAACTGGAAGGAATGTCAGAAATCAACTCATTCAGTTCTTGAGGGATCCCATATGGCTGCTGAACTCATTGCTTCTCAAGATAGCCCATTTTATTCTTGTCTTTTTCTCCCCCTTCCCTCAAGCTGAAATTGGCCATTCTGAAACTTTGATTGTTACCATCTCTGCCAGAAAATTGCTATCAAATTCTGCCACCACACCCTGCTCCCCATCTCTCCCTCACAGGCCAGTCTTCTATTTAGACTTTCCCAATGCCTACAGGGAACTGATTCCTCACATAACCAGGGTTTCAAATTCTATCACCACTACTTGGGATGTGCTCTATTAGCTCAATGTCCTTGCTAAAATATATGGCACTTAGATCTGGACACTACTACTAAAAGGTAAAGAACAATGGAGCAATGACTTTCTTTGTCCTAAAAGCTGTTCTAATAATAGAGCCTAAAAAGTCATTAACTTTTAGGAAAGCTTCAGTTGACACATTAACGTGTGTTGAGCTTATAGTCCCCCTACAAAGCTATTTTCACATGTTCATGTTGCCTGGCTACTTCTCCCTCATTTAGTTCTTAGGCATGTGTGTTTTGAATCCCAGCGAAGGACTCCACATTTTTCACTGTTCAATTTGATTAGAATTTAGTTCATCATTCTGAACCGCAAATATTTTTTGGCATAGAGTCTGTCATTCAGTCAGCTGTTTTTTTTTTTTTTTAAACTTTGCATAACCTACACATATGATAAGCACGGTACCTTTATTCACTGGCCTAAAGTTTAAAAATTCATTTTGAAAATCAGGACCATCGCAAACCTATTACCCTGTAGTATCTCCTTACTTTGAGTATTTTCCTCCTGAAAATGAAGGAACCTAAGATTTTTAAAATAATTGCTGAAAAATCAATTTTTCCACAAAACAGTTACACAACGATGTATTTCTTTTATTAGAGTCAGTCAAAATATCATGAAACTAGAAAGTCAAAAACCAAAATACAAAAGTTTCAACCATCTGGGCAAAAAGAGCAGTACAGTCAAATTTCAATAAACAGCGGTTTACCAAAAAACCCAATCAATACAAAACAATTGAGAAATATAGCTTCTAGCTATATATGCTATCATATTTGATCACTTAACATCAACACTGACAAAAGAAATGGGACCATCCGAATTCAAGCAACTTTGTCAACTATTCATTTAAACAACTTCCAATATTTCACAGCTGTGTCCACTACTCCACCCATTGGTAGCCATTCTGGGAAGGGGTTAAAACCATGCTTTTTGTTTCAAAGAAAACAAGTAAAAAGTTGAGTAAATACACATGGGTCCTATGATACACAACACAACTGTAAAGCGCATTATTTGTGTAAGAGGACCACAAAGCCGTTCTCAGGCAGCTTTCCTGTGGTACTCGGGCGGGGCCACCCCATAGTCGTTGGCACTGAACAATGCAGCGGAGTTCTCCGCTAAGTAGTTTAAGAAATCATGCAAATGGCTTAACAAGGAGGTCAGACTCCTCTGGTCCATAGGGGTCTGGGTCAGCATGCCGCCCATCTGGACGAAAAGGCGCAGCAGATGCGGGGCCCCGTAGATCTGGCACAGCGGGACGTCGGGGTGCAGGGCCAGGATGTCCGCGTACTGCGGCCTCTCGAACTTGTACAGCAGCTGCGTGCCCAGCATCACGTTGAAGTACTCCTTGAGGCCGGTCACCACGTCCATGAGGCCGCTGGGGTCCTGGTCCCCGCTCAGGCCCTTGGAGCGCGCGTAGTCGTCCAGGATGGAGGCCACCGTGCTGCGGGCCGGGAGCTCGAAGAGCTGGCTCTGCTTCGTCACCAGGTCCCAGTCGTCCACGAGCCACAGCTTCAGCTCGCGGGGGATCTCCATCCTCACCTCGGCCCTGCTAACCTCAGGGCTCTCCGCCGTGGGGTCCGCGGGCGTCCTCCTCTTCCGCGGGGGCTCCGTGCCGCTGGCCTCCCCGTTCCCCGGGCTCTCCTGCGGGTCCTTTCGGGCCCTCCCACCGTTCTTCGGCGGCAAGCCCAGGCCCGGCCCCGGGATCTTGCGGGCCCGCAGGCCCCCTCGGGCCCTGGCCCCGACCCCGGCCTGCTGCGCCTGGTGGGCCCTGAGCAGGTCGCTCTGCCGGGCCAGGTTGGCCTCTGAGTACTCGAGGACGCGGCTCTCAGGCACCCACTCGTCCCAGTTCTTGTTCCAGCCCGTGTAGTGGATCAGGTACATGACGGAGCCGGCCTCGGCCTCCGCCTCCGGCTCCACCTCAGCCTCGGCCGCCACCTCCGCTACCCGCACGCACTTGGCCTCGTACAGCAGGGAGCCGTGCAGGCACAGCAGCCGCTGGCCCGCCTGGAACTGCGCCTTCGGGGCCCCAGCCTGCTCCTGCCGCCCGGTCTTCCTGCAGGCCTTGGGCGACATCGTAATCCGTACGGCAGCCTCCCCCGAAGAAGCTCTGCACGCCCAGCTACAATCTGCTCCCGCCAACGGCTGCTCCGACCACGGCAACCCCGCAGGCGCCCAACGCTCCGGGATGGCCAAGGCTACCCCTGCGCAGGCGCGGAGAGGAACGCAGGCCAATGGCTGCACAGACGGCATCACGCCCCAGACGCCCAGATGCACGTACACCCTGGGCAAGAAGATTCCCCTAGCAACATTCCGCTCGGGATTCCCCTAGCAACACTCCGCACGGGATTCCCCTAGCAACACTCCGCACGGGAGCAGGTACCTCCAAGTCTGGCCAATCCTAGCCTGACACCCACCCCCAGCCCCCATGCCTGAGCAGGTTTAAAGGCACCTTCTGTCCCCATAACTGCCATGGTGCTACAGCACAGTCATTTAGAACAGCGCACTTCCTGTGATAATCCAACGGGTGGCTGTCCCCACACGGGCAGATGTTCTGGCCGTGTTGCGGGGCTCGCTGTGTCCTAGCCAGTGTGGCCGCTGTCACATATGTATTCATGGCACTCCTGACACAACCCTGGAAGGGGCCTCCCTGCAGCCCCAGCAAGGCTCAGTGCTTGGATCTGGCGCCGTTGGTGGCGGCTGGCACAGCACTCTGACCAGTCAGTGCCACTGCCCCAGCCCCGCGTCCAGAGAGGACCAGGAGAAGGCCAGCCAGGAGGCCTACCGGGCCGCTGTGATGTAGAAGGTTCACACCATGCAGGCGTGGAGCTGCTCCTGCCAATCAAAGCTCACGCACTGGCTTCTCTGGCCAATCAGAGCTCATGCGCTGCCTCCCCTAGACAATCAGTGCTCACGTGGAGCCCTCAATGGCCACCTTTTTTGCTGGGGTCAGGCATCTCGGAGACTGTCACCTATCGTCTCTCTGCCCTGTAGTCGTCAGCCTCCTCTCCCTTGGGTTTCTTGGGGTTGGCCCCTTCTGAGCTGCAGGCCCCAAGTGGGAGGTCCGACAAGGCTGGAGGCCTGTCTGAGGTCCCCCAGGGCCACAGGCCAGGGCGGGAGGTGGATTAGGAAGGCCATTGACCCCGTGGTGGGAGTGCGGACCCAGAGACCTCCAGCCCCACCACTCTTGTTACCTTTGAGGAAACTGAGGCCCAGGTTACCCACGTGGGGTCGGCACACAGCAGGCACACGGCGGGCAATGACCAAGACGCTCTGGATGGCCTCTTGTCCGGCCCAGGGTCTGCTTTATCCCAGGGCCAAGGCGTGTGTCCCCAAAATTGGTGCAACTAGCTTAGAACCGCCCCAAGACTTTTGGGATGCCCTGGGTATGCCTCAAACCCTCCTCCGTTTTTTCCTTCTGACAGTTAAGAATGTAAGCTTGTTGCGAGAGGAGGGCTAGTCCTTATTTGTACTGGTATCGCCAGAGCCTAGGGCGTGTCTGAACTGTAGTAGATACTATGTAACATCTACGGCCTGAACTGCTCTCTTATTCCGTCTTCATCCATGCGGCCGTCATCCTAGTTCTCATTATCTAGCTTTCAAGGGCTTTCCCAGCGTGGCTTCTCATTTCACTTAATTAATAGTCTAACACTTAACTCCTACACTGAATAAGCCGCGTCTGGCTTCTTTAAAAAAAAAAAAAATTAAAAGGGAGGGAAGGGAGGAAGGACTGAAAGAAAAAATCTTTCCTAGCTTGGATTAACTTCCTTCAGTCATGTCCTCCGTTTTTCCAAATTGTGCTTAGCACACAGGCACCCTGGAGACTTGGAAAACGTCTTGATGACTGGTGACTCACTATCCAGTTGTTTTATAACTACTAAAATTGTATCACATTCAACTTTTTATAGGCATTTTTTAGTGTCTGCCCTCCTAATGTAGGCTTCTCCTCTCTCTGCCATTAGATAAGCTCCTTAAGGCCAGGGACTGGAGACTCTATGTATTTCATATCTACAGCAGTGGCACTTTTCCTACCTTGGGAGCCCCTTTTAACCAACCTGCTACTCCTAGAGGATGTAGTTTGTAGAGTGTTAGAATAGGTACACAGCCAAACTGGCCTGCCTGATGCTAGGTGTTTGATTCTAGTTTTTTATTTGGCCTTTCTCATTCATCTATATGATGGGAATAATAACAGCACTTACCGCCTAGGATTGTTGTAAGAAGCAAAAAAGTGAAATAATATATGTAAGGTACAGTGCAAACCTTAAAACCCTCCATGATAGATATTATGACTTATAATTTTGTGGATGTTGGTGATTCCCTCCTACTGTACTAATCATAGGCCTTTCTATGGCCTCTCATTTTGTACAGTTTTTACTCATATTTCCCCATAAAACCTACATTAAGAATCTATCAAAATTCTAAAGCCTTATCCCTCCCACCCCACTCTACTCACCTCCACACTCCATAGCGTAGAGGACTCAGGATGCTAGCCTCTCATATTTGTTTTGTAGAAAAGCTATTTATTCTTAACTAGAGTCTATCAATAGTGGCACTTCAATTTTGAGATAACTGTGGTATTAGATTTTTATATTCTGTCTTTTAAATAACAATCTGTAATATTTTCCCCTGTCCTCTCTCTGCAATAATAGTGTTGTTTTTAGATGATTTAGTCTGTGTTCAATATAACATTTAGTATCTCTGTGATCTTGGGCAAGTTTCATATTCTTTATGTGCCTTAGTATCCTTACTTGTAAAATGGAGAGATTGGCCTAGAAGACCCATAAGAATCCTCTGAGATCCAAGTACTGTGATAGCTTAATTTTGTTGGAAGAAGATGTTCAAGGCTTAATTATATCATTGGAATCTTACTTAAAAATTTCTTGATGGGACTCTGGAATAATACTTCCCACTTACATGAAGCATTTAGAAACATTACAAACCCACACTACCTTTTGACATATCTACTAAAGATGCTATTAAATCTGCTTTTTGTCATTTCAGAAATGTAGCTTGAATCAAGTCCTGGACGATTCCTGTGGATGTGGAAATTGTTTTCTATATCTTTGTCACATACAGATTGGATTAGTTTAATTCTCTGTTTGTACCTTCGTCTGTATCATCATTGTAGAAATTGCAACACACTTGGGTTGTGGTAATAAGTATGATCCACAGTTCTCATGGGATAGTGAAAAATCTCACCAATACTGAAGTCTCTCTATTGACGTCTTATTCTTCACTGACTTGAATTGAAAATTGAGGATTTCTGTGTCTATCGAAACTTAAATATGTTCACACAGAACCATTTGTTCAATTCCAGAACTAAATCCTTAGGTCAGTTTTCAATCCTTATGTATAGTGGATCTCAGACATTCAATACCTGAGACAGGCCTGCATAGAATAAGGCAAATATGACCCCATTTTAGACATGGCTAAAACATTCTCCCCTCCACTTCCTCACTCCTCCCCCACCCCCCATCAAACTTTACTAGAATTGCCAGTGAATACAAAATTTGACTTGAGTTTCCCACTTTTGCCCTCCTTTGCTGCTCCTTTGGTGGGATTACTGGCAAGTAATGATAGAACCAAAACATATATGATAGAATGGGGTACCTGCAGCCTCAAGGACACATATGACTCTCCATGTCACATGTTCAAACTGGATTCAATCAAAGGGCTATACTTGAGGACCTACAGAGCCACAGGCTGCCCACCTCTGGAATAGGAGGTTGCAGAAATGCAGGAACATAGATTGTTGCCATGCTGGCTATCAGACTCCAGGAAAATAGGATCTGACAGAAAAAATGATCAGTAACTGTTTGTCTTGCCTTTAATGTCTTGGGAATATCAGAAAGAAAAGGAGGAAACAAGCACTTATTATACACTCAGCATTCAACACTATGCACTGTGTTAAACGTTTTATAAATATGTCATATATGAGTATATATTATCTTATTACCCTTGGATGTAGGCACCATTATTGTTATTTCCATTCTACAGCTGAAGAAATTAAGACATATGAAGTTAGATGACATATTTGGGGTCACAGAGCTAGTGATATCATGGGGAAATTTGAACTCAGGACTTTCTGACTCCAGGCCCCAGACTCTTTCCACTGCTCTACGTGGTTAGTTAGTACTGACTTGATGAAGATCTGGGTAAGTTATCAGATTTATAAATCTGGAATGCTGGCTTTGACCAGTAATTTGCCAGTTTCCACGATATCCATCATCTCCTGTCAACTTAGGGTAAAACTTGGACTCGGGACAAATTGGTTTCAGATCCTTTCTTAGGTATTTAAGCTATTTGATTGCCGCTGAGTAAGTAATTTATCTGATCACTTCAACTCAGTTTCATCTATAAAATGATGATGATAATCACAAAAGGTATCTCATAGGGTTGTGTTTTGTACACATTTGAGTGCTCTATAAATGCCAATTATTATTATTAAGTAATTGATTGCCTTTTTAATAACCCTAATTCAATTTGTTTCCTTTGACCTATCCTATCATAATCATTTCCTAATTGGCCTCCCTTCATCTAGTCCCCTCATTTTCTAATCTATCCTCCACCCGGGTGACAAAATAATTTTCCTATGGCACAAGACTAACTTTCATACCCAAGAAAATGCAGTGATTCCCTGTTGCCCCTAAAATACAAATTTCTTAGCATTCCTTAGTATTTAAGGCCATTCAAAGTCTCTCTTATACCTACCTTCTTAGCTCTGTTTCACATTATTCTCTTTAAAAAATTTTTATATCCCAGATAAACTTGACTTACTTTCCATTCCTTTCCATTGCTATTGCCTTCCCACTTCAGTGCCATTCTATATAGAGACTTTACTTGGGACACCCTCATTCTGCTGCTTAGCATCTACAGCTTCCTTTAAGCCGCAACATGTGTGATACCAACTATGGGAAACCTCTGATCGTGAAGTGGTGAATGTTTTATTTTTCCTCAGATTGCCTTGTCTTTACCCATCTGTATATACATTTTATCTCCTTCAAAATTTAAGATATCTATGGACAGACAACATTTAATTTCAGTCTCTGTTCCCAGCACTTGGCCCAGCCCTTGCACATAGTAGGTAAGAAATAATTCTTCACTTGAACTGCACTATTCCGTCTGGGTCTTTTGTTTGTACACATAAGGTCTGAATTTGACATGTACAAATAAAAGACTTGGATAGGATCTGCCATGAAATAAAAATGACCAAGAGAACTCCATGATGAAAATAAATTTAGAATATTAAACAATTATATGTTTTTCCTCCAGCAGAACTGAATGATGCTTCTCAGTCATTTTAAAGTGATACTATGGTGTCATGTAGACTTGCACTTTTCTTCCATAAGGTAGAATGGAACACAGTAACCCACATTATGAAATAGTTGTAACAGTTCACATTTATGGAACAGTTGATGGTTTATTTAATTTATTCTTCATGTAGATAAAAAAAACTGAATCTCCAAGGAGTTCAGTAATTTGCCCAAGTGCATGCAATTAGCCAGTGACCAAGCTTTATGTTTTCCAAATCCTGTATAGTTTGGGATACTTATTTACACATATTCCATCCACAAAGTCTTTCATTATTTGTTTCCATTTAAATTCTTGGGTGAAAATTCATCTTAAACCTTGTCTTTGCCATTAATATCCTGGCAGAAAAGACCTGCTGGTATCTTATTATGATGAGTTTGCTGGTAAGGCAAGAAAAATCCATTTTTAAATTGAAGTGACATATAATTGATTAAAATTCTTTGATGTCTTCTGCACACCATCTACTTGGTGCTATTAATGCATCACCTGCCTATTGGAGTAACGTTATGTCTCTTCTTTAAATTATTTTCCTCCTGATCTTGCAAAATGGAATCATTCATTGCCATGGTAGCAGGATATACTTTATTAGAAAGGGAAATTGTGACATATTTTAGTTCATAAAATTTTGTTTCCTTTTTTATTAGTAATATTAAATGTAAGAGTTCTGTGCCCTTAATGTTGAATGCAGTTGTAGACATGTCCATCAACAGCAACCAGAGTCATCATTTGAACCTGAACAGCCTCAACCTGTCATTAGTGGAAGTCATTCTCTCTTAATGTAACAGGATTAATATGGTGCAGTACTTACAATCTTGGACTCCAAAAGAACCACTTGCATCTGCTTTTTAGTCAAAGAGTCTTGGAAGTGAGCCAGGTTTATGTAGCACTCAAGCCCATTGCTTACGTATTTGACAGTAACATCTGGCAGCACAGATGTGGAATTCTAGAGAGCCATAATTATTTTGAGAAGAGGAAGACAGTGTCTCATACAATTATTATCCTGCTTCTACCTCAGGTACTAGAAAGAGGGGATCATTTTTACTTTCCTGACAGCATATGTTTTCACAGCTTAGAGATGAGATTTCTTGATGATGTACAACATTGAGATTAAGAATCATTATATGTTTTTAAGCAAGAGAAAGGTTAAAAAGAACATCAAGGTTGTGATTGAAGACGTTTTGTTGTCCAAATGCCTGTTCAGAAGCTATTGAGTGTGATGTCAGCGTATGCAGGATAGCCTATTACAAGGAAAAGCTGGTGACAACAATGTCTCTTGGTTTCATACTATGTCCTAGAGCCACTCATAAATAAGACTGTCAGATTTGGTGCCAATGAAAGGAGTTTACTATAGCTTTGTTTATCTCTGCTGCAAAGAGTCTCTCTTTCCCATCCCTCTCTCAGACAGATTATTATTCAAAAGAAGATGACAGGTGCCACCACGTGTCTGAGAGCTTGTGTTTGAGAGGGAATAGTGTATGTGCTTGGAATCCACCAGCAGTTTTAATGGACATGTTTCCCTGTACAACCTTGCTGCCTTAGTGTGTAGTGGAAAACTCAGATTTGTAGGTCACTAGAGTAGCAACATAGATGGATGGCTAGCTGAAATTTTCTCTCATTACGAATTCACAAAGGACCAAGAATAAGTTATTTTAAGGGAGTATAAAGATGAGTAGGATGTACTGCTCACATGTTGCAGTCCTTTCTTCCCCAGGTGCATGACATAGCATGCTTTAAGGGTTGTGATCTGTAAACCCTGAGATGGACATTCTGCATAGGGAATAATTGTTGTTTTAGCACTGCTTGTGGTCTTCAGTGTGGGCCATGTGATCTTTCTCTATGTATGATTTTATCTCAGAGGCAAGTCAGGAGGTGGCTTTGTATCTTTTATAATAGTTGAAGAAAGATCCACAGCTCATCTGCACAAGGATCCTGGATACTTACTCATCCTCTAGTAATGGTGGACAACTAGATATTCATATTCAATATTATATTCAATTGTCTTATTCTTACTATATATTATATTACTATATCATATTAATTATATTACATTACATTACACTATATTATGTTATATACATAATATACATTATTTAAGACAGTTGTATTATTACTTCTGCTTGAAGCTGTACTAGCCAGGAACTGAATGAACAGGTATATTTCCAGCAAACTCACCATTACAAGTTTGCAGTATACTGAGATTACATGGAAGAAGAGGGAAGGAACACACATGAAGTGACTACTATGTGCTTAATAGGACCTAGTCCTATGACTATGCTTTGTACTGAGCACTGTTCTGTGATATCATCTCTTTTCATCATCACAACAACTCTGGTGGGGAAACACCTGAGGCTAAAAGAGGTTCAATGACTTGCCCTAGTCCCATATCGCTTGTGTCTGATGCCAGATTTGATTTCAGGTCTTCCTGACAATAAGCCCAGTGGTCTGTCCACTGCACCATGTTGGTAGAAGGATAGAAGGAAATCAGAGCATAGTTAGAACATGGGAACAACTATGAATGTTTGGAGTTTGAGAATTACTTCCTCATTATACCTAAATTTGCTTTCCTCAGGCTACCATCATCTCAGAAGGATGACTGGGAACGTGAGTGGTATGAATGTCTTGTCCCAATCTGTCTTCATCACAGTGCACCTCACTGTCCATATACTCATTTTCCATTGCTGCCCCACCCACCCCAGGACCTTTAAGGCCCTTGGTGCTGAGTGGAGAACAGCTCTAGAACATAGCACATCCACAATGCTTTGAATGTAATTTAGTCTTTATAAAATTCAAGGACCTCAGTAAAATGGCCTCCTGAACAGGAGAGAGTGTGTACAGTGGGGGGAGGGAAGGATAGAGGAAACAGATTATGGGTCAAAGAACTTGTGTTAAGATTCTACCTCTGTTTTTTCCGACCTTTATCACCTTGGACAACTCACTTAACTTTGCTAAGTCTCAAGCTCCTCTTCTGTAAAATGAAGGTATTAGAATATATTGCTTCTCAGGGGTCTTCTAGCTCTTAACCAATGATTTCATCATCCTATATTCATATTCATTCTAGATTTAATACTTGTCAGAATTATTTAGTTTTTGCAATATCCACCCAGTCACTTTAGTAAAATACTAAAATGCATTATAGATGTAAAATAAGGTACATAATTTACAATACTAATTTTCAGATTCTTCATCAAAAATTCCTTAAATACTTTTAAGTATTTAAATTTAAAGTACTTACATTTAAATACTTAAATACTTTTACTACCACAATGAAAATAATATTCATAAGCTTTTCTTGCATGTATAAAGATACTCATTCTTGGATAAACTAAAAGAATGTATAACTCTGACTAATCTTACCCCACTGCCTGAAGGACAGATATGTTACTTTTCACTCTTCCCTCACGGATATTTGGTAGGCTGTGATTTTTTTTGGGAGGAGTTCTCTCATTTCTGTCACTGGTTCAACTCCCCAATTTTAGAGGGCCCAAGAACCTCAGTTCCATTTGACTATTTAGCTTAATATAAAGTATTTCTTTCTATATAGCATTAATCCCATCAAGTTCCCATTGCCACACCCCTCTACACTTACTTCCTGAAATTCTTGTTTCTCAAGGCTTTTATGTTAGACTGATTACAGCATCCAGTCTATTGTTCTCCAATTCTAAGCTTGGCATAGCTTACATTTCTGGGTCCAGGACTCCCCTTTACCTAGATCTGAAAATTTCAAACAAAACAAGAAAACCCCCTGAATTTCTTGGTGCCCCAGGGCCTGAGAAGAGAGGAAGGTGGCTTAGGGTCTATGCTCAGTTATTAAATGATGATCCTCAGTGAGTGAGACTCAGTGAGTCATCTGCATCCTGGACACCATTTGAAAGACCGAGACAGAAATCAGGCCTCTCCTAAACTGGTGGTTTTAAAGGTCCAAGTGGTTGTGGCTTTGCAGCTGGTGAGTTTATTGGGTGATCAGGACCCCAAAATATCGACAGTCCGGATTGTGCTCGAATGAATTCGACTCAAGCCTTCTTAAAGCCAAAGAAAACAAAGTTTATTAGAGATTCACCTAATTGGGTTGCCTCTTAAGGAACCTAAGTGTTTGTAACGCTTGTATTCACAAGCCGGCCAGATAGAATCTCAGCTAGACAGAGTCTGAGCTGGATTGAATCTGAGCACCTTCATGGAGGCAAGGTGGGACTTGAATACAGAAAAGAGTATAGGAGGGATGTGGGGGTGGTATGGTAGTCCAGGGTGATGGGAGGAGGGGTTTAGGAAGGGTCTTGAGGAGAAGTCCAAGGAGGGTCAAAGGCTGGAAACACCTGGAGGCTATCAGGAGCTATCAGACAATGGAGGGTTTGGGTGGGAAGCAGGTGGGGCAATCCAGAGATCTTGATAGGGGCAGTATGGGAATGGATTACAGATCTTGATGGCAGCCTGGGGCATGGGGTTTTGATGGGATCAAGGGTACCTGAAATGAGACCTGAGACTACTGGAACAAATGGGAAGATTAGATTTGAGTTAAGAAAGGCCAGATTAAGTGGGAAGATTCAAGGGGAGCTCAAGGAGGCTCCCAGAGTCTGAACCCCATCACAGCCAGTAGGGTATTTCCCCAACCTCATGAGCACAGAACGTCTTTCCTTGGAAGCGGTTGCCTAGTGCCTCCTACATATAAGCACATGTAGACATGTATGTGTGTACGCATGTTTATGTAAATGCACTATATGTGTTTATGATTATGTGTCACACAGTCCGTGATTGATTATTTAGTTCTCACTTTTGATGTTGAGGTATTAAATCATATTTTCCTTTGGTTTTGTAGGGTAGGATGACAAATACTAGAGTAGAAGATAATAAATTGTCAGATATTTATAATATTCTGTGTTTTGAAGTGATTTTAAAAAAGCTTCACTGGCTAAAATAATTTTGGCCAAATTACTATATCATATTTAAAGAGTTTGTGCTGACATAGTGGATAGAATCCCAGACTTGAAGTAAGGAAGACTTATCCTGAGTTCAAATGTGGCCTCAGACACTTACAAGATGTATGACCCTGGGCAAGTCACTTAATCCTGTTTGCCTCATTTTCCTTATCTGTAAAATGACCCAGAGAAGAAAGTAGCAACCATTCCAGCGTCTTTGCCAAGAAAACCCCAAATAGGGTCATGAAGAGTTGGACACAACTGAAACAACAATAAGAATTTAAAGAGGTCAGAAAACCTTAGAATATGATTTTAGACCATACATAGGTAACTTTCATGAGCTGATAAAGTTATTATTGACTATGTGAACAGTAGAACTACTTTGATAATGCTTCATTTGTGATCACTGCGTGGTCTCTTTGAGATAGACATTAGTTTAGAATTTCAACTTGCCCATAATATTTACTTAATTTTGTTGAGGTTGGGCCAAAAATATTTTTCTGCTGATTTTATTGTGATGTCTCTTAAGAAGCTCAAGTTATAGTTCTTATAAATTACTAAAAATTAGTTTGGAGGCAGTGTCTCGTATTTGTATTTGCATCTCCCTGGGTCCTCTCCTTCTTCATTAAAATAGCTCCTTTCCCTCCATTTCAGTTCACTTTACTCTGCTTATATTTCCTACTGTTATGATTTGACTACTGATTCTTCTGTTTCTGCCCTTCCTTCCCCAATAAAAATCTGACCACTTAACAAACCGGATTAACATAGGATCTGTATTAATACTTTATCACAACAATCTCTTGCATTCTGTCTGCCTGTCCCTTTCTTTGTCTCTTTCATCGCATGCTTTCCTGATACTTTTCCATTTTCAGAATTTTTTCTAATTTATACCAACTTTTCCAGGCATGGAAAAAGGGTAAGTTAGAAGACATTTGTTATACTCTTATAATGTGCTAGGCACTATTCTAAGCGTGGGAGATGCAAATAAAAACAAAATTACAGTACCTGCCCTCAGGGTGCTTATAGTCTATACACATAAAAAGGAGCTGAAAAAAGGAAGACAGGAAGATGGAAGAAAAACAAAATAGAGGAAGGAATAAGTGTCTGGCCTGGACACTTCCTCATAATGGAACCTCCCTGAGCTACCAAAAAATGAAACTTCTGCTTTAAAACACATGCAAGAAATTCTGTTAATCAAATGTTCATTCCCATAAACCAGAGAATAGAGAAGTCACATGAAGGCTAGATTAAATCTGAATATTTCTACTTTCTTTCATTTTAATCTTGATTTTTAGCAGTCCACGCTTCAGGAATTTCAAATTGAACTGGGTAACTCTAGGTCAAATAAAGTTCTGGTCCTTGGAAAGTAGAGTATAGAAACTTTGATTACTATTATAACAGTTTGAGAATCAACATCCTGAGGTAATGAGATTAATGTCTTCACTGTAGTTTAAAACGAAGATCACATTTTAATATAAATGGTTCTTCTGCTAAATTAGCATGCACCATTACCCATGTCCTCTAATTGAAAAATTAGAGACAAGTTAAATGCTAGGGGAAAATCTCATGACATGCTATATTTAATAAATAGCTTATAGAATCTTAGCATTTTAGAGCTTGAAGAAACTTTTGAGATTGCCTTCTCTAAACCCTTCATTTTATAGATGAAGAAACTTAGGTGCAAAGAAGTTAGGAAAACAAGGAGGAAGATGTAAGGCAAGAATCCAGATGTCCAGATTCTAAGACCAGCCTCCATTACATTGTGATATCAGTCCTACAGATAGAATAGCCAGAAGTTTTCTGGAGATGTTTTTGCATAGAATTGTAATTCATGATTCTTTAAATATGACTTTCAGTCCCAAAGTAGCATAGTAGACATTTTTACACTTAATCCTGATAAAAGGCATGCACAGGGCAAGCTCAGTATTCAGGATTATAGAGTCAAAGTGTTTTATCCAGCCATTTCATTACATTCCTAGACCTGCTCAATTCTATGTAGTGCACTAATTACCAAAGAAACTGTTGTGGACAACTATCAGAACTGATGTTGTCATGCCCAAGACATTTTCATCATCAGAAGCTATATTTCATAGCAAATCCATTTCAATTTAATCTCTCACATAAACCACAAAAGCAAAAATTGTCTTTAAGCTGGGTTTTCAATATTCAGTGGAAATTCCTCCAATTTAAAAGGTACTTCATCTGGCATCCATAAAGTATCCATATCTTCAATAACTTTTTTTTTTCTTTTTAAACCTACTGTGTAGCCAAGTACTGGAGATGCAAAGAAAAGAAAGGACAGTCCCTACCTTTGAGAATCTTTCATTCAATTTAGTGGGATAGCAGTTAAGATAATGTATTAGGAGTATAGATAATTACAATACACAGTGATAAGTGATAGGAGCAAAAGAAAGATTCAGGAGAAGTGCTCTTGGAAAATTTAAGGGAGAAAATACTTTTTATAGCTATTTGTGATTGACAGCCATATAAACAAATAGTCTTAGTTATATATTATCCAAGTATCATCCTATGACAAATTTCCAGCTCAAATGCTTGATAATTACACTGAGTATATGATTCTTTGGTAGATTCATTGGTATAGAAGTGAAAAAGTAAATTAACTTAAGTAGAAATGTCATTTTTATTACATTAATTTGGCCTATCCGCAAGCAATTAATATGTCTCCAATTGTTTAGATCTATCTTTATTTGTGTGAAGTGTCTTTTTTAAAATTATGTTTATATAGTCCCTACGTTTGTCTTGGCAGTAGACTCCCCAGAATTTTATGCTGTCTGCAGGTACTTTAAATGAAATTTCTCTTTCTCTTCCTACCAAGTTTTGCTGGTAGTATATGGAAATGCTGATTATTTCTATGGATTTATTTTATATCCCACTACTTTACTAGGATTAATTATTTCAACTAGTTTTTCGTTGGTTGTGTAGGACTCTCTAAATATACAATCAAATTATCTGCAAAAGGTGATCGTTTCATTTCCTCATTGCTTATTTCATAAAAACAACTCCTAGTTTTATTTACTAGTTCAGTGGGTTTTTTTAAAAATTTTATTTTAGACTCAAATGCCAGAACACCAATACAGAATAGAGAAAAGAAACCAAAATATGTCATAAACTTAAATATTGTAACTTAAATACAACATGAAAGGATTCAAATTATGTAACAATATATTTTCATTTCAAGAAATCCTGTATGATAAATAATATTGTCTTGAAAATTGCCCTTCTTTGCTTCCTTGTGAGTTCTTCTGTTTTTTACTTTGTCCTTTTTCTCCTTGCCCATCCACAGAAGGCTACAAGAAAGTTTAGATATATTTCTCTATAGTTATAGACACTTAACATACACACACATATATAAATGTGTTATCCCAAAATTATTCTATACCTGATCTTTGGTTTTTGTGTTTGTGCCTATGTCTTGTTTCCTGTCCCTCCTGCCTCCTCCACTTTACTTCACCCACAACCTTGCCCTCCTCCCTCCACGAATCCCTCCCCTATCCTCCCTTTTCCATAAGTCTAAACACCTTTCTTTACCCCGCTTTTACCTATTACCTCATCCTCCCCTCTAAAACTTCCTCCTTTATTCTCTCCCCTCTCCTCATGCCCCTATTGTTTTATTTCCTCTGACTTTAGAAGATTTTTGTCCTCTAAATACATACATACATACATATACATACATACATATATACGTGTATGTATATATATATATACATACACGTATATATGTATTAAGTTGCCTCTTAAACCCATTCCTGATGAGAGTAGGTTACCAGAACTACCAGCCCTCCTCCTCCATCTAATTCCTCTGTATCAACTCTTCTTGCATCTCATTCATATAAAATAATTACTCTTTTTAGCTATTCCTAAATGGTTTAAATTTTGAAACTAATATCATAGTCAGGTTTACCCCAATCTTTGTTATGAGCTACCCAATTATTAATGACTTAGACATAGATTTTGCATATATAAAAGGTAAACAATTTTTCTTTATGAATCCCTCATAATCAGTCTTTGGTATCTACCTTATAGTTCTCTTGGTTCTGGTATGTCAGATCTTCCATTAAGTTCCGGATTTTTTTTTAACGAAGTGTTGAAAGTCTAAGAGTTTATCAAATGTCCATTATTTTTCATTCCAAATAATACTTAACTTTGCAGTTTTTTACTTTGATACTTTTTACCAGAACCCCAGTTCTTTTGCTCCTCGATATATTATGTTACAAAACCTGTGGTCCTTTAACATCTCTATGTCTAGGTCTTGTGTAATTCTCATTGTGGCTCCATCTTATCTGAGTTGTTTTAATATGGATGCTTTTAATATTTTATCCTGGAGCTGAAGGTTTCAGAATTGATCTATGATATTCTTATGAGTTTTCCTCAAAGGATCTCTTTTAAGTGGTGATCAATGGATTTTTTTCTATTTCTACTGCCCTCCACCCCACTGCCCCTGTTCTAATTCTTCAGCATAATTTTCTTTAATTATTCCTTGTATTATTGTATCAAGGTTCTTTTTTTGATCATAAATTTCAGGTAGTCCAATTATTTTTATATTTTATCTCTTGATCTGTTTTCTAAATTTGTTTTTCTCATGTTTCATTTTCTCTTCTATTTTTTCATTATTATTTTGTTTAATAATTTCTTGATCTCTTGTAATTTTGCTGGCTTCATTTTACCCAATTCTATTTTCCAAGGTGTCATTTTCTTTCTTAAGATTCTGGAACTGAAAAAAAAGAGATTCTGCATCTCCTTTTCTAATTGATTGACTTTTCTTTCACAGCCTTGTTTTTCTTAGATTCTTTTCTTCCTCCTCCTTTTTCTTCTTCTCCTTCTTCTTATTCTCCTCCTCCTTCTATTTAGTTTTTCCTCCATCATTTGATTTTTAAAGTGTTTTTAAATATCTTCTATAATCTTTTGAGGTGGTGAAGGTAAGCACTTGACATCATTTTTGGATGTTGCATGTTGTTCCTCCTCCTTGCTTAAGACTGATTTTTAAGGAATAATTTTCTTCAAAGAGCTTTTGTACCTCTTATTTCATTTGGTGAATTCTTTTTTTTAAGGTGTTATTTTCTGCAGTGTTTTTCTGTTTTGTTTTGTTTTGTTTTTTTACCAAACTTTTGATTCTACTTTTGTCACTCTAATTTTATACCTTATTATCTTCTAAAAAAAATAGTATTTTCACCTTTTAAGGGATTCTTGTTGGGCTTGTATTTTTCTTTGAGGCTTTTCTGATTGCTGTTTTGACTTCACTGACTTTTGAGTTTATTCTTGATCTCTCCTATCAACATAAGCAGATTTTTATGGTCATATTCTTTTTTTTTGTTTTGTTTTTGTTATTTGCTCATTTTCTCCATGCTTTTTCTTGATTTTTAACTTTATGTTAAAGTTGGGCTCTGTTCCCATCATAGGAATGGAGGAAGCACTATCCCAGGTTTCAGACTTTTTGTGCTGCTGCTGTTTTCAGAGCCAATTCTGAAAGTTGAAAATTTTCAAAACTTCCGAGATGGTGTGTTCTGAGAAGACGTATGATCACTGCTACCTGGTCTGCATCCTGGTCCTTACCTTGAAAAGGCCCCTGATCTCTTGGGATTTCAGTCTTAATTATCTCCTTGGGCCCCTGTTCCCGACGGTATTCCTCAGGGTCCTGACCCCTTCTGACCAAATGTGATGCTGCTCCTCAGGGCTCACACTTCCTACATACCAAAAGTGCCCCTCTCCACTCTGGAACTGTGTCCCAGAAGTTGGTATAGGCAGTCAGTTTAGCCAAGAACATCTATTCCTATGCCAGTGCTAGCACAGGGGTCCCCTATAGTCTCTTCCTGATAGCTGCCAGAGAGCTCTCAAAGCCACTGACACTTCTCTCACCGCCGCCAAGTCCTAGCATTGGTGTTTCATCCACATGATCGCCATGTCAATCTAAACACATGACATAAGCCTCTACTTCTGACCTCTTAAGTTGTCTTTGGTTGGCAAAATGTCTCACTCTCACATGTTTTTGGAAGATTTGGGGTGGGGGTTGCTGCTCTGCCACTACAGAATTTGATTTGTGTTGAGAGAGCTTGACCGAGTGAGTTATTTTAGCTCCTCCCCCAGAAGTCCATTCTGTACAGTTCTTGTTCACGTCTTCCATAAAGTCCCCAGAGAAGACACCCAGTGCTCTAAAGGTCTTTCTTTAGCGTGTTTAAAATGCTTTGCTTTGGTGCTTCACTCTTTCTCTTTTCTTATTTGAATTATTAAAATTAATCAGTCTTGGGAGTTTCCAAGGTGCCTTTAAGCTGTAAATTTTATCTTCAAGTACTCATCTAGAGTCTCTTTGAAAATCTCTAGCAGTGGTTACCCCACTAAGTCCTGAGATAATCTTCATCGGTTAGGCAGAGGGAAGTAAACACAAACACACACTGTGGGTTGTATTGTGGAATGGGCAGACATTTCAAGACTAGGTCAGTGCCTTTAGAAATCGTCGAATGGCTGTAGGAAACCTGAAGCCTGAACTGCAACAGTCATAGCTAATGTTGAGATAGCACCTACTATGTGCCAGGCACTACATGCCAAGTACTTTATAAATATTATCTCAACAACCCTGGGAAACAGATGTTATTATTGCCCCAGTTTTATCATTGGGAAAACTGAGGCAGGCAGAGGTTAAGTGACTTGCCCAGGGTCACATAGGTCGGAGGTAACTGAGATAAGATTACTATATGCATATGTGTATATACATAGACACAGAATACTTATATATGTGTGTATGCATGTGTATACATGTGTATTTGTTCATATGTGCATATAGACATATACAAATATACATATATGCATTCATATACACACATATATTAGATACTGAAGTGTTTTGCCATTTCTTTCTCCAGTTTTTCTCAGGCAGGTATTGTCACTTTTCCCAGGGACACACAACTACTAAGTGTCTGAGGTCACGCTTGAACTCTGGTCTTTCTGAGTCCAGACCTAGTGCTCTATCCACTGGAATACCTAGCTGCCTTCACACACACACTCGCCCATCCTCATGTATGTTCATACAGGCATGTGTGTATATGTGTTTGTGTTGGAATACAATAAGTTTATCTTTCCCAGGGTCACTAAGAGCATTCTTGGGACTAGTCTAACATAAGACAGGGATGTGGGAATGATATTTCTACATGATTTTAATTTATTCTCTTAGGTCTCTACATTTTCAGATTTCACTTTTTTCATCCCAAGTAGTTTAAAGAATTTAATTATCTGATATGGAGACATCTGTTTAAAATGTTCTTGAATTTTTATGGATTAATGTTCTTTATGGCTCATTCGTTGTAAGCAACAGTTCTGTCCTGTCATGATCATTCAGGTGTAGCGTGCTTTTTTTGTGGAATCGTCCAGTATTTTGAAGTTCATTTTTCAGTACAGGAATTGGTCATCTGCTAATTTATAAGTGATAGTGAATTCTGAACTGTGATTCTAGTCACTGGGTTGTGTTTTTGTAAATATTTAGTAATTGTTAAAGTTTTGCAGCCTGGAAATTAATAATAATTGCTATTATTACGGCTTGGACAATCGGTTGGAATTTGATTATGATGGAGACAATTATAATTTTAGTGCTAGGTACTGAAGCTGAAATGTCATTTATATAGGGGATTCCTGTGCAGTGTGGGGCCAGGTTTGTTACCTTTTGTCTCCATAGGGTTCTCCAGGGCCCTAAAAAGACTGGGGAGTTTCTTTTCTTCCATTTGCTTGAGTCCTTCCCGATTGTGTCCCCTTTTTTAAGTATCAGGCACTCATACCTCAGTTCTTTGACCACTTAACATTAGATAAGTCTTTCAAAGGGATATTTATTTCAGAGATATAGCAAGAAGAAGCACAAATCTAGCTTCCAACCTTGTCACTCCAACCAAATGAGTCTCCAAAGTTATCAGTGATTTCCCAGTTTCCAAATCCTTTTCTCAATCCTCATTGTCCTGGATCTCTCTGCAGCCTCTCCGGTGTTGTAGACCATGTTCTCAGCTCTCATTCACCAAGCTCCGCAGGCTCCAGGATCAAATAGAAAATGCTCTGTTTGCAGTTCACAGCCCTAGCCCTCTCCTCCCATCACTGCTTTGCCAATTTTCATACACCATACTCTTTATCATGCCTTCTTTGATACAGTGACCCTGGGTTCCTGACTGTTCTATGACCAAGACTCTTCATTTCTGGACTCCAGGCATTTTCTCTGCTTGTTCCCTATGCTTGGAATGTTCTCCTTCCTCTCCTCTGTCTACTGACCTCCTTGGAGTCTCAGCTAAAGTATCACCTTATACAAGAAGCCTTTCCTAGCCCCTCTTAATTCTAGTGCCTTCCCTCTGTCAGTTATTCTATTTATTCTGTATGTAGCTTGTTCACACATATGTGTCACACATTAGATTCTGTGTTCCTTGAAGTCAGGGAATGTTTTTTGCCTCCTTTTGTGTTCCCCAGTGCTTAGCACAGTGCCTGGCCATAAGTAAGCCCTTAATAAATTCTTACTGACTGACATACATACAAATATTTCTTCCAAGACCTTGAGGGATATGAATAATACCCCTTCCATCACCTTGGTCTCTAGGGAGAGGGAGGATCCTATAGAATTAAAGTCCAATCTACCTGAGTTGGATTCCTGGCCCCCCAGACCCCTGTGGTATACACTTGTAGGCTGGATTTGGAGGTTCTAGTTTCTGTACCTAGAACAGAAGAAAAATAGCCAGACTCAAGACCTATGTGTCATGTGACCTAATTTGGGGAGGGAGAAGGAGGCACTTCTTGGACTTTTCTCTCTGATTGAATGGTATCAGTGAAGAATCTTTTGTTCTCCAATAGAACAACAGAAGCCATCCAGTGTGGTTTGTTTAGTCAGTTTATTTTAGGTGCCTTTGCTTCTGGCCACATAGGCAATGGAAAAAAAGACTTTTCCCCACCTTATTGAAAACCAGTGCTGAATGAATGTCCACACATTTTTCAATCCTACAGTCTCCCAGAAGCAGGTTCTCTTGTGTTTTCCACATGGATTTAGGCATACACCAAACTCTCACAGTACATTGATGAAGAAACCCCTTCCAGGGGAGGCTGGCTCCCTCTCTGCCTGGCGCACAGAGAGATTAAGTTATGGTCCCCAGGGTCACACAGAAAGTGTGTTAGAGGTGGTATATAAACTCAAGTGATCCTGATTCCAAAGTCAGATTTCTATCCATGGTGCCAAGTAGATCCACTCAAATAAAAATGGGGGCCAGTAGAATGTACATAAGGATTACATATTTTGACTTAGTTTTAAAATATAATTTATGTGTATATATAGATATTTAATATCTATATTTTATGGTATTTTATTTATTTTATTAAATGTTTCCCAATCACATTTTAATCTGGTTTAGCCTGTACTCAGGAGTGTCACGGCCACATGTGTCTATCAGACTTTGTTGAACATGCCTTGATTCTGCATGCTGCCTCTATTTATCATTATTTTCTTCCTATGAAATTATTTGTCAGGTTCAGTAGCATGCATCTCTGGAGCTTGATTTTTTCTTAATATAGTCAGATAATTTATTTTCTAAATCACTCAGCATGTCCTTGTTTCTATCTTGCACGCTATCTTGAGCTATAACTGGTTGTTTACACAAACCCTGGGTGAGTAATGTAAGAGGCAGCCACTCTTACATATGGAAAAGAATCCATTGAATCATGAATGCACATATGGCCTTTGCCTGAGAAACCGTACGAATTGTACTTGTTCCCAAAAAGACTGCTTGCAACTTTCATTTTCAGTGATATAGAAATCTGAATGTGAATCAGATTCTGATATCAGTTTGTTGTCAAGAAGCTCCCATTTTACCAGAACACATAAAGCACAGAAATCCAGAAATATCCATTCTCTTAAATGGAATGTTTAAAGTAATGGTGTATCATGCCACATACAGGGCCATCTTATTTCATTTTCTTATCTGTTTATGTCTATATAGTGTACAAAGGTAGATTTATATGCTTTCCAATATAAATTTTAAAATAATGGTAAAAGAAAATTAAATGATGGTCATTATTAGTAATAGTCTATATTTTCATTATGTTTTATATTTGCCAAAACATTTTGTTCACAATACCATTTTGGGGCAGATAACACTAGTAGTATTCAAATTCCATAGGTATTTCTTTGACACTTTCTATTTGTAGGATACTGTGGTAGAGATACCAAAATGAAGGACAGAATCCCTAACTTTCAGCAATTTACAACATTGTTGTTGACGTTTAAATAATGCTTTAGGGTTAGCTGCCGGCCAGTTTTTCTGCCAAGTCCAATATCCTTCCTACTATGTCATTTATCTAGATTTACAGTGAAATATCTTTTAAGAGAAAACAAGTTTATTTTCATTAATCGTATGCTAATCTATGGCTTACAAACAATTAAAATTCTTAAGGGGAGTAAATGTGTGTGTATACACAGGGCAGAACCAATTATAGGAAGAAGACTGGATCGAAGTTAGAAAACAAGACAGGGATAAATGATTGCTTTTTGGACAGGAGAAATATTAGAAGTGTTGACTGATAATTTGGTAGCTGCCAGAATAATGCAAATTATCTTCAAGGGCTCACTGCAGTGTGATATGTCCAAACTTGTTCATTGTACAACAGTCTTCCAATTATTTTAATGCTGTTATAAGTCTGATGTGCTTTGAAAAAAGACTAACAATACTATATATCATTAGGTTTTAAAGAGTCTAATAAGTAAATATCCAGATTATATACCATTTTTCTTCTTATTACTTTACCATTTGAGTTTCATCTGAATTTGTGATAGACTCTCCCAACCACCCATTACAAAAGCCTGCTATATCTGACAGTTTGTGGGTGTCTGTTGTTTCAGTCATGTCTGATTTGTTGTGACCCCATTTGGGGTTTTCTTGGCAAAGATGCTGGAGTGCATTGCTCTTCTATAGCCCACTTTATAGATGAGGAACTAAGACAAACAGGGATAAGTGACGCATGTGACTTGCATAGCTAGTGCGCGTCTGAGGCTGGATTTGAAGTCTGGTCTTCCTGACTCCACGCCCAATGCTTGATCCATTAAGAAGTTAAGTGACTTGCCCAGGATCACACAACAAGTAAGTGTCTCAGGCCGGATGCCAGATTTTGAACTCGGGCTTTTCTCACTCCAGGCCCAGTACTCGGTGCCCTGAGCCATCTAGCTGCCTCTTTCCTCCATGTGACTACCCTCCAAATAGGTAACGATACCTCGCATGTCCTCCCTTATCTTTTCTTATTCTGGTTAAATATTTTTAATTCTTTCAACTCATTTTTATGGCATGGTTCTCAGTTTTGTTGTTATCCTGGTAACTTTCCTTAGTGTACGTCTAGTAATGTCTAGTAATGCCTCTTCTTTGAGTGGCTTCAACCGAACATAGTATTCCAGAAGTGCTAAACCAATGACGTTTTCAATAGGAGTATAACTGTACCCATTACCCTGTACCCCTATACCTCTCCTTGATGGTGCCCCTCATTACTGATGACATAGCCTTAGTTCCTATAACCTTGACACAAAATTGGTTTGGTTCCCGTGGTGCATCTTTTTTTTTTTTTTTTTTTTAAGGAGCATTCCATTTTCTTGAACTTTCCAGGATCAATTACCTGAACATCGTACCTCTAACTAGCTGAATATTTTCATGCAAAGGTGGCGCTACCATTGGTGCTCCTGGATTCCCCTTTATCCTCAAAAGTATAAAATTAATAGAATAGCTTACAAACACAAAGACAATGTCTGGCTGCTCTCTATCATTCAGTCAGTAATCTTTTTATTAGTAGGTTTGAGAATCATCAGAATCGGGATAGAAATTAAATCCATGGGGACTGATGAGATCGCCACGTGAAATAATATAGAGGGAGAAGAGAAGGGAACTTAGGAGACTTCAGAGTCTGAGGGACAGCTACTGTAAGAGGGTATGATCTGGAGCAGGTATGATCCAGTAAATCAGGCAGAGAGGGAAGGGTTAGATAAGTAGAAGGAAAACCTGGACAGAGTGGTGTCCCAAAATTAGAGAGAAGACAGTATCAAGGAGGAAGGAGTGATCACTTGTCAAAAGCTTCAGAGAAATCAAGGAGAATGAGGACTGATAAAAAGGCATTTGTCAACTGAAGGATCATTAGTAACTTTGGAGACAATAGTTTCAGTGGAATGATAGGGTCAGAAGACAAATCATATGGGGTTAAGAAGAAAGAGAGAGAGGAGAGTAAATGGCAGCACCTATTGGAGACAGTTTTTTGAGGATTTTAGGTACAAAAGACAAAGAAGAATAGTTAACAGGGATGGAAGGACCAAGTCAAGATTTTTCAGGATGGGAAGAGATATGGTCATGTTTGTTGGTGGCAGCAAAATGAGCCACTAGAGAGGGAGAGATTGAAAAAAGGGAAAGAAGGGGAATGACAAGGGGTCATCCTTTGGAAGAGACCGGATAGAAGGACACCTCTTCAACAAGGAGAAGGGCTGGACTTGGTAAAGGAGGAGGCTACTTCATCATGTATGATAGAAGTGAAGGAGAGAGTGGCAGAAGGCACCTGAGTGAGGTGGTAAGAGTTGTGTGAGTGGATAACAGTGATTGTAAATAGGCAAAAGAAGTAGAGATATGATACGAGGAGTATTAAATTTGCATCAGTATAATAGAAATTTAGCCAGCTTAAAAGAGTTTTTATTAGATTAAAAAAATATCACATTATGTGTAGTGGATATTCTATGGAAAATCTTGGGAAACTGATAGGGGTTAGAAGGCATGGAGACATGTTTCCATCTGCACTGGTTGAAGAAAGATTTACATCAGTAAATGATTTTGCTATTTTTAAGTATATCTGATCCAGACTAAAGCTTCCTATTCGCTTCCACTACTCTTACCACCAGAAAACAAATATACCCCTCCGCCCCGCTTTCATTTTGATGTATATCTTTTGTGATCTACCTTAGCTGATAAATTAGATTCATTACTTGTTCACTCTCATCTATTGTGCATGAGCTGGTTATTTAAAAGATAGGGGTAGAAATGTTTATTTCCCAACTTAATTCCATGTAGGGGTATAAACATAGCCTTTGGAGGTTTTGGGGTTTTTTTTTGTCATACCTCTATTTTATACTCATTATTTTTGAAATATGAACACAAGCTTCAAATTTGAGTAATTCCTCATAGATAACACCTAATTCTCATATAGGTTACCTGTACCAGCATTCAGAAACTTGGCTGTTGTTCATTCTCTGTACCATGATCTCATTTTCCATATTTCCCCTTCCTCCTTTTCCACTCCCAAGTGTTTAGCTTTTATTTTTGCTTTATCGCTCTTTGCATCCGGGCTGTAGTGCTTCCCTTGTCATTTTCTGTACCTTCAGTTTGGACGTCTCCCAGAGTAGATCATTATGCAGGTTATGCCAGACTTTGATGATAGCTGTTCTGTCAAATGTTGGATCTTTTATTATTTTGTTACAAGTTACATAGGTATAGATATCTGGAGACACATATTTGTTAACTTCCTGAGTTGGCATGTAGTTGCAAGTGGTGGTTTATACCATTTAGCATCATTTTCAAGTCTCTTGTTGAGAATTTTTCTTAGCATTTTGATGATATGGAAGAGTTCTGTACATTTTATTCCCTTATGTTAAACTTTTTAGCACCTTCCTGTTTCACTATGCAGAACACTGTATATTTTACCTAGCTGACAACTTTTAATTCCATTCGGATTTTATGCTGGGTCAATCTGTTTTTGTTGAAAAATAGATATACTATGTCAGTTATATAATCATCTCAAGTTAATTATCTAGTTTCTGTTTCTTTCCAAAACAGGCATATAATAGGTTAAATAGCATATTGGAGTATCCTCTACTTCTAATTTTAAAAAATATTTCAATGAACTGTATTTCTGAATACATGGGGAATACAAATAAATTTGTGGGAATGTTTATTTAGATTTCAGAGTAAAAAAAAGAAAATTTACTAGTTCCACTTTGGTTGCACGCCTAGAAGATATGGTTTTATAGATATTATACCTGCAATTTTAGGATTTTGTTTTCTAAATATGAGAGATGGCTTGGTATAACAAATAATTTGGAAGTCAAGGGAGCTAGTGTGTATTCTCAGCTTTTTCACTGTTTTTGTGATGTTCACCGTGTTATTTAAATTCTCTGGGCCTCAATTTCTTTATATGTTGAATGAGGAAGTTTAGATAATTTCTATGAATTCCTTAAAGCTCACTGATTTTTAAAATTAATATACTCATAATAATATCATGTTTTCCTCTGACTTCTCCTTGTAATGTGAATATAACATTGGATTCTCAAAAGCTGTACCAGCAGAGGCTAAGCCTAAGAAGATTCTACCACATTGAAAGGGTCTTCAAAAATGAAATGAGAGGGACTTTAAGTTGTCTAAGGACTAAATGAATTTTATTCATGTAATCAACATTATCAATGCCATTTTGACTCTTCATGATTCTCTTCTGTGTTTCTTTCAGAGGATACACTTAACCAACTAGAGATCTTCCCATTCTGTATTTCTAACATTTGATGAGTACTTACCAAGTACTTGAGTTGACTGTCAGTTGCCTGTATTTCTACATTGCCAGCCCAACATTCTTCTTATATAGATTTATTTGATGTTGTCTTATGAATAAGCTATACCTAGCTATACATTGCAATCCAGTTATGCCCAACATACATGTCTCCGTTGATGCCTGGATCCACTGAAATTTTTATTTTTAAGCATACCATGATTCACAACCGTAAGACTCTACTTGAAAGAGTATTGTTGTTAAAACTGTGGGCTCATAAAGTCATAATTCTTTCCTTCGAAGGGGTGAATTAGCCTTTAGGAACCTGGAGAAGGGATGATACATCACTACAAAATGTTAGTGTTGAACTTCTGGAACTTTTTGTAAGACTTTATTACATCTACTCTTAAGAAATATTAAGGTCAAGATAGGCACAACCTGTTAGGTCTCTTTTCATTGCATCATTTTTGTGAAGTAAGGCTAACATGCTAGATCTAATAAATCAAATAGAATGTTTTCTTCCATATAACTTCTCACTTAATATTGTACCTTCTTTTTATGCCACCAAAATATACTGCAAACCAACTCTGTATAGTGAAGATAGAGGGAGAAATGAATGAGAGGGCAGGCATTACAAAGATTTGTGTTATACTACCTAAACAAATCAACGATTTCCATCCCAACTTTTCATGAAATTGAAGGATGAGGCATATTGTTCATCACAGAAGACTAAGTCATGGAATTGAAATGCACATGCAAGGTCATTCAGTTAAACTGTTTTATAGGCAGGAAAAGTGAAGCTCAGAGAAAGTGAGTGACTTCACCAAGGTCACACAAAGACATGTTGGCAAATCTAGGAAGAATTAGCAGTGGTAATGGTTGTAGAAGTCATCATCATCATCATCATCATCATGTGGCTTTTGTGGTTTACAGAAATGGAGGGGTTTATGATAATGATTCGGGATCAGATCATCTCTACTCAAAATTAGAAAAGGTTTATCCTTAATAAATATGGACTTGTTCATTGATACAGATTATGTAAGGAGACAGAAGAAACTGTATAACATATTAATATATATTATGACAATTAAATACTTACCCAATACCTAAAAAAGCATATGTTGGAGTAGTCAAAATTATATGCCAAAACTTTGCTGTGCTTGATAAACTCACAGTGAACTCCCCATTCAATTTCCATACTATTCTTAAGAATTAAAAATAAATGAATTGTACTAGAACTGATCTATTACCGCAGACAAATCTTTGGCCCACATTTGTTCAGCCTTACCATAAAACAATTAAGAACAATGTTTTATTTATTTTTTTTTAGATATTGCTATGCCAAATACAATCTCTGAATTACATGAAATGAAAAGCTTTACAAATATAGAGGTATAGCAGGAGAAATCAAAACAAGGTGGGAACAGGATGAGGTGCATTTTATCTCTATCAGCTTGTCTGTCATTGACATTATCTCAATGATGCTTTTTGTGAATCTACAAAAGATGAATCTTAATCTCAGTAGTTTTATATTAAATTGCATAAAGTGATTATTTTATTCACATGTTCAGTGTTTCACAGAACGTTAAATACAGAAGGATTATAAAATGGTGACTTCATTCAGGACTTTCTGTCTGAACTGATCCAAAAGATATGAAAATATGATAATTAATTATTATTAATTATTATTATTATTAATGTATTGCTTTAAGGTTTTCGAAGTACTTTACACAAATGATCTCATTTGATCATTAAAGCAGTCCTAAATGAAGAAACAATTTCAGAGATATGAAGTATCTTGTCCAAGGTCAAGTTTTCTGACTCTCAGTCAAGGCTATTTTCCTTCATATTCAATTCAATTCAGTAAACATTTATTCACCACCTATAATGTGCCAGACACTGTGCTCAGAGCTGAGATATAAATAAGAAAAAGAAAGAC
Source organism: Bettongia penicillata ogilbyi (assembly GCA_023548195.1). Taxonomy (NCBI): domain Eukaryota; kingdom Metazoa; phylum Chordata; class Mammalia; order Diprotodontia; family Potoroidae; genus Bettongia; species Bettongia penicillata. The sequence goes on from JAJHZJ010000496.1 coordinate 6,777,037, forward strand.
ACTCTCTGCCTTCAAGGAGCTTATAATCTAATGTGAGAAGGCAAGACCCACAAAAAAGGCAGGAAAGTCAGGATGGAGATTAGTTTATGAGGAAGGGACAAGAGAAGTGAGGAACTTGGTACAAGGGCAACTTTTTCCAAAGAGTAGAAATGAGGCAGAGATTCAGATGCTTCTCCATTGCCTTAAGGAGTGTGATAAAATTTTTAGAAATAAAATTTGATTTTGATTCACTGAAATAAATGTATAGTATTGATGCTAGAAATTTAGCATTTTTTAGAAGGCAAAGGAAGTAATAATTATAATTGATATTTATATAGCACATTAATATTTGCAAATCAGTTTGTCTTTACATGTTATTGTTCAGCCAGTTTTCAATCATGTCAAACTCTGTGTGACCCTATTTAGGGTTATCTTGGCAAAGATACTGGAGTTACTTTGCCTTCTAGAATACCAAATCCCAAGACCTTTGCTCCTTTAAAATAGAAGCTGTTAAATATTGCATGATCCTGAATGTGAATCCACAGTATTTGAATTGTTACTTTCTGGCTGTTTGCCATAGTTTTCACTTGACTTGGAAGCTCTGGAATTTGGCTATAATATTCTGGAAGTTTTCATTTTGAGATATCTTTCAAAAGATCTTTGGTGGATCCTTATGGTTTATATTTTACCCTCTGGCTTTAGAATATGAAGACAGTTTTCCTTGATGATTTCTTGAAATACAGTATCTAAGCACTTTCATTTTTTTGGAGCATGGCTTTCAGGTAGTTCAACAATGCTTACATTATCTCTTCTCAGTCTATTTTCCAGGCCAGTTGTTTTTCTAATTAGATAAGTCATATTTTCTCCTAATTAAAAAAAAATCTTTTGACTTTATTTTTCGTGTTTCTTGATGTCTCATGGCCTCATTAAACAATTCTAATGTCTAAGGAATTATTTTCTTCCCTGAACTTTTGTACCTCTTTTTCCATTTGGCAAATTCTGCTTCTTAAGGAGTTCTTTTCTTAAGTGAATGTTTGTGCTCCGTTTTCATTTGACCTGTTCTGCTTTTTAAGGTCTTTTCTTCAGTGAACTTTTACTTTTCCTATTATTTGACTGATAATAAGGTGTTGTTTTCCTCAGTATTTTTAAACCTCTTTTACCAGCTAGTAATATTCTTTTCATAATTTTCTTGCATCGCTCTCATTTCTTTTCCCAATTTTTCTTCTATAACTCTTTTCTCCTTCTTTAACTCTTCCAGGAACTTTTTTTGGGTTTGTGTCAATCAACATTTTTATTTGAATCTTTGACTGTGGCTGTTTTCACACTGTTGTCTTCTGAGTTTATGTCTTGATTTTCCCTGCCACCGTAGTAATTTTTTATGATCAAGTCCTTCTTCTTGTTATTGTTCTTTCTTTTCTTGTTTTCCTTCTTATTCTTTTCTGTTCTTGTTATTCTTTTAAAATATTTATTTATTTTTTGTTTTCAACATTCACTCCCATAAGATTTTGAGTCCCAAATTTTCTCCCCATCTTTCTTCCCCTCTTTATAATGGCATATAATTCGATGTAGTCTCTACATCTATATTCATACTGAACTTATTTTTTCACATTAGTCATGCTATAAAGAAGAATATATAAAGAATATAAAGAAGAACCAATGGACACAACCACAAGAAAGGAGAAACAAACAAAAAAAAGAGAGAGAACAAATGATATGCTTCCATCTGCATTCAGACTCCACAGTTTTTTCCATCATGAGTCCTTTGGAGTTGTCTTAGATCTTCACATTGCTGAGAAGTGCCAAGTCCATCCAAGTCACTTATCACACACTATGGCTGTTATTGTCTATGATGTTCTCCTGGTTCTGCTCACTTTACTCAGCATTAGTCCATTCATGTTTTTCTAGTTTTTCCTGAAGTCCACCTGCTCATCATTTCTTATGGCACAATAATATTCCATTGTATTCATATACCACAACTTGGTCAGCCATTCCCCAATGGATGAACATTCCCTCAATTTCCAATTCTTTGCCACCACAAAGAATTTTTCCTGTTCTTGTTCTCCTCCTCCTCTTATTTTCTCTATCTATTTCTTGACTTTGAACTTCATGTTAACTTTGGTTTTGCTTACCTGAGGATGGACAAGTATTGCTCCAAGCTCTTATCAACCATGGGATTGTGACCATGGTCCCTGCTCTTCTGTAGCTATAAACACCAATGCTCTTCTCTGCCCTGGACCTGTGATCAAGGCTCCTGCTCCCTTCTGACTAATCACTACCTCTCATCTCCACCTGTGACCCAGAACTGTTTATTAGCAACAGAATTGTCAATTAATACCAACTACACCCCGTGCCAGCAAAGAGTCTCCAGTAATAGTTTTCTTGACACTCCCCTTCCCCACTTCCATGGCTCTCTTTGGGCTGTGATCTCCAGAAGCTGCTGCTGGCACTGCCACAGTCACAATAAGGTACATTACTAGTTTTATAGACTTGTGTACTCCAGGCTTCCCCCATACTGATATCACAGAGCTCTCCTGCTGACCTCCTAAATTGTCTTAGGCAGCAAAGATGTCTCACTCTATCCTTTTGTTGGCCCTGCTGCTCCAAAATTTGATTTGAAGAATTATTTTTAAGTTGTTTGGAGGGGAATATTGGGAGGGCTCAGCTGGGTTACTGTCTGTACTCTGCTGTCTTATCTGTGCCACTCCCTACCCAAAATAAATAAACTTTATTTTTGGACATTTATTTTTAAAGAGATAAGTGTTTTTTGTTTTACATCTATAAACATGCTCACATATAGATCTTTGTATATAAAAAAGTACATTGAAAATGATTCTAAAAATTGTGTTAATCCTGTTTATATTGATCTCACTACTGAAAAAAAAAAAAAAACCAAAACCTCATACTTCTAAGAAAAGTGAAATAGTGACTGAAGACTCCTGGATAAAGTTAGTTTGCATTTTTCTTTTTTTATTATCTTTGTACATAAGTTATCTGTATTATACTTATTTACATTTGCATGAATAACTCATAACTGACTACAAGAACAAATTATTTTAATGACATGTCGTTACCTACAGAATTCCTGAATAAAAGGAACCAAGATTAGCAGGTCATTTCCCCAGCCCCAATCCTTTTAAAGACCTTGATATCAAAATGTTTTACCAGAATGACAAAGAAGCTAGAACCTTCAAGGAAATAAAGTTGTCACCAAATGGTGCGTTAATCATTGTCAGTGGTCTGAATTGTGTTAATCTTATAGCAGATCAAAAGCAGTTAACTATTGCAAAGTATATTTTAATCCCAAACCAGACAAAAACTAGTCATAGTTTGCAGAACTATTCCTACTTAAGACTCCTTCAACATTCCCATTTGGTTGGGGATACCTTCACTTCTGTGTATTATTTAATGCTAAAATACTATAGTAGTTTGTCCATTAAAATATTTTATAACATAAATGTGATGAGAGACATTTAGTTCTAAAATATAAAAAAAAGATTTACTGAAGTAAATTTTATTTACTTCAATTGAATGATTCTACTTCTCTGCGCAAATAACCTAGATGGATGGTTGAAGACATTTAATCAGTAGAACATAAGAAAGCAAACACGATAAACGTGAAGATCTCAGTGAAGAAAGCTTGGAGAAATTATCCCTTTGTCAGAGTGCCACAATCGGAAGAAATTATACCTATAACCATGCATTTTTTTTCAAAGTACTTAACACTCTTCTCTAATATCCTGTTTCTCTGTGTATCTGGATGGGTCTTAATATGGCAATACTGCTGAAATAGATTGGACGGGATTAATTAAAGGTAGCTACCAGTCTTACGTTCTCATGTCTTGCACTTAGATTCTATGATACGCGTGTCATACAAGTTATCAGATTTGGATTTTTAGGACATTTGAATGGTCAATTTCATTAAAGCATTTAACTTCATTGTTTGTATCAACATAACTTTTATGTGTCTTGGCAATATCTCATAGTTATAAGAATGCAAGTCTTCTACAAATGACCCATTTTTTGGATTTCTCAGTGGTTTATATGACCCCAGTGAATTTTGCAACCTTCCTTCCCAGTCTGCTAAATGGGACTTGATTGAGGTTGAAGAAGAGCAATAGCCTGCTACATTATTTTTATTGCTATTATCCCTATTAATCATTAACATCATCTTTATCAGAGCAACAGGCTCCTTATAGGAAATTTTTTTTTGCAACTGAATTACGACTCGGATTTCCAAGAAGTAGTTATACATTGGACATCTCTCTTAAAAAAATGACTTATTTTGTTATGTACTGAGAACAAGGGATAACTTATGTACAGTGTATGCACACATTTAATTTATGCATTATCAAGAAAAGCAGAGGAAACACATTAAGTGGACTTCCTGTGGCAGATTTAGGGGAGGACGTGGACAATGGCCACACAAGAAGGGCAGGCATAGGTGATTGGGGTCATCACCTTCTGAAGAAGTCCCTACACTGATAAGATTGTAGATCTATGAACATTGTGGAGTAGTTAATTATCAGGCACTTTAGAATATAACAAAACTGAACTCTTATGAGCTTTAGCGTACAGATATCCATGGCAACTTTTGGGTTACATTTCCTTCAGTTTTCTGTTGCTTCTGTCCACTTTGTTCCTCTGTATAACTCAAGACTCAATTCCATTTGCTAACGATCTCTCTCTGTCTCCCTCTGTCTCTCTGTCTCTGTCTCTTTCTCTCTCTCTCTCTCTCTCTCTCTCTCTCTCTCTCTCTCTCTCTCTGTCTGTCTGTCTCTGTCTGTCTCTCTGTCCGTCTTTCTCTTTGTCTCTGTCTCTCTCTCTCTGTCTCTCTGTCTCTCTCTGTCTCTCTCTCTCTGTCTCTCTCTCTCTCTCACACACACACACACACACACACACACACAATTATGGAATACAATGAATAATCTCAGCTAATGAGGAAAGACATTAAAATACTCCCAAGGTGAAAGAGGGAAATGTTTGTATGTTTGCTTTTGTTATATCTTTGAAATCTATATTCTTTTGTAAATATTAGTCTCATGTTAAGTAGACAAATGGAACTAGAATACTCCCCACTCTCCTCCTAAAATCTGGAGGAACGCGATTAATTTGGTTTCAAGTCAATGGCAATGACGAGAGGACCACCTCCCCACTTACATTCCCTTTTAGATCTTAAGAACCTATGGGGCAGAATGGCATTTAACACAACTTCCCCTTAGAGAGTAGGGTCATGGTAGAGGGGTGTGTGTGTGTGTGTGTGTGTGTGTGTGTGTATTTTATTGATATACCTTAATGTAGTCAGAGTATATTCTAATCTGATTCTACTTTATCTTATATTGTCATTTTTCTTTCCATATTTATATTTTTCCACTCTCAATTACTTTACAATGTTGTATTACACTAATATAGCATAGATTATTCAGTTCCATCCCAGTTATTGGAAATTCATATTGCTACTGCTTTTATTATTTTATTTTATGCACTCACATACAAAATTGTCTTAATTTTATTAATTTATCATTTTTGATAACATTCACAGGTTATGTTATCAATAATGAAATTATTGGACCAAAGATGTGATTATTTTTAAAACTCTTATACTATACTCCCCAGTTCTTGCCATTTTCAATTCTTCATTCTAAATTCAGTTTAGTTCAATTCAACAAGCACTTTATTAAGCTCAAAACTACCATCGAGGCACTGATGATTCTGGGGCCCCAAAACCAAAGGTGAAACAGTCCTTATCTTTGCTGGAGTTTATATCCAATCAGGGAAACAACATATTTGTATACTTTAAATAGATAGAAAATCCATACAATGCAAATTCAAGGTGCTTTCCAAGGGGAGGCACTCTTGCCTGGTAGCTTTTGCAAAAGTTTCCTCTCTGAAGTGGTGTTTGAACTGCTCTTTGAAAGAAACATTGGATCTTAAGTAACCCGAAGTGAGCCGAGAAAGCAAATGTGCTTGGGATATGACCTGTGCAAAGGCATCGAGTAGCAAATGGGATATTGTTGATGAGGGCTTGGCAAGAAGAAAAATAACCTGAATTTCAGAGTGTATGGAATGGTGCAATGTATAAATGTTGTAAAGAAGTCCTGACCTATATAGTGATGGTTTTCAGTGTTCTATCCCCACCCCCACCCTCCGTGGGAAAGAAAATCAGAAACAACTCTGGATTTTGAAGTGGGACATGGCATAGTCTGACCTGTTGTTCAGGTGATTTTTTGGAATAGAGATTGAAGACTACAGGGTGGATATTTTAGCGACACATAGAGACATAGGGCTTTCAATCTCCAGTATTAACATACCTTTCTCTCTTTTCGTTTTGAATTGTTTTTGGATGATTTCTAGCATCTTAATAGCAGATTCATCAGATAAATTGTTTGCCTGATATTGGCGCATTATCCTGATCTGAAGATTATCTTGATATTTGAAGTTTCTTTTTTTTGTTTTTGCTTGTACCATTTTGTGACATTTGTCTATGTGTCCTCATGAATACAATTTTTTTTTAAGGAAAATACTATTTTTTCCACTGGTAAAAGCAATAGCAAAGAGTCAGTGTGTTGTATTTAGAGCTAACTTCAGAATAAGGAAAACTTGGATCCCAGTTTCATCTCTGTTGTGACCCTGATGATTAATTTTCTTCTATGTTTGTCTTTGCTTCATTCTGTATCTCCAATAAACTCAAAATAGTGAATCAAAAAAATTCAATTTTTAATGCTCCAGGTAACTGTTTATACTTTAAGGGGTAAATATGGTATGAATTATAAAGTTCCTCACTGTGAGCTACCTACACCCATGAAATCTCATATCTGTTAAAATCAGTAATGAAACCCTTACCTTTTTATAATGAAAGCTTTTAATAAAGAATCATATCCAGTTATAAATCTATCATCTCTTATACTGAACATATGTACCTGAATAACTATATGTGTGAATATATCTATAGGATATTTAGAAAAGAGCAGTTTTGCTGATGGTTACTCATGAGGCATAACCTTTACTTTGATTAAGTGCTCAATTTTTTTCATTTGAATTGAAATTTTTTTATCATATGTTTCAACTCCCCCAGACCTGTAGTGTAACTCTCTTTTAATATGATGTGATAAACTTGTAACAGCTTTAACCAACTTTGCCCTACTCTCTTACTGAGCCCAACAATATGATTCTCATAAATACGAATCAGAATTTTGACTATTCCTTATTCATATCAAAGCCATTTGCTTAATTCTTTTTCACTTGAGGGAAATGGGAATTGTATTCCTGGAAATTTACTAGTGTGGGTATTAGATAATAGCAAATATTTATGTAGAATTTTACAGTTAGAAGGGAACTTTTAGACTAGTTACTCCAGCACAAGAATGCTCTATAATATATTCTTTAAGTGAGCATTCATCTTTGTTTGAAGATTTCCAGTTCTTGGGAAACTATTGCATCATGTAAAGCCAGCCCATTCGTCTTTTGGATAGTCTTAATTTTTAGAATTCTCTCCTCACTCTGCCCTTGATACTAAACTGTAGTCTGTCTCTCTGCCTCTTCTACTGATTGCTTCTTGTTCCGTCCTCTGGGACCAGGATGAATAAATTTGCGTCCTTCTTCCAGTACTTGAAGATAACACTTATTCCCCTTCATTCTTCTGTTTTCCATGCTAAATATTTTCATGTAGCATAATCTCAAATCCTTTTGTCATTCTACATGTTTTCCTTTTAATACTCTCAGTTGATCAATATTCTTTATGAAAGATGGAACCCAATCTGAATTTTCTCTATCATTATGTCCTTAAATTGTTACACTGTTTTTAAAAAAGACCTAGCCTGATAAAGTGGCTTTTTCAAAAATTCATTCTAGTACTCCATCACCAAAAATGTGACAAGCTTTAGGCAAGATTATAATGCTAAGCTGTCTCCCTATGACATGCACATACTTTTCCTCTCAAAGAGTATAGCTGTTGATTAATAAGTAGGGGACTCAAAGGAAAAAACTGCCTGTGTGTTTGGACATAAGATAATTTACCATTGTCCACAAAATGATCAGTTCTACCCCCAGAATTCAACATCTTTAGTACTTTGATCCAAAGTTAACATCTGCTCCAGAAAATTTCTTTCAAATCATTTTGCTCCTCAGTTATATTGTTTTAATTAATATTATTTTCTTCCTGAACTAACTAAATCTCAAACTAGCAATCACAGGCAATTATGTACTTGGAGTTAATATTTAGATTTCTTTAGCACTGGTATGTCTGTTTCAATCAACTCTGTATCTTGCTCCTTACACCTTGCAGATAGCTGTTTATTCCTAGTATTTTATTGCACATGACTCTGTTGTCACGAAGAATTTCCTCCATTCAACTCCTAAACATTGTTATATGTCCTAAATCAGAACATTCACAATCTCTTTAAGAGTGCTTTAGTTGCTATGTATGCTATTTTGCAATTTATACTATCATTTCCTCTTGTCTAGGTGGACTTCCATTTTAATTTCTTTTTCTGTTTTTGCCATTTCTGAATTTTTTACCCATTAAAAATGTTTCCCTCCCTCCAGCCGTGCCATCAATATTTGTGAATCAAACATTAAATCCTTAACTTGCAAAAACAATGTGAATTCAACAATTCATAATGGCATGCTGAGTTAAGGATTGCCTACATATAGGTACAAAATTAGACCTAACCGGGAAGCATCCAATATCTTCTTTATTTCAGAAACATATCTTCTGTTATTATCAGTGCTTGCCATCTTTTTGCATCCAGGCAGTTATTTATGTTCTAGAAAATATACATTATTTCATGCTGTCTTTCTGGGAATTCTTTGTAAAAAAACAAAACAAAACAAAAACAATAGCCTATTCTTATAAAATAAAAGTTTTTATTTTTTTATAAAGCTCATTTTCATCAATTGTTATATGTGAGTTTGTGGATTTTTATGCTGAGTGATTTTATGTTGGCATGGATAAAATAATTGTAAATATGTCTTCTGTGGTCATAAAGTTGTAACTCTTTTCTGCTGTCTGTGGAAATGAAGAAATCCTTTAGAACCATTTGATTTCATTCGATTTTAATGAATTATCCTTTGTCAGACAAATGAATGGTAATATTTTGTGATGGGAATAACATGCGCATATGTCAAACAGAAGAGACTGCTCAAATTGTAAACACATCAGTAGAAAGAATCTTATACAGTAACATGCTCTAGTTCCTAGCCTTTGACTATTAACTCCTGTATCTTCTGAGATGATTGTATGTATTTTCAGAGAATGGGGGTTGAATTACAGGTGAATTGACAATTCAGGAGAAAAATTTTAGTTCAACTCTATAAGTTTATGTCACTTTATTGTTGAGTTGTTTTTCCATCATGTCTGACTCTTCCTGGCCCCATTTGGGGTTTTCTTGACAAAGATACTAGAGTGGTTTGCCATTTCCTTCCCCAGCTTATTTTACAGACAAGGAAACTGATGCAAACAGGGTTAAGTGATTTGCCTACAGTCATGCAGCTGTAAGCATCTAAGGCCAGATTTGAACTCAATCTTTCTAACTCCAGGCCTGGCAGTCTATCCACTGCATCATCCAGATGCCCCTTAGTCATTTATGTGTTGTTTATAAATGTGGAGGAGATAAAATAAATTGATATAATTTATTTAACTAAAATGGTTCTACTCCTACTGTTATCCCTCAGGGTAACCCATACTTCTTGAGAGATATGCTAGGAAAATACTAGGTCTGTCTGCTTCAACCAAGAAGGGAAGACTTTGAGTATGAGCTCATTGACATAAGAGGTATTGTGTTGGACTAGTCTTCCTCAATTTGGAGAGATTTACCTTGGGGTTGACCACAAATCAGTGAAGTTTTAGCTGTAGAAGCTATTGAACATCATTGACAGTCAGCTCAAAAATTGTCAGCTGTGGTGATAAAGGGAATATTAGTGGCAACAAATGCATGACTTTTTGAAATGTTGAAGTATGTGTTTCTTTCTTCATGCAGCACACTATAAGAGAAATCATTATGGAGTAAATGATAGGAATGAAGGAACCTGGGGCATGTGAGAGGAGGCCACAAGTACCTCTTGACAGCTCCAAATCTTTACTCACACGTCTTAGTGTTGAGAACGTATTTTCACTGTTCTTGGGGACTTATCGCCCAATTAATCATCAAGCATTTATTCAGCATTTTCTGCATGTCACCCACTCTGCTGATCGCTGGGGATACTAAGAAAGGGAAGAGTTCCTTCCCTCAAGGACCGTACATTTCTTCTTTTTTAAAACAATATTTTATTTTTCCCCCAGTTACATGTAAAAACAATTATTAACATTTTTTTAAGTTCTGATTTCCAAATTCTATCCCTCTCTTCAACACCATGCATTCCATCCCACCCATAAGATAGTAAGCTCTCAGATATAGGTTACACATGTGCGGTCTTGCAAAACATTATTAGTCATATTATGCAAGAAAATTTGAAAGATCAAGAAAGGATGGAGGGAGAGAAGAAAGAGGAAAGAATGATGGAAGGAAGAAAAGAAGGAAGGAAGAATATGTTGCAGTCTGTATTCAGACAATATCAGTTCTTTTTCTAGATGTGGATAGCATTTTTCTTCATGAATCCTTTGAAATTATCTTCATCATTGTCTTGATGAGAACAGTCATTCAGGGTTCTTTGTTTGTGCAATACTGCTGTTGCCATTTACAATATTCCCCTGGTTCTGCTCATTTCTCTTTGAATCAGTTCAGGTAAGTCTTTCCATTTTAAAAAAAAAAAGTCATCCTGCTTGTGATTTCTTTTGGCACAATAATGTTCCATTACCTTCACATACCATGACTTGTTCAGTCACTCCCCAATGGATGAGAATCCCCTCAATTTCCAATTTTTAGCCATGACAGAAAGAGCTGCTATGAATATTTTTATACAAAGAGGTCCTGCCCCCACCTTATTATGGATCTTCTTGGTGTACAGATTTATTAGTGGTATTGCTGGATCAAAAGGTATACATTGTTTTCTAGTCCTTTGGGCATAACTCCAAACTGCTCTCCAGATTGATTGGATCTGTTCACTGATCCTCCAACAGTGGATTAGTGTGTCAGTTTTCATACATTCCCTCCAACATTTATCATTTTCCTTTTAGGTTATATTATCCAATCTGATCAGTGGGAGGTAGTACTTCAGAGTTTTTTGTTTTTTTTTTTTTTTTAATTGGAACATACATTTCTAATATTGGGGACCAAATATATGTAAGTAAGTAGATATGTATAATATACATGCAGAGTAAGTAGGAAGTAGCCTTAGAGGGAAAGGCTCCAGCAGCTGGGAAATCTAAGAAAGATCTCCTTTGGGGGGTGGCATTTGAGTGGAATTATGAAGAAAGCCCTGGATTCTAAGAAGAGGATGACTATTTCTAGTCTCTGGAAACTGCTTTTATCTAGCAAGGCCTAAATTTTAGGTACTTCCCTATTATCAGTCTTCCTAAATGAATTGGCTGAAATTTAAAGCACTCCAACTACATTTTAATTTTTTATTTGTCTTGCTTTATTATGTCACTTTTCAGATGACTTTATCAGCTACTTTATCTTGATTTATAATGACTCAGTGTAACACATTTCACATTAGATTGAATCTCAAAAACCTATTTCTGACAATTGGTATGTCAAGGAAACACTACGGATAGTCACAGATTTGTGTTTTATGCTAAACACATCCACTGACAGCAGTAACTCAGTCTTGAGAGCCACAATTAAATTTCTGCCAGTCACACCAGTTTTGTCCTTTTTGCAGCATTCTTAGCAGTCCATGAGGCATTTATTTATAGCTCCTAATGTGAAACCTCTCAAAAGGTAGCTAGAATCAAGAAAAAAAAAATTATCTGTGCTTAATATGTACTAGAATATATTAGATTGTTGATTTTGATATTCTCGAATATTGCTGTCACAAATTTTTTTCAGTGTGATGAGGTTTGGTTATTTGGATTTGCTTAGCTTAAAGATTATGTTGAATACCTCTCACTCTTCGTGCACAGTTCTCTGGGATATCAGATAGAGTTTGCTATCTGATGACTGTGGTAGTGGTAAATAATTTCAATATGGAAAATAGTTCTGGCTTGCTCTACCAGAGCCAGGCTTCCTCTGTCTTCCCTCCAGACTGTAGAGCAGCTTGAGGGGGATGTAGTTGTGTCTTTTGTCCTCCATTGGCTTGACTCCCCAACAGTTCTGTTGCTATCCCCCTATTAGGCACCCAGTGACTAGGACCCAGTTCCATTTAATCATATAATGTCAATTGGCTGTTATAATGTTTATTTGCTTCAAAGATGCAACTAGAATAAATGTACACATATTTCTCTAGTACCTCAAGGTCTACTCTCCTCTATCCCACTTTAGTCTTAGGATGGAATAGATTTAATTCAGTTCAATTTCTATTGAGTTTCTTGGTGCCACCAAGTTCATTTCTAGATGTAGCAAAGCTGCTGGATGGCTCCTCTTCTTTGGCCTCTCCTAGCCTCAGTCTAGAAGGTCCTAGTGACTCCGAGTGGTCCCGCTTTGAGAGTACCTTAGGGCACTGATGCAGTGTTGGCTACAAACCTCTCTTCTCTTCAATTGTTTCTTTCTAGCTGCTTGCAATATTTTCTCCTTGACCTGGGAATTCTGGAATTTGGCCACAATGTTCCTAGGAGTTTCTCTTTCAGGCAGTGCTCAATGGATTCCTTCAATACTTATTTTGCCCTCTGGTTCTAGAATATCAGGGCAGTTTTCCTTGATAATCTCATGAAAGATGATATCTAGGCTCTTTTTTTGATCATGACTTTCAGGTAGTCCTATAATTTTTAAATTGTCTCTCCTGGATCTATTTTCCAGGTCAGTTGTTTTTCCAATGACATATTTCACATTATCTTCCATTTTTTCATTCTTTTGGTTTTGTTTTGTGATTTCTTGGTTTCTCATAAAGTCATTAGCCTCCATCTGTTCCATTCTAATTTTGAAAGAACTATTATCTTCAGTGAGCTTTTGAACTTCCTTTTCCATTTGGCTAATTCTGCTTTTGAAAGCATTCTTCTCCTTATTGGCTTTTTGAACCTCTTTTGCCAATTGAGTTAGTCTATTTTTCAAGGTGTTATTTTCTTCAGCATTTTTTGGGTCTCCTTTAGGAAGGCATTGACCCATTTTTCATGCTTTTCTTGCATCTCTCTCATTTCTCTTCCCAGTTTTTCCTCCACCTGTCTAACTTGATTTTCAAAATCCTTTTTGAGCTCTTCCATGGCCTGAGCCCATTGAATATTTATTTTGGATGTTTGGGATACAGAAGTCTTGACTTCTATGTCTTTCCCTGATGTTAAGCATTGCTCTTCCTCATCAGAAAGGAAGGGAGGAGATATCTGTTCACCAAGAAAGTAGCCTTCTATGGGCTTATTTTTTTCCCCTTTTCTGGGCATTTTTTCAGCCAGTTACTTGACTTCTGAGATTCCTCTCCCCACCCACCTCGCCTCCAGATCCACCCAGCTAGTGCTTGGGGTCTGAGATTCAAATGCTGCTTCCCAGCCTCAGGGCGTTCAGCGGAGGCGGGGCTACTATTCAGTGTGAGATTAAGATCATCTGCTCAAGTGGGAACAGGGCTACCACCAGGGGCTCAGTTCCCTCAGAGGGTTAGGTGGAGACCTTCGATAATGGATGGGAGCTCTTGTCTGCTTTGGGAGCTCCTGTCCACTGCTGCCTCTTCTGCTGCCTCCTGAGGGGGCCTGAGTTATGGAGACACCCCACTCCCCTCTCGGCCAGTCAAAAAGGCTTTCTCACTGACCTTTGTGCCTGTGGGTGGAGGGACCCGCACGGCCACTGGAGATTCTGTCTCTGAAGCCTGCTTGGATCTGCTCCTCTTGGTGCCGTGTGGCCAAGGCATGGCTGGGCTCTGCTCTGATCTGGTGCACAACAGATCTTTGGTGTCAGTTTTTCAGGTCTCTCTGGAACAGAAATCTTCTCCACTCCATTGTTCTGTGGCTTCTGCTGCTCCAGAATTTGTTGGGAGTTCTTCAAACCTCTATTCTCAAATGCCAAGGTACCTTTTGGTCCAGCTTGGAGGCTTCACCCACCACCTAAAGCAGAAAAGAACAGCACAGAGACTCAGGACTGAGATACATTTCTCTGAGCCACAGAAACACCTCAAGGCCTCTCCTCTTACCATATTGTCACTCACTCGATGCTGACACCACCAAAATGCAACATAAAGATAGTGTGTATGAAGCTAAAGTGGGAGAACACACTGGAGGCATTTTGAATTTTCTATAACTAATTAAAGAGCCTTCCTTTCACCAGTGACAAAGACAACCAACCAGAACCAAGTGTCTCTTCAAGAGCTTTCCTTATTTCTCAACATGACTTTCCAGAAACATGTTTTCTACCTCTCAAGGTGGAGAATTGCCATCCAAGGCATTCAGTGTATACAACAGTCTCGCATCATCTAGGTATGATCATTGTTTTTTTTCCAGGTGGACCTTTTAAAGCTATTAATATTAAAGTTATTTTCAGAATTTTGTCGAGGAAGAGAAATAGAGTACTGAAGTGGTTTCTATAGGTAGAATACTCTTGGTTGTATAAAATTCACTTCTGGTCTTCTATGAATTGGTATAATGTAGCAACCAAGAAAGCTAGCTCCATCTTCAGTTGTATTAAGAGAGCAATAGTTTTTTTGGCATCTGCATTACCCATTCAGTTGTGAGAAGCACATTTTTGGAAGGACATCAACATGCTTAACAAGTCCAGAAGACAGCAGCTGGGGTGATGAGTAAACTGGAAACTGTACTCTATGAGGATCAGTACAATACAAATTCCTGAATGGCAAGGATTGTAGTCTACTTTGTCTTTTTGTGCACAGTGGTTTTGCACAGTGCTGATGCACTAAGCATGTTAAAGATGCTTAGTAAATTCTTGGTAAATTGAATGATGACAACAGTATCAAAACCCAGACACTCTAGCTAGGATTACTTAGCTTGAATAAGTCAAGATGTAGGGAAGCCTTCATGTATTTGAAGGACTGTCCCATGGAAAATGGATTCATGTCTTACCTTGTCTCCAAAGGGTAGAAGCAGTGCAATGTGGAGTCATTGCAGAGAGACAGATTTCGGTGTGTGGGGAAATGTCTTAACATTTAGAGGCACACAGCTGAAATAATCTGCCCTGGAGATCAAGTTCAATGATGTAATGGGTTGCTTATTCAGTCCTTTGTGATTGTGTGAGGTAATACCTATTTGATGGATCACTTCCATTTCATCAGTAATAACAGTGATGCTACCAACATCAGCTGGAATGGTTATAGCTATGCAGATATGCTGACTTTTACAAATGAAGATGATCCACTGACCCAGTGCTAAGAATACTCATACTTTGAAGTGCTTTTCCTGGAATGATGACAGGCATCCCTCCCCCCCATTAATAATGACTTGAATCACATGTTCCCAACCTTTTCTGTGTGCCCTTTAATGGTTAGGTGAAGTCTAAGGAATTTTCTCAGAATATTTTTAATGCATAAAATAAAATTCATAGGGCTACAAATGAAAACAATTATATTGACATTTAGCTGTTGCAATATTTTTTGAAAAAACAAATTTATGGATCCCAGTTAAGAACTCTTGGTTTAAACCTCTAGTGGAGAAAAGAAAAAAAAATGTTTAGGTTATAAAGATCTCATGCAGCATACTACAGGGTCTACTTCAAATCCAGACTTTGCTACTCATGACTGTCATGATCTTGTCCATGTCCCTTTCCCTCTCTAAGTCTCAGTTTCCTCATCTTTGTAGAGTAAGGTGGTCCAGTGGATAGAGCCCTGGATCAAGAGTCAGAAAGACTTACCTTCATCAAATTCATCAAATTTGACCTTAGATAATTACTGGCTGCATGACCCTAGGCAAGTTGCTTCACCCTGTTTGCCTCTGTTTCCTCATCTATACAATGAGCTGGAGAAAGAAATGGGGAAGCGCTGCAGTGTCTTTGTGAAGAAAACCCCAGATGGGGCCATGAAGAGTCAGCTGTGGCTGCAATGATTGCCCAGTAACAACAAAAGTCCCCCTCTATAAATGAAGGAGATTGGATTAAATGGTTCTTCAGTTACTTCCTGCTCCGCTTCCTATAAACTTCAATTTTCTGCAACTAGATTTAAAAAAGAAGTTTTTTAATTTCTGTTACACTTTTTCTTTTTTTATTTCCTTACACAAATAGGTCATCAAAAATCCTATTTTTCATTAAAATAGCATCTCTTTGTACTTGATGTCTCTCCAGCAAACATCACTTTCCTAAAGTTGATCCTGATGTTCCTTCCAATCACATAGCTTTGATAGTTCTTTCCTCATCCTCCTTTTTAAGCAGCTCAAGGTATCAGTCTTGAGCACTCAGCACAATAATTTAGCAAGGCACGAGTTTAAATATTTGACCATAGTGATGCCCAACATACTATGAATGTTCCAAATGTGGTCTCTGAGTGCTGAAATGATGAGCTCAACTTTAATTGTCCTGCCAGTCTTCATTATACTGTGCTTTGAAGCGTGATTATCACTAGTTGTGAGGCATTTCGACCAGGATTTCTATCTTCTCACTGACCTACAAGGATTTTAGGCTTCTCTTCCCCCTGTTCTCTCTAGCCCTCTGTAATGGTTCTCAGTTTTTATATCTCCGTGACATAGATCTTTTGTCCTTGAGCTTAAAGACTTGTTACTACTCTGACTGTCTTTGATTTTTCCATTTTAAAACAGAAAAGTAAGCATTTATCTCATTTCCCTTTTTAGTCTTCTTAAAAATGAAAACAACTGACATTAAATTGGATTACTTAATCCAATGTTTGAATAATAACTCTCATTGATAAAATATCTTAAGGTCTATAGAATATGTAAATACATGAACTTCATAGAAACCCTGGGAAGTAGGTGATGTTTTTTCTATTTTACAGATGAGGAAGCTAAGGCTTGGAGAGTTGAAATGACTTGTCCACAGTCACGTAGATTGTAAGAGTTATATGTAGCATTTGAATCTACATCTTCCCTGTTGCCCTGCCTTGCTGCCTCTCAGGGAGTTTAAGGGAGGTGATCTGTCCACAGAAACATTTTGTAAGCCCTCCATGCCCTAGGATGAGATAGTCATGAAATACCTCAGATGAAGAAAACATTCTTTGACCATCAGTCTTCTGGCAGTGAGCCTTCTTAAATTTAATTAGCCTGATCCTGCTACAGCAGACCAATCGTCACTGGAAGCATTTCCAGCACCTGCCTCCTTCCGGCACATGGTACATTAAGCAGGAAGCAAACTTGACCACTTTTCTTAGGTGTTGTGGGTACAAATGGGCTATTGCATATTTCTAATAAGTATCTGTAATCAAAGAGCAGAGCCAGGTAACCTGTCATCACAGCTACCAGAAAGTATGAGGGTGGACAATTTCTTGAGTTTAGGAATTCTGGATGTGAGTGGGTTAAATTAATCAGGAATCTACACTAAAGTTTGGCATTATGGTGAACCTTTGGGAACTGGAGGCCAACAGATTGCCTAAAGAGCAACAAAGTGCTCCAGGTCAAACCTTCTGTGCCTATCAAAGTGGGACCAGGCTCATGAGTAGCCCTGGTACTTCGAGTTTGGATGTGAAAGGGAGATCTCATCTTTAAAAAAATAACATAAGGAATGTCATCAAGGAAATGTGCTGATAGAAAAGATGCTGTACTGGTCTAGTGATGAGAGTGAGATTAAAATAATTAGGTGGCCCAAATGTTCTACTGTTAAGACCTAGCGGAAATCTTCTAGCTTTTTGTGTGTACCCTCAGCGGAAGATCTATAGAAGAAAATGGATTAAAAATTGTTTTGTAATCTGTATCAAACAGAAGGGAATAACATACATTGATCATAGATCCTGAAAAGGATTTGATGGCAGCTTTTTTTTTTTTTCTGGAAGAAATGTCTGCCAAGAAGATAGACCGGATCTAGCAAAATGCTGAAAATTTCACCCAACCAAAAATGATCAAGAAATTCAATGAAAAACTATAATAAATAACATCTTTCTTCCCTGACCTACAGAAAATGTTAGCCAAAAGGCCACAATAGAACAAGAGTGATAGAAAGTGGGACTGCCAGTAAAACCTATGGCAACAGAGCAGTTGACATTCACACAGTGAGACCAAAAATGGACAAGATAAAATGGTAGTTTACAAGACAATATCTGGAGGCAATCTGAATGGAAAATTCCCCAATGAGAGCTCCAGGGATTGGGAAACCCACAGTAGGGACCTTGAAAGTTACCAAGAATGATAGAGGTCAGTGTGGTAGTAGCAGTGCTGAGACCAGGATGTCTCAGATCACTAAGATCTCCAGCACCCTATCCTAAGATGTCATAGAGGCTGCTAGAAATCCAACCATCTGAACTTAAGATGTCCCAGGAGGCCTAAATATAGCAAATGATGTTAAGCATAGGAACACAGGGTACCTGGATAGGTCAGGTCTAAGGAAGGCTGACCACTGTGTTCAAAAGCATAGGAGATGTGAGAGCCTGGCTCTGGCACAAAGATACATTGCAGGAAACAAAACAGGAGAAATGAGAAAATCAAAGACTTGGGGTACTAAAAATTGACAATCCAGAGATTCCCCCAAATCCAACCTATAAGGAGAGTAACTCTAACAACTGCAATCTGAGACTCAAAGGGGAAACAATGGATTTTATACAACAACAGCATGAATGTCTGAAGGAAATGAATCAAGAAATTTAAAAAAAAATGTATTAGAGGAAAGAACTGGAAGCAGAATCCATGGTTTAATTACTTATATCTGGACTATCTCCAGTATCCGCTTCTCCTTATTGTGTTACCTCTCCTGTCTTCATCTCTCCTCTCCTCATCAGTATCTGTGTTAGATGGAAAGGCCCTATGGCCCTTAGGTTGTCGTGGCAAAGTAAATGGATATCTCTTCTGCAATATCATTTCCACTGATGAAATCATATCAGTTTCTAATATTTTACTATTTTACAGTGCCAGTGATTTGGTAGCAAGAACTTTCTTTTTAGGGTGTTCAGAGGCTATGGAGGTAGGCCCTTTGGGGCTGCATCTCCACAGTGATTACATCCCAGCGTAATGTCTATGGACCCTGCTGGAAGTGTTCTTCCAAATAGTTCCAAATGCTATTCTAAATCCCAGGATTCTGGGATGTCTCTACTGGACCTGAGGGTAGATGAGGTAACAATATTGATGCTGCGTGTCTCTTCTCCTGAATGCTTACCTACCCTGTTAGAGGTAATTAGTTTGTAAATGACTGTGCAGGACTGGCCCTTTCTTCGCAGGAGTTGTTTGCCCAGATATTGACAGTAAAGAATATAAAGAATGTTGATGAAGAGGTAGCAGGAGTGGGCATCGATGACCCTCACTCTAACCTAAAACAAAGGAGAGGTGGACATGAAGTTTGGGGTATAAATATCAAACTTATTGGGGAAACAAGGCAACATTGATGGGAGATGGAAGAGAGGACGGATCAGGAGAGGGGAAAGGAGGAAGAGAAAAGGAGAGGAGTGGGAAAAATCAGAAAGGGGGAACTGAGGAGAGAGATGAGAGAAACAGGAGAGGGATGAGAGAGAAGGCAAGGAGGAGGAAAGAAAGGGGAAAGAGAGAGAAACCAACTTTCAAAAAAATGTGTATCAGAAAAACATCAGAAAAAACTTCTACAGGAAGCACAAAGACAGTTTTAAAATAATTTATGCAATTTATTATATATTTCAAAAATGAATGATGTCAAATAGATTCATAATTCCATGTATATAATCCTCTTTTTGTGATATACTCCTCTTCTGACTTGTCAGACGTTTCAGCCTTTTCAGCAGGGCTATGCCTAAGGGACAATTCCCCATCTTCCACATTAATACCTTACTTTTCTGTTATCAACCCACCTTTCAATTTATAATCCAAAACTGTTTCTGGATATTTGTCCTCAGCTTTTGAATTGGCTTGGTCACAAATCACCTGGATTTGTTATCCTAGAGTATATCCACTTGTCTTTTCATTGTTTAAACTACAAGCAAGATATTTATCCCATATAGGCCTTTCTTGCTAACTAAAGGAGGCATCTTAATCTCTTTGCTATCCCTTTCTATCTGCAGAAAAAGAGAAAAGTTAGAAAAATTAACAATAGAACATGGGGTTTGCAGCAATAATAAATAGCATTTATGTTATACCTAAAAGTTAATAAAACACTAGTGGTCCTTACAACAGCCCAGTGAGATATGGACTATAAGTATTATTATCTTCATTTTATGGAAGGAGGAACTGAGCCCATGGTGAATAAATAACTTTCTCAAAGCCATGCTAGTAGCAAAACCTTCAAAAGAATCCAGACCTCCTAATTTATAGCCCTGCTTTCTTCAGTCGGAAGGAGATAACATTCTATACCTCTCTTAAGTGGCAGAGATTGTTTAAACTGCAATCATGAAATTGTATGTTGGTAAACAATTCTTGAGCGCTGGTTGTAAAGTGAGTGTACTAGACCTGGCATTTAAGATCTTCCATAACATAACCCCAGACTACTTTCATGAATTTATTGCTCTGTATTTCAATAAAGGAAAACTTGGCTTCTTTCCTTTTCTCAGACATACTTTTTACTGTACTCACATTATGCATGATGTTCTCTGGCTTGTATATCTTCTCCTACCATATTTCCATCTTTATACATCCTACCCATCTTTCATGACCTAGATTAAATAATTCATCTATACAACCTTCAAGGGCAGATAGGTGGCACAATGGATAAAATAAGAGTACCCAGGCCTTGAACTCAATCTGATCTTAGACACTTACTAGTTGTGTTACCTTGGGCAAGTCACTTAATGTTGTTTGCCTCAGTTTCCTCATCTGTAAAATGAGTTGGAGAAGGAAGTGGCAAACCAACCCAATATCGCTGCCAAGAAAACTCCAAATGGGGTCACAGAGTCAGACATGATGGAAATGAATTAACAAGAACATATAAAACCCTCAATGATCCCTGTCAAGATACATGACTTCTACCTCCTTTGTCCATCAGGACACTGTTTTTCTCTTCTGAACCTGATCGTATTCTATCTTGTACAAAAGTTTGTTTTGTCCTTTTTTCCATTTTTTAAGCTTCTCAAGGTCTTGAAGTATGTTTTATGCTTCTTTTTACTTCCAGTAACACCTGGAATAGTGCCTTACATTTCATACACATCACTACTCCGCCTCCCCCTCTGCCAAAATCTGTTAAATTGACTAGTGACTTCTAATATAAACTGTTCCAAGTAAAGGAGAATCCTGTGCTCATGGTTGGAACTTGCCAATATAATAAAAATGATATCTAAGTGAAAGATTTACTGTTGTGTCAATTAAACTAGCTAGGGAATACTTTTACAAAGACAGAAAGAATAATGCCAAAAATCTTTTGAAGGGGGAGATTTGAATATCAAAGGGAATTTTTTTTTAAAAGTAGGAATGAAAGGAAAATAGCAATTATAGATCCCAATCCATACTATGAGACTTTTATCATTGAAAAAAAAACCTATTTGGTTCTTGTCTAAAAATAGGAAAGTAGATCAATGAAACAGGTTAAGGAAGACTTTTTTAAAAAATCAAACTAAAAATCCCAGAGTTTGATAAGACTTAACACATATGTTTCTTGGAAAAGGAATCTTTATTTGATGAGAATTACTGGGAAAACTGCTGAAGATTTTGGCAGAAATGAGCTTTAGAGTAATGTCTTACACATTATACTACAAACAAACTCAAAAGAGACATGTGATCTAAGTATTAGGCATCATACCATAAAAAAGAAATAGAAAATAACCAGATTTGGCACCTTTCCCATCTACAGGTATGGAGAAAAGTCTTAAGTAACCAAAGGACAGAGGTAGTCACAAAAGACAGTTAACTTTAGATACATTAATTTGAAAAGATTTTGCATAAACAAAATTAATGCAACTAAGAGTAATGGTTGATAAGGGGAAAAACTACATTAAATACCAATCAATCTTAGTTTATTAAACACCTACTACGTGTGAGGCACCGTGCTAACCGCTGGAGATACAAAGAGAAGCAAATGCCACTCACTGCCCTCAAAAAGTTTACAATCCAAAGGAGAGACAACATGCAAACAAACAAACCAAGCTACATACAGTCTAAATAGGATAAAAATAAATAAGATAAAGATAAGTTAAAAAAGAACTGCAAGTAATTCTTAGAACTTAAAATGTAACAATAAATTGAAATTAAAAAATTGCAAGCTATTAACAGTCACATAAAATGTTACTTTGAATCACCAATTTGAGAAATACCAATGAAAACAAGTATGTTTAATCTTGTCCCCATAAAATTGAGAAATTTGACAAAATATAGGAATAATCAGTTAGAAAAGTTGTGGCAAGATAAGGATACTGAAACAGTGTTTGTTGAATTTTGAAAGCATTCATCCATTCTGGCAAGCAATTTGGAACTATTTTCTCAAAAGTGGCTAAACTGTCCCTGCTCTTTTTTCTGCTATAATACATATACTTCCCTAGGAAGTCAGTAAGAAAAAGAAATACCAAATACTAGCCAAACCATTTATATCAGCTCTTTTGTGGTAACCAAGATCTAGGCACAGAGTTGATGTCCATCCTTTGGGAGAATGATGAAACAAATTATGGCACTGAAAGGTAACTGTGATATTGTATGGTATGGTATGTTGGCTGAAATGGAATATTATTGTCCTTTAAAAAATGAGAGCAATCAATACTGAGAAACAAAAATAAAAGTTTGAATGAACTTATGTAAAATGAAGTAAATATATTAAGGAAAAATATACAGAAAAATTGATGAAATTTAAGCAAATTTAAGATAGATGTGCAGTATGGCGTATCAAATAATTGAGATAGTTTTGGTTCTCTAGAACTATAAACATTCTTGGTAGGAAACATAAAGATTATAGTTTCTGATAGATTGACAGAAGAATAAGGTTATTCTCCATACACTGGATTATTGAATCTGTACTCTCCTCAGAGACCTGAACCTGGTTCCCAGAATGTATAGGATGATCCTACTCCATAACCAAGATTCTGATGAAAGCTTAAATCTAGGTTTGAATTCTCACTGTTCTTTTTTCTTTTTAATTTGGTAATTCCTTTATTTGAAAAACTAGTATCTTTACCCTTTCTTGACCATTCAGAGAAAGGGATGTACCACTCTTTCCCCAGTCTAGATCTATTTCATGTTACTTCCCTTCCATTTGAAATCTTAGAGTCATTCTTGACTGTTATTTATGCCTAACCTTCCCACAACAAATATGCAATTGATTATCCTTGTTATTCCTGCCTCCCTAATATATATCACTTACCCTCTTACTTACCCTTCCATGGCAGCCACTATGGTTCAAACCCTATCATCTACCCAAACCATCATCTAGTCAGTTACCAAAATATCATTCCCTAAAGAAGACTGTACCTGTCCCTGCCTTTGCTTAGGTTCTTTCAGTGGTACCTCACTGCCTGTGGAATTAAGTAGAAACTATGAGACTTGGCATTTTGAGCCCTTTAGAATCCACCTCCTGCTTTCCTAGGTTTCCCTTCATGCTATCTATGTTCCAGGTGAGGGGGTCTGGTGATGCTTCTCCAGTCGTGACATTCCAGTTCCGAGCTGATGTTTGCCCTTCACCTAGCTTTCTGCAAGGCTCAACTCCTTGCAATTAAAAGTCTCCATGTTCTAGTCCGTTCTTACTGTTGTAGACATTTCATGTTTTGCTTCCCTTCACACACTATGATCCAGCAATATAGGGTCCTTGTTGTGACTCATGGAGGAGTCTGCATCTCCCATTTCCAGATATCTGCAGTAACTTCTCTCTGATTGGAATGCTGTCCTTCCTTATCTCCTTCTCATCTCTTAGGATCTTTAGTTTCCTTCAGGACTTAGATTACACAGTAGATAGAGCACAGGATTTAGAGCAGGAAGATCTGACTTCAAACCCTGCCGCAGACTCTAGCTGTGTGGCACTGGGCAAGTCCCTTAAACTCTCTGGATCTCTTTTTTCTCATCCATAAAATTGGAATAATAATAGTACCTATCTCACTGGACTGCTTTGGACATTGTAAGAGACAACATCTGTAAAGCTCCTTTAAACCTCAAGGTATAATATAAATATTAGCTTTTTCATATCTCCTACAGGGGGCTTTTCCCAGTTCCTGGCCAGCTGCTAGAGCTTCCTCATCTAAGGGGAAGACAATGTCCTTCATATGTAACTTGTATGTACCTATTTTCATTTCCCTATTTAAATGTAAACTCCTTAAAGGCAGGGAGCAGTCTTTTTTTTTTTTTTTTTTTTTTTTTTTTTTGTATTTCTTTGCATACTCAGGATTTAACACAGCTCCAGGCACATCATAAGCACTTAATGAATACTGATTGATCAGTTGACTCATGGCACCTTCTATGGCAAACTTTCTCACCCCACACTTCCAGTTGTTAGTGTTTTTCCTGTCTTCAAATCATCATGTAAATAAATGCTCATCTGTCTACTTTCCTTGAGAATAGAAACTTTCATTTTTATCTGTATTCTCAGTGCTTGGCAAAATGACACATAATAAATGATTAATAAATAATGATTGATTTCTTCTCATAGTGCCTATCACATAGTAGGTACTTCATATTAAAAAAAAATAATAATTGTTTTAAATGTGAAATGATTCCCCAACTTGTGATTTGGAATTCATTATATCTTGCTTCCTAAAAGACCTTGTTATATATATTATTGCACTTTTGTCCTTCAGTCCTTTCAGTCATATCCAACTCTTCATGGCTTGCCATTTCCTTCTGCAGCTCATTTTGCAGATAAGGAAACTGAGGCAAACAATGTTAAGTGACTTGTCCAGGGTCACTTGGTAAGTAGGTGTCTGAGGCCATATTTGAACTGAGGAAAATGAGTCTCCCTTACTCCAGGTCCAGCCATCTAGCTGTCCTCCACTTATATACTTATCCTATGTCATACCAACATTTTCATTTTTCAATATACATTGACTTCCTTACTTCTATCTTTAGAGTTACCCCTTTTATTGTTAGATTTGGAAGAAAAGAAGTTCATTCAAATTGGTTGTCTCATTCTGTTTGATTTAACCTGTGCATATTTTATATTTCATAGCCAAGCTTCTCGATTAAGTGATTTCCACCATTTTTGTCCTTCATCACTTCAGTTTGCATGCTATCCTTCCCAGACCACTAAAAGTATCCTAAGATTCTCCAAGTTTCTCTCTTCCAATACAATGCCTTCATTTAGGTTCTCTTTCTCTTTTACACTATCTCAATGAATATCATTTCTCTTTCCTTGGTGTTTGTGGCCTCTGTTATCATAGAAGGCCTAATTCTTCTACTCCTTGGGCTGTTCATATCAACAAGTTAGCATTCATTGATTAAGTGCTTTCAAAGTTCCCAACACTCTGCTAAGTGCTGGGAATAAAAACTAGCCAATGATCTATAGTTTTTGCCCTCAAGGAGCTTATATTCTAACAGAGGAGGTGCAAGACAATGGGGTGGGACACATGAATGCAAGGAAAGAAGAATCTAGAGAGGGAAGAAGGTGGGAGCAGGGGGCTGGCCTAGACACTTTCTTAAAATGGAGAATCCCCTAAGGGACTGACCAGTCACAGGATAGGCACCAGTGTGGAGCATCTTCCAGGGTGAGTTCACTTCTCTGCCTCCTCTAATTCTTTTTCATTGTCATACATCCTTCCTTGGAAAGCTCAATCCTTGTTCCTCACCTCCTCACCCCTTCTGAGCACTTACCAAATCTGAGTTCTGTGTTCTATATTCATATATTGCCATTTCCCAACCCATGGTTGGTGTGCCCAACCCATTCTCTTCTCAATCTCTTGCCTTCTGTCTTCCTTATAAATAATCTATTAAAGCTGCTAATTAACAATTGTAATGACTTCTTTTCCAGTCTTCGTCTCTCTTGAATGCTCTGAATCATTTGGCACTCTTGACCACCCACAGGAGAAGGCTTCCATGTACTCTCCTCACTTGATTTCTGAGTCACCACATTTTCCTGATTTCTCTCTCCCTCTAATTATTCCATCCTTGTATCCTTATTGATTCTGCCTCCATGATATTCTTATACTTGTCGTTTCCTCTGCTTTCACTTTGCCATCAACACAGTGTAGGACCTTGTTATGATTCACCATAACTATTTCTGTAACCTCCTGACAGGTCTCCCTGCCTCTGCTCCCGTTTTTTTCACTCTCCTGTCAGTCTATAGTCTTCCTTATGCAAAGGTTTAATGTCATTCCTCCTCTCAAAAGTCTTCACTATTTTTGTTCAGTTATTTCAGTCATGTCCAACCCTCTGTGATCCCATATGGGGTTTTCTTGGCAACGATACCGGAGTGGTTTGCCATTTCCTTCTGCACCTCCTTTTACAGAGGAGGAAATGAAGGCAAACAGGGTTAAGTGACTTGCTCAAGGTGACAATCCAGGAGGTGTCTAAGGCTGGATTTGATTCTAGGGTCAGCCCTCTATCCACTGTGCCTCTTAGCTTCCCCCTTCACTAGCAACCTATGGAATATGGATTATCGTCCAAAATCAATTACCTTGCACAAAGACCCTCCCCAATGTGTCTTTACAGTTTTGTCTAAAACTTAACTTATATTAATTCATTCTAGCTTCCTCCTGATTTCTGCCTGATATTTTCTTAAATTAGTGTCTTTATTCACACCAATTGTTGTTCTTGGAACTCCCTCCCTCTCCATCATTGTTTATTTAGTTCTGTCCCATATTTTAAAGCTCAATTCTGATGCCATCTCCTCCATGAAATCTTCTGTGATCTTTATATTCATCAACAAACTTTTCTTTAGGGACCTCACGTAGCATTTTGTTGGTAACTCTCTATTGTCCTAATCATGTATATCTGTGCACGTAACAGGTCACTCACTAAGGCTAAACTCCTAGCTTATCTTTACTTTATCTAGCACACCATCTGCCTACAAATGATGTGAATGTCCTCCAAACACTTAAAATTTGACATGTTAAAAGTTGAACTCATTATCTTACCTGGGAAGTCATCATTCCCTAATCTTTCTATTGCTGTCAATGGTTCAGTCATTCTTGGTCTATCCTGGTGTTATAACCTTGATTTAATTTCAGATGATGCCTTCTTATTTTTTTCTTCAACTGTACTCCTTTTTATTCCTAAGTCTCCCTGGAATATAGCAGGTCAGCTTCTCTTTCCACTTAGGATGCCCTGCCTCTCTTTTACCTAGGCGGCATCATCACTGTCATCATCCAGCTGATTTCCAAGGAGATTCTAAATCCATATGTAATAAGTATTTCAGTTCTCCACAGCCCTATTTTGAGCATGCATACAAGGGAATATGTGTGAATAATTTGTCCTATGGAATATCAGCTTCGGAGGGCATGGTTAATTGAGCATTTTGACATGATTCATTTGCAAGTGTTATTTTTGGTAGAAGCTGTGCAGAACTATGCCTTTCACTTAAAAAGGACTCTTGAGAAAGAGAACGCATAGAAAGTACAAGGCCTCTCTTGTTTCTGTTTCTCTGAATTTGCTTTGCTATGTCACTATTATTTCCTGATTACAAGAAAACAACCTATGCTTCAGAGCATAGCTGAAAGAGGTTTAGTCTTAGAGTTATCTTGGGTCAACCACATGTTGTATAAGAAATGCAGTCTTCAAAACATAGAGATGATGTGGTCAACATGAAATTATTTCAATATCCATTTTATCAATAAGAACGTAAATAGTAGCAGTTAGTATTACCTGATTAAGCTGTCAGAAATTCAGTCTCATTCCATCTTTGTCATGTCATTCAGTTCCTGTTATTTTTAAAATAGGTAAAACAAATATTGCTAATGTAACTGGTTTTATGGTATTTTCCCTAAAATTTGTTGCAAGGGGTGCACTCCATCTGGTGGCAAGATATATTTCCAAAGGAAAAATGTAGCATTAGAATATATGTTCAGAGATGAAAATGAAACTAATTTTCATGGTCATTGATTTAACAAGCCTATAGCTGTGTAAAAATCAGAAATTAAGATAGCTGGCCTCCTAGGTTTTCTTGATTCGAAGGGTGTGTTTTAAAATAGATTAAAATTTTAATGTCTTTGTTATAAATTGCATTTTATGTTCAACTGTCTGCATTCTAAAACGAATTTTGTCACATTAACACTGAAAGTCCAGTTCTCTTTGCCACATTTGAGTAACTTCAGGTCCGTTTAATGCCCTTTGTCACAATTTTACAGTAGCCCAATAAATAAACATTGACTAATAATATATGTAAAACATTCATTTCTTTGCTTGCCTTTTGAATTTTGCATGGATTGACAGACCAAGAAGAAATGGCACTATTTGAAGTGCAAAAAAATCTAAATTAGTATGTTGAAAGCAAATTAATTGCTCAAATGCATTTTTTCTTTATGCTATATATGCTTATCATTCTATTCCCTGTCTTCCATGTTCTAAGATTTTTTTGAGGCATAATTAGAACTGTATCTAATGTTGAAATCAATCTGCTAATCTTGATACCATCCATTTTGACTAACTTCTTTCAGGTTTTTATTGAATAAATCCTTCAATATTATCTGAATATTCTCATCATTGGCTTATTTTCTGACAATGACATTTTGTCCTTGTTTATATTTTTTACCTAACTAGATAGTCTCTGTGGTTAGTGTAAAGATTATCCATCTTCTAATAATGCCATCATAGACAGTTTTAGTAACAGTAACATGTTTCTTAATATTTAAGAGTTGGAAGAACTCACAATCCCAATGGCTTATCCACTTCACTTTTTAAATCAAGGTGCTGAGACCTAGGTAGTTGGCTTTTCCAAGGTAATAGATATGAACATGATGTATCTGATAGATGATGGAATGCTGGACTAGAAGTGAAGGCATATAGGCTCCAATGTTAGGTCTGCTTCTTACTGGCTTTATGACTTTGTAAAAGTAATTTAGTATCGTTTTTCTTTCCGCTTTCCCTCCCCCTCCAAAATCACTTTAATCGATTTTTTTCATACCTATAAATGTACAGCCAAACTGCAAAGTCCTTGATGACTCAAACTCTTTTACCCTTGGCTTTGTCTTTCCAATGTTAAAGCACTGTTCCTGCCTTATAGCAAATGCTTAATAAATGTCTGTGGATTTATCGAATGACAGATTTATCTTAACTCTAGAACATGAAGTTATATGAGTTTGTAACATACAAAAAGAAAAAAAATCAGTCCTTGGCAATTCTATATTATCCTAAACTGAATGCTTTTTCATATTACAGAGTTCATTTCTGTCCTCCCTTAGTTCATAGTCATGTGTATACACATTCCTTCCTTCGTTCAGTTGATGCAAATAAATCCTACTTAGTGGGAGAATTAAGATAATAAATTAGAGTTAGAAGAGACCACCTAGCAATCTAGTTTAAACCCTTGATTACACTGCTGGAGATAGTGAAGCCCCTGGGAGTCGGAGTTCTTAACTGAAGGTCACCCATCTAATAGATGCCTGAAAGGGAAATTCTTATCTTGACTCTATATTTCACAATACTTCTGCATCATTTTCTCTCCATGAGAGAGAGTTGTGGGATCCAGAAATAATACTAGTTTGTAGGAAAAGTTCATTTGCAAATGATGTAGCTGGAATGCAGGCATTATCACCTCCATGAAGGCCTGGTACCCCACTAAGCCAGATCACCCTCAGAGTGTTTGCATATGAAGTTGGAATTGGGACAACAAGTTGATGCAAAACAAAACAGATCTGACAGTGTTTTTATAGTGCCCTATTTTCATCAATAATGAATGCCTTTGGATACTACTACCCACAGCACATAATGTGCTTTATCTGGAAATAAAAATGTCCCTTAAGAAGCTAAGAAGGGACAGATGACCAGTAGACAAATCTGCACAACTTTAAAGTCAATCAAATCAATTTTAAAAATAGTTTAAAGAGAGAAAGGTCCCAAATGAATAGAAAAGATTATAAAGAACATTTTGTTTTTATTGAAAGTGGTATATGAGAAGATGCAAGCAACTACTGGCTTACATACTAACTTTCCATTTTTGTAAAATCTTATGAGAGGTCTGAGCATGAAGGATCATCTTTTGTTGGGAAAAAATGATGGCAATGGTTAGAATTTAACAAGGATTTTTCCACCACAGATCATATTTTTTTTTGATTCTCACTGAAAAGTGTACAGAATATGAACACTCTGTCTCTATTTTTACTGATTTTTAAAAACTAGTTGACTACATAAAAACTGAAGTTTTTGATATTCTTGTAAAATGTGACTCCTGTGTTTGTAAAATAATAGATTTTATAGCAGTAGCAACCATGAAGATAAAAAGGATATTAGAGAATGTCTAATTAGTTTTCATCATTTAATGGTGAAAAAAAAATCTCTTTTGGCCACTCATTAGAAAAGAAGAGTACAGAATTATTTTTCCCTCACACAAACCTTGCCTAGTCCTTTAGAGTTAGCACTGGAACCAGGAGGGGGGATGACTACCTTGCCAGTGTGAATCAGGGTTGGGAGAGTAGTTCAACATTTGAAATTTTGTGCTTTTGTGATTGAGCAACATTTCAGAGTAGGAAGAGTATTGAACTAAGGAGAGTCATCAGATTGAGATCTCCTGGTTCTGCCAGTTGGTTAACTGACTGTGTGACCTTGGGTAATTCCATTATGCGGAGATTTTATTATGTGTCTCCTCTCCGTAGAGAGTACCCCATTAGCTGTTAGGACAGATACAAAATTTAGATAAGAAAGAACCTCTGCCCTCCTGAAGCCTATGTTCTAGTCCTTGCCTCATGTACTTAAGATCTACTTAAGATAAGTCTTCCTGACTTATCTCTCCCCAAAGCAGTCCATCCTCCACTCAAATGTGGAATGGATTTCTAAAGTGTACATTTGACCGTGTCACCTCTCCATTCAATAAATTTCAGTTGCACCCATTACTTCCAGGATGAAATATAAAATTTTCTATTTGACTTAAGCTGGCCCCTTTCTGTATTTTGGCATCTTAAACCTTACATCCTTCCATACATTTTTGGATTCAGTACCATTGGCCTTCTTTCTAGCACTCCCATACAATATTCCATCCTCTGACTCCAGGCATTTTCAATGACTGCCTGACAAACTGAGAGTTCTCTCCCTCTTCATCTCCGTCTCCTGGATTCCTCTGATTTCCTTCAAATCCCAGATAAAATGTAACCTTTTACAATGTTTTTCTTAATTCCCAAATGCTAGTGCTTGTCCTTGGTGATTAGTTATTTTTCAATCATGTCAGAGTCTTTTAAACCACATTTGGGGTTTTCTTGGAAAAGATACTAGATTAGTTTTCCATTTCCTTCTCCAGCCCCTTTTAGAGATGAGGAAATTGAGGCAAACACCGTTAGTGATTTGCCTAGAGTAGCAGAGCTTGTAAGTGTCTGAGATCAGATTTGAAGTCAGGAAGATGAGTCTTACTGACTCCAGGCTCAGTGCTCTATCCACTTATTCTGTATATATTTTGTTTTTACATAATTGTTTGCAAGTTCTCTCCTTCATTATTTAATTCATTCAGTAAACATTTACTAAGCACCCACTTTGTGATACTAAATTGTAAATTCTTTCAAAGTAAGGATTTTATTTTTTACTTTCTTTGTACCCTCAATTCTAAGCACAGGACTTGGCTTGTAGTAGGTGATTCAGAAATGCTTGTTAAATGACCGACTCTCTGGGTATCAGTTTCCTTGTGTAAAATGAAATTTATTGGTTCAAATGAATTCTAAGATCCTTCTACTTCTAACTTTCCGTAACTGACAAAAGTGTTAGTTCCTTGTATATCTGTACACATTGGCATGTATTTAAATATACATTTAAGAGTGGCAAAGTTTGGTACTGAATAAAGTGTCCTAGAGAAGTTTTCTAAAATATTAAACAAAAAAAACTCCACTCAGCTCATGTTTCTAAAGCAGTTGTTATTTTTAAAATAAATACAGTTTTAAAACTGACTTTAGATTTAATGATTCCTGCATTGGAACTTTAATTAACAGGTTGAATGAGATTTTGTTCATGGTGCTTGTCGCCATTTTTAGTGGGGATTAGTCATTTTCTTTCCCCTGCAAGTTTCTGACACAAAGTCCAACAGGAATGAATCACAGTTTCAAGCTGTTGCTCACCTCATTGCCACCAAAAAGGAGAGCCTGGAAGTCATTCTGACAAATCCAAGAACTAAATTCTGAAAATGCCTTAAGGGACTTGACAGAAGTATTTAGCAACTGAAAATTACAGCAATCTGTCACATCAACATTTAAAGAAAGGTGCACCACAAAAACTCAGAATATGACAAGACCAAAATCCTAGTGAATAAACCATCTCACTGAGTATTTTTAAAGGCTCCTTTGCCTCAATATTCATGAGTTTTAAATCATGTTACTTGTTGAAGACAAAGATCCACTGAGAATCAGGGAGTTTTCTCTAGAGGTTCAATAGTTTTTCTAATGATTTGAATAGTCAAATTTCCTTTCAGTAGATGGACATTTAGGACAAGATGACCAGTGTGAAGGTTTTCTCAAGAATGTTTATCTTCTAGAGTTCATTTATTTCTGTTCCTGAAGAACTGTGATATTAAAGGCATTAGTGAATCTAATGATGCAATTTTAATCATCATATGTATATAACACATCCTTATTTAATTAAAAAGCATTCCATTTGGTAGTGTCAATACTTGTAGCAATTTGAACATTTCCTTTGCTGTTTTGCAAGATCACTCCATAGACGTAGCCATCAATTAAATGAACGGCATTATCTTGGGTAATTGGAAATTTGATTTCTGACTTGACATATCCCTTTTGTGGAAATATGATTTCATGGGTCTCTTAAGTGTGTCAT
This sequence comes from Bettongia penicillata ogilbyi, assembly GCA_023548195.1. Classification (NCBI taxonomy): domain Eukaryota; kingdom Metazoa; phylum Chordata; class Mammalia; order Diprotodontia; family Potoroidae; genus Bettongia; species Bettongia penicillata. The sequence continues at coordinate 6,809,828 of JAJHZJ010000496.1, forward strand.
CTTGAGTTGTTTTTTTTTTTTTTCAGGTGGTAGGAAAGCAGGCTCGCCTAAGCAGGAGTCACTACATGAAAAGTTGTTTTGGGTAGTATTGGGAGGAGTTTTTGAGGAGGGGTTATTGGGATAAGGTCTGTCAGAGGTAGAATACCCCCTACTGGCCTTAACTCAAACCAATCTATATTTCAATGTAAAGGCAGGAAAGGATGCCTTTCCAAAGACATGATTGAGAACAATGAATAGTCACTTGAGGATTTGGGCAAGAGTTAATATTGGCATGTAGAGGGAAGTAAGGCAAGAGTGTACCTTAATTTGGCTTAGTTTCTGGTAAGTGATTTCCTTTGTTTTGAGAGAAGCCTTTTACTTAGAGAAAATTTATCTGTTGTGGAAGTAGGAGAGAACAGTTTATTTTCATCGTGCCTATATCAATGCATATAGAATATGCTGGCCTTATTTTAAGGAATTTTCCTCCAAATAGACATATCTCAAAATAAGCATCGCAGAAATTCTTATTTGTGATGAGATAAATGAATGGATATTCCCTTGGGTATCAGAATCCTTAGAAGGAAGGCATGTGGTATTTTCCATGTTACCATTTTATACATTTTTATATATATATGTATATGGTATCATTTGTGTGTGGCCTCCCTCTTTAAAATATAAGCTCCTCAAAGGTAGGGATGTTTTTAAACCCTTACTTGTATCCTTTAAACTTACCATAGTTACTGGTACATAGTAAATGCTTCAGGCAAGAAGCAGTGAAGGGTTCAGAGTCACAAGACCTGACTATAATCCTGAACTTTATTCATATTATTTATATGAAAGAGCAGGTTATTTCTCCCATTTGGCCTCATTTTCCTCAACTGTATAATGGGAATAGGAGGCTGGTCTAAATGGTTTCTCATTTCCCTTCTGCCTCTAAATCTAGGATTCTATGCTTGTATGATGAGTACTGTATTTCACACAATAGACTGTTGATTGACATTGTACATGTGTCATGCAGGAAAGAGCGAGCTATCCACCTTTATAACAAAAGTAAGCAAAAACATTCCAATGCCTAGAACATAAAAATGTGTTGAATGATTCAATTTCAGGAAGAGGTATGGTTTTATAAATATACCCCCAAATCACTGGCTCCTTCTCCCTGATTTGCATTCTAAACCTCCTATATATATCATCTCCTCCTAGAAGCAAAGGCAAGAGGAATAAGTATTTAAATAATGCTTCTATATAGTGCCAGTCACTGTGCGAAGCAGTTTACAAATATTATCTCATGTGATCCTACAATAACCCTATTATAGGCTAATATTATTATTTCCCACATTTTACAATTGAGGAAAACTAAGGCAAACAGATTAACTGAGTCAATCAGCCAGCTATAAGTGTCTGAGGCCAGATTTGAACTAGGAGAATATGATCTCCTTGAAAGCAGGGTATGTCTTGCTTTTCTGTTTGTATCCCAGCACTTAGCTTACTGCTTTGCACATCTGGTCATTTCTTTATTGACTATTAACTCCCCTAAACATACTTTTATTGTTTCCTACTTCTATACCTATGTTTTACCTCATCTGGAATGGCTCCCCCAACTTCTTCAGCTATCTAATGAGATCATGTACAATATTTGGTAAATCATAAAGTCTTATATAAATGCAAACTGTTATTATGTTGTTTCACTCATAAAGAGATGCAGCAGAAAGAGAGATGCCTCCAATTCAGAAAGACTTGGGTCCGGGTTCTCCCTGGGACACACAGTGGCTTTGTTACTTTGTGGGGAGGCATTTTCACTCTAAGCACCTCACACAGTTGTGTAAGTTTCAAAGTAGATACTGGTCTGCTTTGGTGGAGGACATTCTGTATGCCAGGGTAAAGTCTGAAGAAAAACCAAATCAAAACCAAACAAGGGAAGTGTGCCTCTGTAAGATAAAATGTGTTTGTGTGTATTATATATATATATATATATATATATATATATATATATATATATATATATATACATATATATTATATATGTAATGTGTGTGTGTTTGTGTGTGTGCATGTATAAGAACTCTTTAACCATCTGCTAAAACCTATACATCCCTTGTCAGAGTAATGTTTGTGAAGAAATAAAATAAAATATAGAGGATTACAGAAGAAACCAATTATATGAAATTTAAGTTTGTATCTAAATAAAAAAAAAAACATATTAGGCACCCTAGATCAGGGACTCTTTCTTGATTTGATGGAAACTTCCTTGAATGACACCAAATATAACCCATCTGTTTTACTCTTGCCAGAATCCTCCCATAAATTCTCTGTAGACTCTAGTATGCTGGAAGTTGTCTCCTAGGTTCTTTTTCATGCCCTGGATTTGGACTGCCCATATGCATCCCCCCTCTCAGTGCATCCCTGGCCTAAGTCCTTTTGCAAAATTGCATTTCCTGGATGATATATTTTTTTGTACCAGTCACTCACATGGACATTGAACTGATCCCAGAGTTACTCAAGCCCAAGAGAACCTCCTGCATTGTATATATGAGAAATTATAGCATGCTTTCAATGCTTCAAAATATTTGCTGAAATGAAAACACTTCCTTTTAGCAGCAGTATTCTTCAGGTGATGCCATATGACTGAAATGTCATGAAATAGCATTATCTCCAAAGGATCAAAATTTCTGGTAACCCAAAAAACAATGGAGAGACACATAGTGAATATATAGTGAGTATAGATAGACTAAAGCATATTACAAATAGTGACCTATATATAAGAAATGAAACGAAAGATAGTATCTAAGAAATAATTGATAGGAAAAAGATGGAAAACTCACATAGGGGAGCTATATATATTTTTGCTAATATATATTAATGTATATATATTAAGGTACATATATTAAAACAAGATCATGGCTAATGGCTAACATTTATGTAGCACTTACTACATGCTAGACGCTGTGCTAATCACTTGACAATTATTGTATTATTTGAGCCTTACAATAACCCTGGGAGGTAGGGGCTGTTGTTATTTCCATTTTATAGATGAGAACACTGAGGCAAACAGAGATTAAGTGACTTGCCCAGGATCACATAGCTAGGAAAAGTCTGAATCAGATCTTCCTGACTCCAGGTCCCATGGAATAGGAAACCATATAGAACAAGTCTTCAACAAGAGGGATAAATCCTCCATGGTAAATCAGTGATTCATGAGAAGTGATGGACTAGGATAGCACACGGAGAAAGGGTACATATGATGAAACCTACATCGATAAAGAGCGTGACCATTCCACTGAGATCATCAATTCATTGAATTACTGAAAGCTATTTTATATCACTTCCTGAATGCAATTCAGCACCACTAATAATATGCAACCTGGTTATGCCCTTTTTAGAACCTATAATTCTGATGTGACTTTGTGTAGATTGTCTTTTTTCTTGGACATTATGGTCTTTCCTAATCATCTGCTACCTTTCATTCTTTTAGGTACCTTGATATGAATATCATGACATTGCCAAAAATGTTTCTCCAACCACATAGATTTTTTCTGTGATTTTTGATCTGGTCCAACCATTCTTCCCTCATTAATCACCTTCAGTGTTATCTCCATTTCTTTATCTAGCACAGTATAGATTAGGGTTTCAGTCCATAACTACCAAATATGGAAGTTACATTGTTGTTAATGATGACTGTCGTAGACATTCTGGTGGAGCGCTTGACTTATTCATTCATTTTTTGGCTCCTTAATTTCATCAGTAAATGTTATCAGAGTGATTTTTGTTCAGATTTTTGTGGACTTTTCTGCTTCCTTTTTGCTAGTTTTTGATTGTTTGTAAGGCTACTTTGTTTTTAATCTTCTACCACTTTGCTTAATTTCTTAGAGGTAAATTTGTATTGTAAACCAACATTGTCCCTGGCTGCCATGTTTCTTCTTTTGTCTAGGAGCACACCTGTGTGTGAGCTAAGACCATCACTTGGTTGTTTTGATGTATTTGCTGTTCCATCTGCTCACTGTCTTGATACCCAGACCATAGACCATGCGCTGAAAGACTTATACTAGTTCTTTACGTAATTTAATCCTTTTTTTCTAGAATTCTTATCCTAGGGTCTGACTGCCCTGATCTGTGAGTGCTTCAAATAAGTTCCAGCCATGTTTCACTTCTGTGTTGCTTAGTCATTTTTCAGTCATGTCTGACTCTTCTTAACTCCATTTTTCTCTAGTTTGTCTCTTTGCTTGCCTCCTTACTGCCACATGCATACCCTGCCTCACTACCTTTTTCTCTTCCCCTCACTTACCTATTCTGGAAATAAATGCTCTCATTGATATGAATAGGACATGTCAGTCTACTCCCCTATGGTTCTATCCACATGTCTATGATATATTTTCCCTCTCAAGCAGCCTGCTTTATGGGGCATCTCCAGCTTTAGAATGGAAGCTCTTTGAGGATGGGGACTGTTTTGTTTTCCTTTTGTGTTTCTTTCCTCAAAGCTTAGAATAGTGCTTGGCACATAGTTAGAACTTCATAAATTCCTTTTCCTTTACTTCTTCATGAATACTTTTCTTCATTTAAAGTTCTGAAAGGAGTGATAAGTATTTATTGCTTCTATACATTTTGCATTTATCTGTGCCAGCAACTTTAATAACTCAGATTGGAGTTTATCTGCAGTGACTTTTTATCTTCATTATACTTTTAATCTGATGTAGATTTTTGACCTTCCCTCTGACTGGTCAACAATGGGACTTCATGCATGTAACAGATCTGAAATGAACCCAACATCAGTCAATATTTTGACTATATATATATATATATATATATATATAATTTCATTAAAAAAGATAATCATTGTTCAATGTACACTTTGTCCAAGACTTCTGGCTACATTTTCTAAGGAAGTGTTTGTGATCTGTCATTTGGAAGCTTAGGAGTAACGTAAGTCTTTGACGTCCTTCAATTTTTCATCATAAACAGTATTTCCCACATATTTTTCTGATTTTCTTTTCCCACCTTCACATTGAAGTCATTGAATATTTAAATATTTGTGTATTTGGTTTGGTAGATTTGACATATTGTTCATGGCTGTCCCTTACTCTGAAACAGATTTTGTCATATGAACTTGAGTCATCCACATGATCATTTTTTTGCTTATGATCAGCATGGATGCTGTGAGGCAATCTAAGGTGGCAATTGTGACCTTCGCATATAAGATGAAAGCTGAGTTCACCTACTCAGAACCACATAATTTGTAGTTCTAAGAAACCTTAGCACCCTTCTAGTTAGCACGAGTAAGGGGGCAAGGAATTCGTAAGAAACCACCTTGTTTTGTTTATCTTGCCTTCTCAGTGGGAGGGGGAGGAAGTCAGATAGAATTTGGAACTGAAAATAAAATAAAATTGAACAAATAAAAAGAAAGAAAGAAAGCACCTAGTTTCCCTTGATGAATTCAAGTCATCTGACTGAAATAAGCTGCATGCTAGGATGCTAGCTTTGTTACATTTGGGCAGTACATGGGCCCCTTTGACCTTCAGCTTCCTCTTCTCTAAAATGAGGATGAAAGAATATTTATACAACCATCTTGACAAGGTTGTTTTGGGAAGTTCCAATATGATGAATGAATGAATGAATATATATTTGTATATATATATATATATATATGTATGTACATAGAGATACAATATAAAATATGGAACTATATATTATAAACATATATAGACATTTTATATACACATAACTATATATATACATTCATGCATATTCACATACATGCATATACATATGCACGCACACATATATACATGTGCACATACATATATATGTGTGTATATATATGTATGTATGAAACATACTTTTTTATTGTAAAGTTCTCTACAAGTGCAAACTGCCATTATAAGGGCAAATTGGGGAAAGGACATTATGAAATAATTTCTATATTATGAAAACTGGGACATGATGATATAAATCACACATCCTTTTGGTTTTTAACCTTTGGCATCTAACAGTCTTTTGTAGCTATAGCACAGGCTTCATGGCTATTAGGATTTAGTTTATATTTAATTTTGCACAGGGATGGAGACAGAGACTGGATCTGTGATTTCACTGGTATATGGAACTTTTGAATAAGAATACTCCATCTACCAGTGTACCACCTCTTCAGTGTGTGGTCTTAAAAGAGTTACCTGGGACACTAAGTGGTTAAATTAGTTGGCTGGGATCTAATAGTCAGGAGATGTCAGAGGAAGAATTTGAACTCAGATCTTCTTGGTTCTAAGGACTATTCAATATTTAATGCTGCCTCAAATACATTATGTAACTAAGTAAAAACAGATGTTTCATTTTTCTTTCTGTATGTCAACATTCAACAACATCTGTTTTTCTAAAACCTTGTTAAAGATAGTGCCAAGTAAACGTGCTTGAATTTCACAAGTATTCCTGATACGGTTTTCTAATAGTCATAGATGAATGATTGGATTGTTTCCCTATCTTAACCTGCTCAGAGGCTTTTCCAGACTATTTCTACTGCCCTCATAATCCTATTCTGGGTCCCACTCTTGCCACTCACTCATAGCATATGACTTCTCTTATTATTTCCCTGAGGAAATGGTGGTTCCCCATCATGAGCTTGTTCACTTCCCCTCTTCCATACCTTAATGCTTTTTAGTGGCTTTGCCCATTTTCTCCTCATTTTTTCTTTCTACCTCTCCCAGGCCTAGGGACCATCCAGACCATAGTGGGTGGCTATTGCAGATGAGTAACCTGGGTGCTCACAGTGCTTGGTGAGCCCAATCCTGCTAGGTGGGAGGTGGAAGAACACAAGGTTTTATCACCTCCTCTACAGCTGCATCATACCTGGCCCGGAATCCACACCTTCTAGCCCTGCCTCTAGCCCTGACCTCTCCTATTAGATGTTTACCCCTATATATTCCATTAAACTTCAAAATCATATTGTTTAAACTGAAGTTGTTATTGCCTTCTATTTTTCTCACCTCCTACACTTCCTCAGCTCTTACGTTCTGTTAGTTCTACCTCAACAACTCACATCCTTTTTTTTTTTTTGACACCATAGGTGTTATTATAGTGAACATCCCTCCAAACCACCTAAAAGGGTGAGTGCAATGAACTTGATCCATTTTTCTCTCCCTCCAAGATGTTCTACACATAGCTGATACATTAATAGTTAATTCTGCATTATTATTTTACTCAGAGCCTTCCAATGGGTCACTTATCAGCCATGTACCTTGACGCCAACATAGTGATGTCATTTTGTTCCAGACAACTGTCAGCCAATTGTGTGCCACGTAGAATAAGATGGCATCCAATTGTAACAGAGTGAACCAATATTTGTCTCATCATCGTCTTGGATCATGTTTGGACTTCACATTTTTCTGTGTTCATATATTTCTTTTTTTAAAATTTATTTATTTATTTTTAGATTTTGACATTCATTTCCATAAAATTTTGAGTTCCAATTTTTCTCCACATCTCTCCTGTCTCCCCAGCCCACATTCTGATTACCCTTTCCCTAATGTGCCCTCCTTTCTATCATACCCCACCATTCCCTTATCCCCATCTTCTCTCTTTTCTTGTAGGGAAAGGTAAATTTCTTTACCCTATCACCTGTATTTCTTATTTCCCAGTTATATGCAATAATAGTTCTCAACATTCATTTCTACACTTTGAATTCCAGCTCCTCTCCCTCCCTCCCTATTTAGGTCCTGTTCCTCCCAGTGCTGCGTGGCCAGGGCTGGGCTCCACTGCACTCAGTGTCCCATGAGATAGACCTTTCCTGTTGGCCTTCAAGTTACTTTTGACTGGAAATCTCTTTCAATCTGTTGTTCTGTGGCTTCTGCTGCTCTAGAATTTGTTGAGTCATTTTTTTACTGGCATTTTGTGGGTGAGGGGGGAAGCACTCAAGTATATGCATGTTTCTACTCTGTCATCTTGGCTCCGCCCCCTCATACAGGGAGACTTCCCTTTCTATACCTCTCCTGCCCCCAAGCAGTTTCATAGAAAAAAGGTAATTGTGCCTACCCAGCAGGACAGTCTCAGATCTATGTTTTATTTTATTATCATTTTTTTAAGACAAAGGTGGAGATGATTGACTGCAGAGTTCTCCAAGGCATCTTTTGAATGACGTTGACTTCAAAATGCTTCCCAGCTCAAAGAGCAACCCCCTTGTAGCAACTCTCCCAGGAATCATGCTTCATCTAGCAGGAGACAAGTTGAATTGTAGCTAGATGTGTCCATGGGAAGAAAAAGCAGGTTCAGCTCCAGACATCTTGTTTGGCTGTGATCGTCACCAGTTGCACTGAATTCCTGCTGGCTTTTTTTTTTCTATTTTAGGTATGAAAATTAAATAGGGAAGAAAGTTCATTGTTGTTCATTAATTCCATGGAGGGGCATTGGGGTGGTGGATAGAGTCTGAACTCAGACTGGAAGACCAGTGTTCTAATGTTATCTCCAACACTTAACAGTAGAGACTCTGGCCAAGTTATCAAGCCTCTCTGGGCCTCTTTCTTTATCTAGAAAACGAGGTGGCTAAATGTATTCTGTGATTCCTTTTAGCTCTGAAACTATGATCCTCATATTTTCTACCACGTGCTCGCGATTGAGCTTGGCAATGAGAATGCAGGAGGAGAAAAGATAATATGGACCGTATTCAAGAAAGCTGGTTCTTTTAAAAATAGGTTTTACTGATGCGTTTTGTCTTCACGTTGACCGATTTTGCCCACCCCCAGAAAGCGATCCCTTAAAATAAAGTTTTTTAAAGGAAAAAATGATAAAGCAGGAGGAGAAAAGCCAGCACAAACAATCAATACATTTATAAAAATATGACATGCTTTTCAGTGTTCCACATCGATGGACCCCCTACCTCTGCTAAAGAATGTCTCTTTTTTATATCCCTTTTTTGAGGTCAACCGTGTTCTTTATAATTTCACAATATTGATTTTCAATTTTGCTTCCTGGTTTTTCTTTCTATTTACATTGTTGTGATCATTGTGTCTATTTTCTTCCTGCTTCTGCTGACTTCAAATTAGGCCCTGCAAGTCTTTTTATATTTCTCTGTTTTCATCATGTTTGTCATTTCTTTAAAAAGCACACCATGGCAAAATTCCATTATATTCATGTGCCATAGTTTAGTTAGTCCCTGATCAATGAAGGTATTTACTTAATTGGAGTGGAGGATGAGGTATGGGACAGGGGATACCACATGGTCATGTAGCAAGAAAATGAGCTAGGGAGAGATGGGACATAGGAGGGAGCCATCGAAGACTCCCCAGGAGATCTGTGGATAAAGTGGAAGGAGTTTGTGAACTTGAATGCAAAAAAAAAAAATTTTTTTTTTTTATAATTGAGTAACAACTTTAATTCCAACTTAAATCTAGTATTTCCTTCCATAATTTAAAAACATTATTCTGAGAAGGGGTCTGGAGGTTTCCTCAGTCAAGAACCTTGAGGTTCAGGAAAATATAAAAGTGAAGAATCTGGACTCTGGGGTGACTTGAAATTATAAAGATTACTATCAGAGAGAAGGAACCAGAAGACCTTCACTGAGCTAAGATCTGAAAGGAGGGAAAGATTTTGATATGCAGAGATCAGCAGGACCGTATTTCAGACATTGGGTACAGCACACGTGAATGGAAGGAAGGAGAGACCTCCTCCATAGAAACTTTATTTATTTATTGGTTTGTTTTTTAAATTGTCCCATCTGTGGAGCAAATGCCAGGTCACGCACGCTTGATTACTTTCTTAAGCCCTTAGAAATGGAAAGAAGCTTAATTTAGTTTATTGGGCTTTTTTGTTTTTGTTTTTTTTTTAGTGTATGTATGTGTGTATATGGTGTTAATATTGGGTTGTGCCACTTTACCCTTTGCCCATGAAATAACAGACATGATAGGTGAAAAGTCCCACACAATATTGCATGTAAGCCCCTGTTTTTATGCATTCTAATATGGCATTCTAATTTTGATTTTCTGATTTGATTACTGAATGAGCTAGTTTATGTCTCAGATGTTTATGTCTCAGACGTCTTCATCCACTCTCCAACTGCTGCCTGAGCACCCCTACTAGTATTAAACTAATTATTAATGTTTTTTTAAATGAGCCTTTGTCCCCAGGATATCAATGTTTCATATGGGATGCTACTCATCCACATAACAAGTCTCACAAGGAAGGATGTTTGGGGTGTTATTTTCTTGTTGTAGAGATGAAATATAGATTTCATAGATGAATGTGTGTGTATATATTTACATATATTTGCATACTTATACACATATAACACATAAATATACACACATATATGTATATATTGCATGCATACCCACACACACACACACACCCCTAGTTTATAAGATTTGTTTCCACCCAGGACCACTAAATTTTCTTTCTCAATGATTGCTCTTTTGACCCCATGTGGGTTATGTTGGGATAAGATCTATTGTTTTTTAGGAAGAAAGTACTCAGGGGCTGCTTTCCTGGGTGTGTGAATTCATTTTCATCACGGTGAATTTTCATTTTCACTTGTCCCATAAAAAGTGGCACTAGTATAGGTGATAAAAAAACAAACAAACAAAAAAAAACCCCACAGCATTTAAGGGACTCTGAAGATCCTCCAGTGATCACAGATTGAGAGATAGAAGGGACCTCAGAGGCCTCATTTTACAGATGAGGAAACTGAGATCCAAAGAACAGAGGCAGCTCATCCATGGTCAGATTTGGGATTCTAACCCTGTATACAAAATCAGTCTCCTTGGTCTCCAAGGTAATTGCTGCCTCAATACAATATTCTGGGGAAAGGGCCATGACCTGTAACAGCAAGGACCCCAACATACACAGGAGGGTCTGCTGTACAGTGTCTTAGATCTGCTTCTCTAAAATGAAAGCAACTTTTGAGGGGTCAATAATCACTTTAATCAAGCACAAATATTTTTCACTTAGTTCAGGGGAAAAAGTCAGCACCCTGAACTTCAGAGAAAATACAAACGGAGAAACAACGATGGACAGGGCTTCCAACTGTCCGACTGTAAGCAACACATACAACAGATCCAACTGTCTGACTATTACGTACACTCATAGTTATCAAAGAGAGAAAATATCTGGGTTCGCAAAGCCTGGGGACTCCTTGGAGGCTGCTCAGAGTCTCTTCTGGCCAAACAGATATTTCCAATGAGTTAGCCCCAAAGTGAAACCTCACCTCAGAGTGTTTATGTCCTTCTGAGAGCCGAAGGGCCCCACAGCCTTTAAGAACCAATGCTTCATTAGCAGTTAACAGAAAGCGTGGGCCTCCCCTAATCAAACTTCCCTTCAGTGGGTGGGGAAGATCTTTAACTCTCTAATTAACATTAGTTTTTCATTAATATTTTGTGTAATTAATAATCCAGTTTTCATTAATAATTTGTGTTCTACTGAAACAACTTTGTAATGTATTTAAACAGATACATTTAATAATGGATTTTAAAATGTAAATATGTATTAGAATATTACCCCTAAGCATTAGGCTATTATTATTAGATATGTGTAAATAAATATTTACTAACGAAATACTGAATGAGAAGCATCTGAACGTGGTGGAGAAAGGCCTGGGACCGGAGGCAGGATCTGGTTTCAAATATAAACCAGTTGCGTTATTTCCTAGCTCTGTGGCTGTGGGCCTGTCTCTTCCCTTAGCTGACCCTCAGTTTTCTCCCTTGTAACATGGGAATAAAAACATTTAGAGTAACAGTCCCATGGGGTTGTTGTGAGGTAAGGGCTTCTGTCATCTTTCACGCACCGTACAAATGTAAATGAAATAAAAGTTTCATCTGGCTTAGGATGTACCTTGTTGGATAACAATAAAGGCAAACGTACTGTCTTATTTCCACAGAAGAGGCAAGTTTTTTTTTTTTTTTCTAACTGGAAAATAATTAAACAGTAGGGCATACATGCTTCTCCTTTGAGTTTTCGTGTGATTTATTTTTCTAACGTCTTTTCGAATTATTTCACCAATTCCCACAGGCTTATTAAATTCTAATTTTATGCAGCATATCATTTAAGAATAAAATTTGTTTCTTACTGTTCTTACGATCAGTCAACGTACATAGAGTTACACAGAGTCATTTCATTTGCTCTTCAGCACACATTTCTAGTAAATTAAAAATAATGAAACATTTGAACAAGGCCCCAAATAAATAGCTCCAAACCAACCAGGCTTCATGTCATGGTAATCTTAACTGCTTGTCTGGCAGACAGGATTCCACTTGGTTTCCCACCATGTTTCCTTTAAATAACCATATTCTATGGGCATCCTTCAATTTTCTTTTTCATGCTTTCTGCTGTGTGCTGTAGTGTCTCTCTCTGGCTTCGTTATCCATCAGCAATGTGGGAGTATGATTTGATGGAACAAACCCTGGAAAGGGGGGAAGGAAATGAGAAAAGAGGGAAGAAAAGGAAGGGAGAAATGAGGAAAGCAAGGAGTCCCAGGAAAGATAGTGTTCAAATTGTTTTCAGGTGGTTTGACTGCTCTGGCAAATGCCACTTTAGGTGTTACCCTTAGGGTGTGTTGTTATCTCAGCTACTGTTCCTTGTTATTCTAGGGAGATAGAAGGTAGAACAACGTCTCTGAGAATTGTTTTCATTCACCTGATGAACGATAGTGGAAGAGAGGAAAGACAGCTGCCAGCTAGAAGGCCATTACAGTCCTGGAGGGCAGATGGAAAGAGGTCATGGTGTGTAGGCTGAGTGAGGGAGTGGAGAGAAGGGGGGGTGTATACAAGAGATGCTGTGGGTGATAGATTTGGCAGGACCCAAGAGAAATAAGAGAAGGGAAAAGAGGAGAAGAGGTTAAGAAATATCTCAAGGAGGTCTGCAAAGGAAGGCCAGCTAACATTTATCTTTTGTAAACTTTGTAAAATTTCTAATATACACTAGCTCGCCTTTCAAACAAGGCTGCAGCATTAATATTGCAAGGATCTTTATATCTCCAGTTTATTAGTGAGGAAATTTAGACTTAATATAGTTAAACGATTTGCCCATGGTAACAGTGTTACGAAATTCTGGATGTGGAAACAGTATCCATCTTTCTCCGTGTTCCGAGTTCATCACTCTCAAATATGTTCCTTCTAAGAAAAACTTTAAAAGTCCTTTATTTGAGATGGTAAGATCGTTTAGTAAGTATGAGCTGTAGCTATCTTCATATAGAAATGTGTAATAAAAAATCCTTAATACTAATTTTTTGGGGAAAATTCATTAAGGGAAGGGGATAAACATATGTGTGTATATTTGTTGTTTGTATGTAAGTGTGTGTGCCTAACTGTGCCAGCTGCTTTTTAAAAAATATCTCATTTGATCTTCTCAATAACCCTATTAGGTTAAGTGTTATTATCCTCATTTTACAGTTGAGGAAACTAAGGCAAAGAGAGGTTAAGTGACTTGCATAGGGTCATACATATAATAACTGATTCTGAGGATCACTTGGTAGGATAAGGTTTCAGACCCTGAAGTAAGTCCTTGCTCAAGCTGAACTGCCCAGAATTCAAATTATGCATCAGAGTGCACAGCTCTGATGGGCTGGTCACTTTGTTCAAATGCTAAATATACACTTGCCAAAAAAGACTATCTTATGGAGAACTCACATGGGGCAGGCGATCACATGGTGGCCAGAAGAAACGATACAAGGACACTCTCAAGGTCTCTGTCAAGAACTTTGGATTTGACTGTGCAATGTGGGAGACGCTGCCACAGGACCACTCAGCATGATGTGTCCACATCGGAAAGGGTGCTGTGCTCTATGAGCAAAGCAGAATTGAGACAGGACAAAGGAAACACAGGATGCACAAATTTGGAGTATCCACCTCAAATGTTCACATGGACTGTCTGCGCCCAACAGATGGCAGAGCATTCTGAGCTCGTAGTGGTCTGATCAACCACAGTCAGACACACTGAAATTCGAGTTTATCATGGTGATGTCATTTTGATGCTCTTTGAAAATGAAGGCCAACAACCAACCAAGAAAATCCCAGAATGAGCCCCAAAGCAGAAGTTGCCTTCTGTTTGAGGAAGATTGCTATGCTTGTAAACATTTTTTTTTAAAAAATGAGATTAAACTTAATTTTAATCTCATATAATAAGCCTGCTTTATATTCCAAAGATTTAATTGACTGCAATTTTGGAGTGATGGTGTTTTTCTTTACTACTTAGCAACATTCCCTACATCTGGCTTCCAGGACTGAATACTCAGATACCACCATGGCCCATTTGTAATTTGGGGGGAGTAAGTCAGGTGATTGTCTATTAAAGCACACTTAAGCCTAGGGGGCACCTTTCCATCTAATTCGATTTCCTCAACATCTGTATCTCCTAATTACTTACCCATGCATTCACTTGGTAGTTTTTTCTTTCTTGATCATTCCATGCCTTTTTATGTCTCCCTGATGGGAGTAGGAGGCACATTACAGCTGAGTGAGACTTATTAAATCTGCCTTTATCTAAAGTTTAGACTTAAAGGCTTATCAGTATTTTAAAAAAGGGATTGTTCCAGAGGGATCTGAAGGAAAATGCATCAGTATGCCAGTTCTATTTTTTTTTCCTTCATTTGATAAATAAAAGAAATGAACTGAGGCCCAAGAGAAAAGGGAGACTGGACAACTGAATGTATATTTTAGACTAGAGAATCAATGGCTTGAAGCAAAGATTTACTGAGGGTAATATAGACTGAGAAAGAACACTAAAATTCTCATTGGAAAACATTAATACGTTCTGCAGGATATGGAAAGTTAAGAATACCCCCTGGGAAAGCAATGAAAGATCAAAAATGTGTTTCCGGAAAAGTGTCCCTGCACCTTTACTGATGATCTGTCCTCTGGACCCTTAGTCAATCATAGATCTAGGTGTTCAGCCATGGTCTTTCTCCTTAGCTTTACTTCTGCATCACCTGCATCATCTTGAGATGGATGTTCCACAGGCATCTCAAACCCATCAGGTCCCCAGACAGAACGGATTATCATTCCCCAAAGCCTGTCTCCTTGCAAACTTGCCCATCCCTGTTGAGGACACTACTATCCCACCAGTCACTCAGCTTTGCAACCTTGGTTTCATCCTGGCCTCCTCGTTCTCACTCACACTCCTACACCATTTGTTACCCAATCTTACAATTTCTACCCACAAACTCTTCTCATAGGTGTCTCCTTCTCTTCCTTCACATGACTCCCACCCCGATTTAGCCCCTCATCATCTGTTGTCTATAGTCCGAGACTATCATAATGATCTTCTGTGTGGTCTCTGTGCCTCAACACTCCCCCTACTCAATTCACCCTTTACTTTACTGCCAAAGTGATTTTCCTAAAGTGTAACTCTGCCTACGCTCAGTAAACCCCTCCAGTGACTTCCTTCTACCTCTGGTCACCTTTTAAAACTACTCACAACCTGGCCTATCATTTCTAGGCTTTTATGCCTTTCTTTTCCTCTTTATTCCCGCACCCTCTAATCCAGCTAACCTGGCCCACCAGATGTTTGTTAAATATGATACAATTTTAATCTCTGTGTCTTTGCACTGGGTCACCCCCAGGGCCTGCTATTCCTTTCTTTCTCACCCCCACCTTTTAGTTTCTCTGGCTTCCTTCAGGAATCCACTCAAATCTCCCCTGTAACAGGAGGCCTTTCCCTGTCCCCCAGCTACTCATGTAGATTATTTACCAACCACTCTGTTTATGTTTTATATATACCTAGTTAAATTTGATTCTTCCCCCCTTCCCCCATAAGACTGTGATCCCCATTGAGGGTAGGAACTGGTTTTAATTTCTTCATGCCCCCAGTGCTTAGAACAGTGCATGGGATTGTTGATTGATCATTGCCTGAAGCTCAGTGACATTTGAAGCAGGGTAGGATGAATCTCTCTCCTTACAAGTGAATGTAAGATCCTTGAGGGAAGGCTTGTTTTAATTTTAGTCTTTGTATACCCAGCCTCTAGAAAGACGCTTGGCACCTGTTAATCAATGTGTGTTTAATTAAATGTTGATGAGATGAGACATCTACCCAAAGACAGAACAGGGACTATAAACCAGGAGTTAGTGGTTTGTAGATGTGTCCTTTTCAGTACCTTCATGGCAGAGGCTCCTTCAGGAGAGCTACTTTCCATAAATTTTCTAGGTTTATAATACTTTGATTCTCATCTTTCTACCTCTGCTTGGCTCATGTGTTGTCCTTTCTGTTTCTGTCACTGACGCTCCACATTCCATACCTAGCATTTCCTTCAAGACAAGGTTTGAGATTTGCTCTGCCAAACATTCTTACTTAATGAGGCCATTCTCACTAATTCATATCCTTTCTTTGAATTTTCTCAGTACTATATGTCTTAATATCAGGATTTGGTTAACATGTTTTTAGTTATTGTCTTTTGTTTACAGAAATTCCTATATAAGTTATCTTCCTCTTATTAGGATATGATTTGTTTCTGATCTGTGATAGAGCTTTCTGAGCTTTTATTGATCAGGTCACAGTCGGACATACTGTACATTGATCCCGATATAGTGATGTCATTCTGATCCTCTGGTTACCAAGGACTGTGACCTTCCTTGAGAGCAGGGCCTCTCCATTTTCTGTTTGTATCTCTGGGGATTGGCAGTTAGTAATTACTTAATAAACGTTTTTTTCATTCATTCATTCATTCATTCATTCATTCATTCATTCATTCATTCATTCATTCATTCCTTCAAACTCACAATAGATGTATTGTAGATTTAATGAGTCAAATAACTTTGGAAGTGAAGCCCTGAACATTTGGTGAATGAATTTGATCAGTGCTCGTAACTAGTCTAGAAAATTCTGACTGAGGAGTAGAGAGACATAGAATAATTATATTTTATTACATACATATACACACACACACACATATATATATATATATATATATATATATATATGTGTGTGTGTATAAGCACTTGGCGTTCCTAACCATTGCCTTGATTCCTCCCTGCACAGTCCACAGTGGAGGCCTTTGCCTCCTTATTTCTCCTTTACCACATCCTTCTCTTACCCATGGTTCAAAGTCCATTTGTAAGAGACTCTTCTTCTTGGTGGAGATTGATTACTCAGTTCCCTGTGCCTGCAAGAAGAGCACAGGTAAAGACTTTAGAGATATCTATTCATGGTTCCTTGAGAACAAAAACTAGACAGACCCATATGGACATATGTAACCAGTATGGGCAAAAGACACACACACACACACACACACACACACACACACACACCCTACCCTTCTATGCTTTTCAAGTACTTCTTCCCTCTTCTGTGCAAGTGTTTGCTCTTTCCCCATATCCCATGAATACATTCATTAGGTCTCAACTTTGCTATCATACTCCCAAACTTAAAGAGCATTTATTCGTACAGGTTCCAGGTAGCCTTTCTCTCCTCCCCTACCTCCATTTTCCTAGTAAACCATCAACTCCTCAAAGGCAGATTATGTAATTTCATAATATCCCCAGTTCTAGCACAGTACCTTGTTCCTAGTAGGTGCCCAATAGATGTTTCTTGAATTGACTTATCTTAATTGATATTTCACAGTTGGGAAATTGCTTAGTTTTGTGGGAGTGATTGCCATTCTGTCTAATTCCCAATCTCTTTTCAGGCACTGGAAATCTTTGATTTACAAAAGAGAGTGAATTATGAAAATTATTTTTTTTAAAAAGTGAATTATGCACAGAGGAATCTGAAAAGAGATCTTGCTAGTTCCAGAACAAACACAAAATGCTTTGGCTCTTGTAAACTTTCTGACTCCTGTGACCATGAGGGTAAGCACAGTCCTTCACACTCTGTATGAACTAGTCTACTTGAATTTTCTAACAGCTGGTTTTCATAGTGACTGTGGATTCCTTGGCAGTCTTTTCTACCTGTTGCTTTAAGTGGTTTCAACATAATGTTGTTTTTGAAAGTGGAGTTTTGTTCTGTCATTAAAGAAAAAGAACTTTTGAAAAATCAAGGAGTTTGGTTTACCTTCTGTTGGGCGTTTGATCTCCTGCCTTTACTCTTACTGCTTCTTTTAAATGGAAAACATAACAGGGAAGAGAACATCAAGGGGAAACATGAGTTGTTGTCCCTGCCTAAGTCAGCTTCAAACAGTGAATCAAATCTTGACTTACCTTGTTTTCAAAGGAGTCTGTGTGGTTTGAGTGCATTTATCTAGCAGGTATAAAGGCAGCAGACAGTGCTCTGTGGAGGGCCCAAATGTTCTGCATGTCCACCTATATTTTTCCTAATTATTGCTAAACTAGTCAATGACAAAGTAGGTTTCTCTAATAGAGCAGAAGTGGAGTTTGTCAATTCATTGTCAGAAATCTACTTTTAAGCAAACTTTGAATCTGTTCTTTATAAATAAAGTTTATTTTAGGTAATCACTGGGTTTATTTTAAACTGTTTATGATAACTCTACATTCACATGATTCAGGGAAATGGTATGTCTACTCTATAATAAATTCATAAGGAAAAAACCATGTTAATTCTATTTTTTTTATTATTAATGTCTTCAGTGGGGGGATTGGAATGAAGATGAAGAATTTTCCCTAAAGTGAGAGTATAAGGCATTGTCTGATTGAATAAGCATCCAAATTCTAAACCAATAAAAGGCCATGCCACATAAGTTCATTCCTATGGTTACAACCATCAGAAGATGGAGCATGCATTACCAATTTAGACCTCTTGTTGTTCAGTTATTTCAGTTTGTCCAACTCTCCCTGATCCCATTTGGGGTTTTGTTGGCAAAGATACTGGAGAAGTTTGCCATGTCCTTCTCCAGTTCATTTTATAGATGAGTAAACTGAGGCAAAAAGAGGTAAGTGGCCTGCACAGGGTAACAAAGTTAGTATCCAAGGCCAAATTTGAACTCAGGAAGATGAATCTTCCTTCAGGTCTAGCCGTCTACCCATCCTGCCACCTAGCTGCCCTGCTTAGACTTGTTACTAGGCACTCCCCAAAATTAAAAAAAAAACAAAAACAACCATAATAGTAAAATTAGCATGACACTAGTAAATCACATGTACACTTCTTCATCAGGCTTGTGCTTTCTTTGGAGGGTGGAGTGCACAAAGGACATTCCCTCTAACAATGTGCATCTACAACTGATCTGCAGTTCACTCTTATTGCATTGTTTGGGGGCAATGAGAGGTTAGGTGACCTTCCCAATATCACACAGTCATTTACGTGTCACAGTTAGGGCTGAGCTGTAGGTCATCCAGACTTAGAGGCTGGTCCTCATAAGGTTTCCTCAAACATAATAAATATACATTGTCAACAGTTGTGATAAATATTATTCTTTTCAGGCAGGGGTTCTTAACCTCAGTTCTGTGCGTTTTTAAAAAATATTTTGATAACTATTTCAATACAGTTCATTTCCTCTGCCATCTTTAGATTTTATTTTATGCATTTAAAAACATTATTCTGCGAAGAGATCCGTATTGTCCACAGACTTCCACAAGGGTCTGTGACTCAAAATTAGTTGAAAAGATCTGCTTTAAGGAATCTAAAGTGATTTCTCAGTTTTTCTCTGACCCTATCGTCATCTTTATAGATTCATTAAATGAGAAATGGCTTGCCCAACATCATCCATGCATTTATAACAATAATATAGCTATCATCATCACCACCCTCCTCTACCTCCTCATTTTATTCAGTAGGAAAGCAGGGATTTGAACCCACATGCTGTGAATCCAAATCAGTTCTGTTTCTGCCACATATTCCTATGCCTTGAAGGAGTCTGGGAGCTGAGAGGCACTGTAACCTATTCAGTCATAAGTAACAGGTGCTATTAAGCACAGACTCATGTTTGTCGCGCCTGTCATACATGACACTCAACACCAGAAAGCACTCGGAATTGACTGCTAAGCTTTCTCTGACTGCTGGAGAGCTAACAGCTGCTCTTTTCTCCTCTTCATTCCCTTTGTGTCTGCTATCATTTTCCTCTAGTTCATCTAGTGTTTGGATGTGAATCACACCACCGCTATCCTACCTACCCCAGGAAAACTACTTGTCTTAATCCAAGTCTCCTCTTTGCTTCCTAATTACTTGAGTTATCATGCCTAGTATAAATGCTGAGCTGATGTCATAAAACTATAGAAAACCACTGTTTTTGAATGAAGTCGATCATTTATCAAGTCTATCAAACAAAGATATTCATCTCTTATCCCAAAGCTGTTTACCCTGTCACCCTCAAAGCATAATTTAGAAAGGGTTACGTTTAGTTGACACCTCGGAAATCCATCTGACCCCTTAAAAGGCAAATACAGCATCTACACAGAGATGGAGACGCTTTGCCTCCTCATCACAAGAACCTGGCTCACTCTGACCACTGGTCTGGCTGTGCTCCAAGCTGATCCACACCCTGGTTTTGCCCTGTGGTGGTCCCTACTCTGCCTGCTGCCATGGATCCTGATCACAGCTCAGGTACTAAACTACCCACATCTGAATTTGCTTCATTCACCAAAGTGTATCTGGTTTTGCCATTTGTCTTAATACAGATAAGCAGCTAAAGGACACAGGCTAGTTACATGCCCCAATTGCTATCTTGCTCTTTATTCATCTTCAGAAATCCCCCTGTTCTTCTCTAATATCTCCCATTGTCTCTATCTAATATATATCACATCTCTAGTATCTCCTATTCCTTGCTGTCTATGATTGTATCTGGCTATAATATAGATGAGTTATATTTACATCAGCACTTCAAGAAAGATGTTACATGATAAACTTCTCATCTCTTTCCCTACTTAACTCTTGGGGGAGGGAGTAAATGGGATCTATGGTAAGAACCAAATGCTCTGAAAGTCTCAAAAAACATTAAAAAGATTTTGTCATAATATTTTAAAACTTGTTTATTAAATTGTCTGTCAAAAGAAATTTGGGGGACATATCTCTTGGGGAGAGGATTACTTTATTCAAATCAAAATAGCTTGTCAGCTGTTGAGTTCTCTTTGTACTTGAAAAATTGTCCATATCTAATATTATCTCAACTCAGTCATTTCTATCATGCCTACAGCTGCTCAGCCATTGTAGATCCAGATTTCCAACCTCTATTTGGAAATATTTATAGTTTGGGTATATTTTATGCACTAATGCAGACATTTGCCATAGTGGGTACAGAACTAGCCCCAGAGCCAGCAATCCCTGGATTCAGTTCCAGGCTCTGACACATACTGGCTATGTTACCTTGAATAAGTCAACTAACCTTTCCATCCTCTGACAAAATCTCTAAGTTGCAAAGAAGATTCCACCCTACATTAGGGTAAGGGTTTCTTCACTTAGGAGGTCTCTTTGCTGAAGAAATGACACATCCAGTCACCATCCTAGACATGTTTGCCCATATCTCACTTCAAAGACCCATAGGCGATACCTGTCTTTTCACTTCATTTGGTGACCTGCCACAAACCACGGCACAATTTCCAACACCCCAGAGTTCATCTAAGATGTATTTTCTTGGTGGCTCACCCCCTTTAGCGGCTTCTAATGATGTAGAGGGGACCAGATTTAGCAGGTAAAACATGAAAAGGCTTTGAATATGGACCTAGCAACAGAGTGTGTCTACTAATCTAGCACCTGCCTAGCCAGCTACAGAAAAAATGATCGTTACTGGGAGCCTGGTCACTAGGTGATCATTTATTTTGGTTTTGATGATGGTTAAAACTGACTGAGGAGGAAAGAATATTTAAATATGCATAGGTTATCGCTTGTGCATTCTTCTTTTGAAGGTATGCACCTTCTTCTATGTGACTCTGCTCCATGTTTTTCGATCAAACATGATTTCATAGTGATAGCAAATTCCCTCTACCAATGCACACTGATGTACTGTTAGAGAGTTGCCTGGTGTGGTGAGAAGTTAAGCGTTTTACTTAGGATCAGTATATCGGCATGTCAGAGGAGAGACTTTTGAATTCAGGTCTTCTTCCTCTGAGGAAAGCTTCCTCTCACACCATTCTGCCTCCCACCTCTTGTCCATGTTCTCCCATAAATGCTTCACAGGACTGCTGCCCAATATGCCCCACCTCTAGCCTATCATCTTCATCTTCGTCATCATCATTATCACATTAATAATGACTAGCATCTTACAATAGCACTTTAAGGTTTGCAATGGGCTTTAAAATATTATCTCATTGGATCCTCAGAACAACCCGGTAAGGTAGGTGCTGTAATTATCTCATTTTAATAATAGTAATAATAGTTAGCATTTACATAGTACTTACTGTGCGCCAACCACTGTGCTAAGTGCTTTACAAATAACATCTTATTTTATCTTCATAGCAACCTTGGGAGGTAGGTGCTGTTATTATTGCCATTTTATAGATGAGGATATTGAAGCAGACAGAGGTAAAACGAGTTTCCTAAGATCACACAGCTAGTCATTGTCGGAGGCTAGATTTGAACTCAGGTCATCCTTACTCCAGGCTTCGCTCTCTACCCACTGTGCCACCTTCATTGGGTACAAGTGAATCATTTGGGATGTCCATGTGTTATCCCTCACTCTTGCTACGTGAACAGCCCACTTCTATTTCTGGCCTTGGATCTCTTGAATGACATCTTTTATCCCACTTCTTATCTCTGAAGCATCATTGTAAATGTGCTACAGCCATTTACACCCCAAGGATGTGTTGTTATCTCTTTGAGTAATACAAAATTTTTTTTTTCAGTTGTGGGTGGGGGCATTCCATGACTTACAACCAGGGTAGCCTTGTTTTCCTCTGTATTCCCAATGTTTCATAGTGCCTGGGACCTGGTATGTGCTGGAAATTTATTTTGGGATGGAAAAAATCATCCTAATAATTATTATAATGATAGTTTTCATTTGTCTGACTGTTTAAAGTTTATAAACCACTTTACGTGTGTTATCTCCATTTTTGTCTTAGCACAGTCCCTGGCACACAGTTAACACTTAGTAAATGCTTCTTGATTTGACTTGATAGTATATGATATTCCCAACACCATCAATTTATAGATGAGAAAGCTGAGTCAATCTCTCCTTTTGTTCCCTGTTGCCCATACGCAAAACTAGAGTTAATATTTGTTCACTTTTTATTCATTAAACATATTCATTGAGTTACCAAGACCTGGTGATTCTTCCCCAAGATTAGATATTATGTTATTTTCCTTTTCTCCCGTCCAGTCATCCACCTCAGAATTCAAATCTATGGAACTCAGTGTCCCTATTGAACTACTTTAGCAGGGCTTGGCACTTAGTAAGTACTTAACGAATGCTTGTTGAGTGATCAATGGGATGTGTTCTTGGAGGAACAAATCTCTTTGATCCACAAACTCAGTGTTCTCTCTGACAGATTAATGGTATGGATAGCAGACTGGACATTTGGTCAGGAAAACTCAGATTTAAATTCAATCACAGATACAAGCCTTGTGATCCTAGATAATTCATTGAAACTTCTTGGACATCAGTTTCCTAATCTGTAAAATAAAGTTGTTGGACCAGTTGACCTATAAGGTCTATGGTCTCTTCAGCTCTAAATTTATGATCCTAGGAACATCAGAATTTGGCATGTCTTATTCTCTATCACCAAAGTGAAAGGGCCCTTAGTTTTCATGCAAACCATCAAGGTAATAAGACATTGAATGAAAGATATGACAGAATATAAAAGAATCACAGGTTAGACCATGGAGAATCAAGGTTCTTCTCTTTCCCTTGCTGGCAGATCTTACTTTTCGGGGACCTTCGGAATACCCACAATTGTCAGTTCCAATGACAGGTAAGGTTTACATTGTGCCTTCACACAGAGGATCTGCGTTTGAATACTTGCTGCTCCTCTGCTCTAGCTCCCACTTAATCTTAGGTTCACTTTCACCAAACTCAGTGGGTTTTGCTCAGAAATTCCTGTTATTTTTCCACTGCTTCTCTGCTGCTGGCTCCCGATCCTGAAACTTCCAATTTGACTTATCATCTCATCCTTGTTCCATGGATGCCTCTGGCAACATGTTTCTTTTCTCTCCTGGGGGCCATTTGATTTCCCATAGTGCATGGTTCTATGGACAGGCTGCTTGATTGCACAATCGTGTAGGGCTTCCCTCTAAGGAACTGGCTGTGCCTGGCCTCTCTGATCTTCCACCTTTCCTTGTCTCTATCTCTCCTTAAAATTTTAAACCTAAAGGCATAATTCTGGTGTCTAAAATATCCCGAACCAATCCTGCTTTATGTGGCCAGAAGAGGGGTTAATACTCAGGTATGACCCTACAGTTCACACCTCATTGGGACACAGCAGTCATGCCAGAGTGGAAGGTCTCTTCCATTGTTAGCCTTGTTGACAAGGATATGATCGTGTAAAGGAATCCTCACACCTTTTTTGGGAGGCATCCATCAGAAAGATTCAATAGAGTCTTGCTAGACTAACTGTTGACTTGTACCTACTATATTTGGAAAGTAATTGGTGGGAAAGAAAGGAACCAGGGTAACACTTTTCCAATGGCACCAGTGAAGGAAATGCACGTCTGAACTTGTTGAGGCATGCATTACTCCTCGTTTTTCCCTCCTCTTAGCCTCAAGGTGGAATAATTCAATGTATCTATAGTTATGTGACTTTGAGCATTTTAAACAGTATATATCCCAGCTAAAAACAAAAGGCTGATCATTTTATTTATTATTATTTTTCAATCTATGCTAATAAGGATACCATGGAGGAGAAAAGACAAAAGGGGATAAAAGGATGCAGCTAGCGCTGAATACTGGAGGTTAACCAGTGAGCAATGGTTTTGCTCCTAAAGATTTAGCAGTCATTAAGAGCATTTGCTGTAAGGAACACATGAACACATAAAATTAGAAGACCTTCTTGGTCACTAGTTTTACTAACTATAAAAAAGAAGTTACCCCTGTTTAGTTCTTATAGAAGTAGACTCTCATTATTCCTTGTAACATAAAGTGTGATTTTGTCCGGTATGGAAGTTGGCATTAACCTCGTTGGCCCTGATTGCCATGTGCAGATACCTGTGTTCAGGCTAAGAGTTTTTGCTCATTTTGGCCATTAGGTAGCATTTTTCTACCTTTTCTTTGTCCAGATCATGAACCTTGTACAAAAGGCAGGACCATTTGAAGTTATGACAGTAAGTTACTTTTTAAACTGAGCAAACTTCTCATGAACAATCAACTGTATTTTTACAGGGTTCAATGGATGGAGTGCTGAATCTGGAGTCAGATGGCCTTGGTTTCAAATCTAGGCTTTGCCACTTGCCACCTGAGTGACCTTCGGCAAATAACTTTTTGATTCTCAGTTTCCTTATTTTTAAAAATAAGGGAGTTGCTGTAGTAGACCTCCAGTTTTTTCAACTTAGAATGTGTGATTTTTGTGATCTTAAAGTTCTTTATCATTTATAGTCTAGTGCATTAAACAGAAAAGCTTAAATTTATGTTCACATAGGATTCTGGCATCTTAATATTTGTTTCTACTATTTTGGGGTTATCTGGGTATTCCCGTAAATATCAAATCAACTTAAAAATAGTTGCTTGTCAGTTTTTCATATTGGTTTTTTCTTAGTACTCAGCTTTAGTAGTCTACTACCCTCTTAAATTCTTCCCAGTCTTGCCTTGTAGACTAAATTTATCTCTCAGTTTATTGACCATTCATTCATTCTTTCACTCAATAAATGTTGAACTATCTATTAAGCTCCTACTGTGTGAAGAAAGCTTGTTCAGGTAAAATACTGTTTCTGCCTTCATGGAGTTGTTTTCTAGGGTATAAAATGCAAACTCAGGTAATTCCACTATAAACTTGCATGTGTTTAAAGCTTTAGACAGTTGTAAAAATATGTAACATCTCTCTTGTAAGAGGAGTGATTATTAATAGTAACTGTGTCTCTTTCCCTCCCAGCTTGATTTATGTGTTTTTTTTTCCTTTGCTCATTAAAGAGGCCATTCCTTGACTACTTCTTAAAGAGGCCTATTCACTGAACAGGCCATAAGTCATTTTATGTGAGTACCAGAATAGGCCAAGGTCTCCCATTGCATCCTGGGCCATCTCCAGTCATCCTGATGAATAACTGGTCACTGGACCCGGATGGCTCACGAGGAGAAAGTGAGGTTTGTGACCTTGCACAGCCCTCCCTCACTCCAAACAAAGTCAAGTGCAAGTCATGTCATCATTTCTCTGATGTTAGGGTCTTCTCATAAACAAAGGATGAACACAGCTTAGACTTAAAGTCAGAGGATCTGGACTTGAACCCTCATCCTTCTTCTTGCCCTTCTGTCACCATAGGAAGATTGTTTTATTTCCTAGGGTCTCTATTTCTTCATTTGTAAAATGAGGGTATTTAACAAAATAATCATTAAAGACCCTTCCAGGGCTAGATCTTATAATGGCATGATCTTGTGCAATGTGAGGTACACCTTTATTTTAGTCTTTCATATATACTAATGCTTAAGTATTGGTGAAATGGTTCTTATTACCTAGAGAAATCTTTATGAAATATTTTTGAAGAGTTTAAAGACTAGCAGGAGGCAGCTAGGTAGTACAGTAGATAGAGCACTGGCTCTGGAGTCAGGAGGACCTGAGTTCAAATCTGACTTTAGAGATTTATTACTGTGTCTAGGCAAGTCTTAACCCTTATTGCCTCCCAAAACATAAAAAAATAAAGACTAGAGAAGGAAATGGCAAGCTATCCCAGCATCTTTGCCCAGAAAACCCTGAATGAGATCACAAAAACCCACATAAAACTGAAATGACTTAAAAGCAAATAAAATGCCTTTGCTATGAATGATAATCTTTCCTAGTAAAAGTATAGATGTGATCATAGATTTGGAGCTGGAAGGCAAAGAATGTGTCCAATCCTTTCATAAGGTTATGATGAGGAAACTGAGATGGAGAGTTTATGTGATTTGCCCATGGTCATACAGCTAATACATGCCAGATGTTGAATTTGAAATCAGGGTTTCTCACCGCCAGACCCATTGCTTTATCACTGCATCGCAACTAGTTCATATCAGAAAGGACTCATGAGCTATTGGCTTGGATACATCCAGATCTATGCAGTATCTTAAACCTGTGATAGCTATTCTGAAGATCCTTATATGATATGGAGATCTTTCGGGTGATTCATATTTATCTACATCCATGGGAATGAATATGTTGTTATGATATTGTAAATAATTGACATTTCTCATTTAAAAGTTTTGTGCTTCTTGGAGGCTAAATGTATATCCAATTAATGAATTACTTGCTAAAAATTTGGAAATTTAAATTAATGAATTATATAAAACATCAAATAGGAATTAGTTACTTAATGGGGAAAACTCCAATGTAAGGAGAAAATTAGTTTAGAAATATTCATTATTATAGTCATCAGTAAATATTTAGCATTATTATTTAGCAAATTTGTTGAATAAATATATCATTGCTTGTCTATTGGCAGAAACATTTATTTTGCCTCAATCTTTCTTCAGAACCAGAAGAGAGCCATGGGCTTGTAGTTTTGCATCCTCTTGGAAAGCACACATTCATTCATTTATCTTGGGAGATACAATTATACACCAGAAGGAGGAAATTTGCTATGTTCCTCAAGATGATGCTGTAGACTCAAAGGTGCCATCAAGGGAGAGGAAGCAGTCAGTCTAATCAGGAAAGCAGAAGAAAAATACAAAATAGTGGTGGGGGATGCTTAGTTGGGTCACTCGGGCCTCTGTTTGTTGATGTGGAAACAAGAGAGATGTCTTACCAACAATAGAGAAGTCTCCTGTCTTCTTAGGACATGCATCCAACAAGGCTTTTCAAGTTGGATGATTACTACCCAATTCTCATGATTTGTATGGAGTCCAGTAATAATGCCAGTCACCATCTAATAATTGCTTATTAATGATTATGAAGTCCTGGGCAAGAAAGTGAAAACCTTAAGGGACAGATGCTATTTTTATGACTACTGCTAAGCAAATAAAAAGAATTCAGAAGAGAAACACAAATCTGAGAAGGAATAAAGTGGTTAAGATTTCTGAGAACTGGATTTGGTTTTCTGTACCACAGCTCATACTGGAATGATTGAGTGAATGGATGAATGAATGACTCTTGGCCAGAAAAGAGTTGCATTTAGCCAGGAATTGTAAGTTTTTATTTATCCGGAGTCTTGTAAATATAATCAAAATAGAAGGGAAGAGAGATGAGGAAAATTGAGTACAAATGCCAAGCTTGATCCAATGGAAAAGTGTTACAGCGCAGGAAAAGCAGCAGCATTCAAGAAGCCAAATGTGTATGGGAAAACGAATCTAAAAAAGAAATCAGCAGTGAAGCCTGTGTGTTCTTATCATCTGATTATTTTCCACTCTGCTCTTTTCAAACAGAAGGGGCCATTCTCCATCATTAGCTTCTTTCTCCAAGTGGCTCTTTTATCTTCCCCTTCTGTCTGCTCATTTTCTCTTACCTCCTATAACTTTTAATGTTAATAAGGACCTTTCCATGAGTAATGACCCATGTCTAAAGTATGGTGAAAAAATAGTTCACAGTTGAATAAGGTATTTAAAAAATGAGCAGTCCAAAATACACCTTTGGACCCCAAAAGTTCTATGATTTAACATTTCCAAGTTAGATCTTTCAAAACTATGAAAATAGTCAGATATAAATAATCTGAAGCATGACAATGAGCTGAGGCCATGTTTACTTTTATTTTCAAATGGATCCTTGAAATAAACTTATTGGATTGGCATTTTTCCCCCCTTAGGGGGGAAAATAGAATTCTACTAATTAAAAAAATAAACTAGAGAGGTGGGAGGGGTGCTAGAGATGTCTACTTACTATTTCATGCACTTTGAGATGAAGTTACTGTATTATTAGTTTTATTTAATTGTTTTATTGGTCATAAGAGACCACTGTTGTAGTGAAAGCAGGCAGTAAATGTTTATAATGTGAAAACAGAATACATCAATAAGGTTGTTTCTTTGTAAATGGACCATATCCTTCCTCAAGTTTGACTTTGTTCTATTACGATGCATTGATGACTCTGGCATCTCAAAAGCAGAGCATGATCTCTGGAAGTCCCACTAAGGTGAAAAGTTTATGGGACTGGTGATATAATTATGTCTGTTATCTCCAGTTTCAGATTTTGGACTAAAGTCTAATATTTATTCATTTCAATTTCTCTTTAAATTAAGCAGTTTAGCAAAGTAATTGTATTCAGATGATCTCTAAATATCTGTCAAATAATTTGGGTTGCTCTCAGAAATTCTTGTGACCATAAATTTCTCTGCTAGAACTGGAATTTTTGCTCATAGAAAATAGATGGCCAAATTAATTGAATGATTAAAATTAATAGGCATAAAGTAATGTCTTGCACTTGGGTTCAGAAATCAACTTCCCAAATAAAAGATGGAGGAGGCAGGTCTAAATCAGAGTTGGTCTAAAAAATGTGGTTTTTTTTTAGTCCCATAGGACTCGTTGCTATGATGTGATAGGCAAGGAGATTAATTTAATCTTAGGCTACATAAAGATAGCCATAATATCTAGAATTACAAAGGTTCTATTATAATCAGCATCATCTAAACCATATCTGAGGTATTGAATTCATTTTGAGGTACCACATTTTATTAAGAGCAAAATGGAATGTATGCAGAGGAGTACGACAGGAACTTAGTACTCTGCCTGGCACATAGTAGGTGCTTAATGAATGATTATTGATTGACTGAATTCATTCAAGAGTCAGTTGGATTGAGAATGCTTAGCCTGGAGAACAGAAGGTTGAGTTGGAAAAGGCACAACAGCAATCTTCAAATATTTGAAAGGCTATCACAAGGATCGGAGATAACACATTCTCATTATCCCTAGACGGCCAAGTTCTATGGCAGTAGAACTTTATAAAAGTTACAAAGATCCAGACTTAGACTGGATGATTAAAAAATAGAAAAAAAAACCAAAATAATTCAATTTCAAGAAATTAGGGCTGTCCAAAAGTAGATTGGACTACCTTAGAATGGATTCTGCAACTCTGGAAAGAAGTCTTCAAACATGAGTTGGGTAGCCTTCATAGGATCTGTTGCAAAGAGAATTATTTTTCAGGTATAGGTAAGACTAAGCATTGAGGATATTTTCCATCCTGAAATTTTGTAATATTATAACTATATTGGGCTTGTATAGATTCCACAGCTAAATACAGTTTTGTAAGAGGACTTTGTTGCCGTTATATACTCACCCAACTGCCCATGGTGGCCTATTTACTTGGGTAGGGCAAAGCCTGTTTAAGACCAGAAAGCCCTGAAGAAGCAACCCAGGGTAAGTCCACAGTGTCAGATCATTGTTCCTGCCAATGAACTCTGCAAAATACCTTGTATCTTGGACCTTAACTGTATCTGTTAATCCTGATTCAATGTATCTGCTTTATCTCTATTAATTTTATAGTACCTCTTACTTTTCACTCTTTTTTTGCTATTGCTTTATGGCCTGATATATTTAAGCCAAACCTTGTCTATTGCCAATCAAGAACTGAGGTTCATGTAACTTTGAAGCTGTCCTTTCCCTTATGAATTTAAAATACTTATCCTCTAATGGCTATGGATAGAAAGCCAATGGCTACTGTGGGGTAGTTGGATGTAAAATATATATTATTTGTGGTAATTTAATTCAAGTCAAGGAAAAACCCCTATGAAACAAAAATATATATATATATATATGCACATACACACATATATGTGTATATATACACATACATGCA
Source organism: Bettongia penicillata ogilbyi (assembly GCA_023548195.1). Classification (NCBI taxonomy): domain Eukaryota; kingdom Metazoa; phylum Chordata; class Mammalia; order Diprotodontia; family Potoroidae; genus Bettongia; species Bettongia penicillata. Next base: position 6,840,419 of record JAJHZJ010000496.1, read on the forward strand.
TATATGCATACACATATGTGTATGTGTATAATCTAAGTGGCCACCTTGTCTGTGTGTTTTATATAAAGAAAACACACACTTAACATGAATTTTAATGAACAAGCATCTATTATGTGCCTCCACTGTTCCAGACATTGTGCTAGGTGTGGAGTATACAAAGAGAAAATTCAGACAAATCCCTGTCTCTCAGAAGCTAATTGAGAGAGATAACAGGTACCTATTTGTATATGTAGAAAATATGTAAAAATGAATACCATGTAATTACTTTGTGAAGGAAGCCAACAGTCGGGAAAATCTGTAAAGTCTCCTTTAAGAAGGTGGCTTATGAGTTCAGTTTCGAGACACAAAAATCAATACTTTTTGGTCTGGTGAATGAATGAATTATAAATAGTGTAACAATATTTTTCTCATACTTTGACAACCTTCCAAATAATATATGTTTTCACTTTTATATAATTTCTTATTTAAGATATTCAATATTTAAAGTGTTCAGTTTCTGTAAGAAATCCTTGTGAAAATAGGAATAAACATAAGAAGGTGACATTTCCATTTTCAGGCCCATATCATTGGCTCTGGTCCTTGGCTAGAATTCACCATCACCCTTTTAAATGATACTTATTTTTTTTAAACAAAGAATCACCTGCTGACATTTATATTTTGAAGCTACAAGGCTTGGAATTAATTGCCTGTTTTGTACGAATGCCAGTTAGTGATTTATTTCTGATAGACCTATCTGTGCTCTTGGTGTTTTGAGAAAGTTAAATATTTTTCATCTCTTTTCTCTATCAGGTCCTTGAAAATAAAGGAGCCAGATCTTTTTGGGAAGGGGGATGAGTATATCAAGTAGGAGTTCAAAATCTGAGAAAAAACTTATTTGACTTCAGAGTCAAAAGAGGAAAACAAATACATTCTTGAGCTGTTATAGCTAGATGAGGAAGATTATAGATATTTTGTTCATTTTCACGGTATTAGTGTTTGGCATGCCTCAGAATACCAAATCAAATTGATAGAATGGTTGCTCTGGCCAGCAGAAACTCTACACCATATAAACACATTCTTTGTTTATGAAAACCCTAACCTTCAGGAACTGTGGCTCAGTAGCATGGGCTTTATTATAAGATAATCTGAATCTCTACAAATAAAAGTTCTTTCTTTATTTTCTTCCTAAAACCTTACAAAGTGTAAAGAGAGACCTTCTTACATTCTCCTTAGAAGTGGTTTGGCTGTCTGTATATCCTGCATTTACAAAATAATTCACTTCTCCACTTTTCTTTGCACTAAATAGGCCTAACTGTTTACATTTTACTGGAAACATCCAATAGCAACAAAAAGATTGAATTATAGCCAGGATTCTTTTTTCATTTCCCTCAAAATGGAAAAATTCTTCTGGATAGGCCTGTTAGTGAAATTGAAAACCCAGGGCTGCCCTTTAGCAAATAAGCAAGTCTGGTGCAAATATACATAATGTAATTCAAGAGAGGAAATCTGTTGGAAAAAATAGGATTATCTTTAGAAATTTTTTTCTAATTTCTATGACACAAAGCCATTTCAGTATATCCTTCATGCAGGAATAGCTTGAGTGATGCTTATAATCATCCTTTTCAAAGATACTGAAATGTTCCGGGTTTTGCCTCTTACTCAGCGGATATTCTATCATTGGTACAAATCTTGACTCAGTGTTTAATTTGTAAGAGGTTTTCTCTTTACTTTGGTATATCTGTTCAAAGCTATTATAGGCACACATAGAAAAATGGGTCTCTCAAGGCTATAATAGACTCTCCTAACCTTTAAAGCTGCTCTCCTACCCTCCCTCCCAGTTTAATTCATGTATTGTTTTGCCCCTGGTAAATATCTTTTTTAAAGTATATCGCATTATGGCTGTGGTTATTTCCTAATTTTGAATATGATTATTGATTTCTCATGTTGGAACATTAGCAAAATGGGTCAAATTATATGGTTTAATCATAAGATTGTAATATTTCCCTTTAGTTCTTGAGATGGCAGTGAAAGTCAGTATGAAACAACTCTTTTTTTTTTAAATGACCTCTTTCAAATTTCTGTCTTTATCTCGTTGCAAATCTTTTCTTACCTATTTCTAGGCAGGGGAAACAACATGACAAAGTGATTGCATTACCCCTTCTGATATCTATTGACTGTGTCACCCTGGGCAAGTCACTTAACTTTTCAGTCCTTTAAGACAGCAGGTATTAACCATTTTGGAGGAGTCTTGGACCCCTTTCCTCATCTCGTGAATTCTATGGGCCTCTTGTTTCATAAACAGTTTTTAAACAATTGAAAGAAATACTAAATTTCAACTAGGGATTAGTGCAAATAAAGATGTATTTTTTTTTCTCTCCATCCAAGTTGATGGGCCCCTTGGGATCAGTCCTTATCCCTAGGTTAAGAGCACCTGCTCTCAGGCTATAAATGGTAGAGAATGTGCTAACCAGCATTGGGAGAGGAAATTCCTTACCCAAAAAAATCACAGGTGTAGTTAATAGCAAACAAACAAAAGTCTTTCCAGGCCCATATTTCATGGACTGAAAAGTTTGCAGGTAAAATAAATATAAACCAAATCAGATCCAGTTACAGTGAGAATTGTTCCTCCTGCTTTGAATGTCTAAGGCTAGTAGTCTGGGCTGAGTTCCCATTAGGTCACATCTAAAAATAACTTTGCTACAGTTTGGCTCAGGAGTTGCTGGAGACAGTAAAAACAAGGTTATTTTCGGCCTCTGGCACCATCCTGAGAGGGAGTTGCCACGGGATGCATGTTCCTTTCCAATTCTATCACTCACAGTACTTTTACATGGCAGTTACTACTCCAAAAATAACAGAAAAGGAACAGGTCTGCTTAGTGTGATTTGATTGCCTGAGAATTGTAAATTTTTTATTTTGTTTTAAAGTTTATTTTTCATGGACTTTAATGCCAGAAAGCATCCAAGAAATAGTTGGAATATTTATTTTTATAGTTTACCAAAATAGTAGCCTACTGGCCATTCTAGATATGTGGTACCATTTTGAAGTACAGTAATTAACAAAAATTGCTTGGTAAGTATTTCCCATGGTTGCCTCAAAACAGAATTTTATCATTCAGGACCAATAAGAAATAGAGATTAGACCTGTGATTTCCTTAGTAAAATGATCTCTCAGGGGAGAACACTCTTTCTTGTCAGTACAAGTCTTAGAAAGAAATCTTGAATACTGAGAGATTAAATGAATTGCCCAGGGTCACACAGAGGTGGAACATGAACCCAGGTCTTGCTGGTTTTTAAGACTAATGAACCTCTCATTTAGGACCATAGAGTTGTTGAAAATATGGTGACTTGGTACCAGGAATTCTGGGTTGTGGGATCAATTCAGCCCACTACATTAGTATTTTTAGTATATAGTATTAATAATATATTAATATATTTTGAGTAGTCAAAGAATATTTAACCTAAGATAAAATAAGCCTGAGTTTGTTTCCAAGAGAAATCAGGGTGAATTTATAGGAAATGGATCAGATACTGAAAAGAAATTCTATTTGATTTCTTGGCATCTCCATTTCATTGATTTTTGGCTTAGTTTTCTTATAATTTTATATTTATAAGAAGCATCCAAAAGTTCGCTTTGGGGGAGGAGGGAAATAGATGTTTTGTTTTGTTTTTTGCTTTGCTTAATTTTGGTTTTTTTATTTATTCATTTTCAAAAGGTGTAGATTTCCTGTACTTAGTAATAAGACTATCAGTAAAAAAGATTAATGCTGCGAAGAAGATTGATAAAGCATAATGTAGGGTGATGTGGATGCACTGAATATAAACTTTTTGTGTGCTTAAATAATAATTGAGCTGACAAAGTTGAAATTCAGTGTCTAATGCAAGTCTAAATTACAGCCCTCCTTCAGTCTCTTCGTTTATCTCTCTACAAAACAGACATCGTAACTAAGTCCAGGTTGAATGTAATGGGTAATGTCTAATCCCCCCAGATCTCATTAGCATAAATGAGATGATGAGGCCCAAGGCTGCCTGCACATTATTATTATGTATTTCAGTTCTGCACTGGCTTCACCTTAAAGGTCAGCTGCTGAGCTTACAGGCTGCAACCAGGGTTGGACAATTGGAAAACACGCCAGCTCTTAATGTTATTATTTTACAAATCATGCTATGAATACCATATATTTGTATGGACCTTTAAAGATATTCAAAGCACATTCACCCATGTTAGCTCTTTGGATCCTTCCATTGAAGTACTCAGAGATTTAACTTGACTGAGAGAGAGTAGTAGTGGGACCCAACACAGGATTTCAGATTACAACTTGGGTGACCTTTATATTGCCTTGTTAAAATAAATTCTTGACCAAAGTGAATGGTGAATTGTAATTCTATTGATTGGCTTTTTGAATTGGATGCTATAGAAGTCTGAGGTACAGTTGTTATGAATTAGCAGTCAATGTAATTGAGAAACCAAGCCTTTCTCTTTGGAGCGATTACTGGTTTTCTGTAGAATTTGTCATTTCAGGTGTCTGTATTGAGCACACAAAAAACTGCATGGCTAGGAAGTATGTGGAATAAAGTTGTGTTTTAATGTGGAGAAAACACACACATGTCTATGTGTGTCTATTTAAACATAAATCTCATCCATCTATGCACCCACACTGGAAGAAAGAAAGGAGAAAGCAGGGTTGACAAGAGTGACTTGTAAAACAGTTCCCCTGGGGTTTCTATTGTGCAATAAAGAGGAAAGCTGGATTAGTCCCCAGAGCAGGAGGGAAATAATCCTAGCATCTTTAAAATGAGGAAGATGAGAGAAAGTATAGCATAGGATGAAGAACATTGGATCTGGGATCTACAAATGGTTCAAATTCCACTTCTGAAGTGACTGATCTGACTGAGGGGAAATAACCTCCCCTCCCTGGGCTTCAGTTTCTTTGCCTCTGAACCAAGGGATTTGAACATCATGGCCTCCGAAGTCCTCCCCAGCTCTAGATCTGGAATCATATGAGTCTAGCTCCAAGATGTGCTCCAGTTCTCAATCTATGTACCTGTGATCTCATTCATTCATTCATTCAACCATCTTAGTCTGAATGTCTACTGAGTCCTAGGAGCTGTTGTTACTTTCAAAGGGTACTTTGTCAGGAAACAAAACAAAATAAAAATCCCTGTCCTCAACTTGGGGGTGAGACAGCATGTTCACAGACACAGCTATGAAACGCATGATCAGTATTTTCATTGAGGCGGATGATAACAATTGGAAGGACCAGGAGAAGTCCCATGTCAGATGTGGTGCTTTGTCTAGCATCTGACTTTTGGTCCTATGGGGCCAAATCTCCCCATATTTCTCAGGCAGCATGGAAATAGGGCAGAGAACACAATGACTTATGATCATTCTTGCAGGCTTACTGACTTTCTGAGCACTGGGGCTGAGGTCTCTTTCACGCAGATATTTCACGTTCATCGTGTGTTGGTGGCCCCTCTGTTCTCTTCTGATCTCCTCTTACTTTCTGCCAGAAACTTTTAGCTAACTAAAGTTCTTTCCCTTTTGATGTCCATTCTCCCTATGAGAAAGAAGACACTTAAGTCATGGGGTGTGGGCTTTCAGAAATGTTTGCTTGGAGAGGCTGGTCTCATGTTAGGAGTTGTGCACCTGTGTTCCTATACAGAAATTCTGACTCCCTCCCCATATTCAGTTTTAATTTATTTTTAATTCTGTGTCCTGCTGCAGGAGACATTTAATAAATGCTGATTGATTGATTACTGCTGTCTATCTGACAAGACCCTGCCCTTTCATGAGCATCACATATACACATTACAGATATATTATGAACACAGCTCTGTGTGGGTCAAATTTATGCGTTTAAATTCAATTCAGACTTACATGATGATGTGTAACCCTGTGCTTGGGACTGTATGATATCACAGTCTGGCCATGTGTAGCTCAATGCATTTTCAAGAAAAGGTGATTTTAATATTGCCTCATAAGTACTTTGTTTAGTGCTTTACAATCATTCTTTTTCTGTAAAACTTTAGATTTTCCACTGTTGTCCTCCCGAAGTTTCAAGTCAAGCACTGATCTACTTGTTTCTCATTGGAAACTCCCTATACCAATAAAATCCCAAGTTACCTAAAGCCTTGCTTGGCTATTGGATTTACCTAGCCTTTAATTCCAGGGCCCACTTCATTTTCTCAATCCTTACTTCCCAAATCATAGAGAATGATGCTTGATCATGGTCTGGGCAGTTATGAGAGAAGAGAGAGAAGGAAAAAAATGAAGAAGAAAGAGAAGTCAGTCAGAGGGGGGAAAACAGTGAATTAGATCACAGAATTCAAGATCTTAATCATTTTAAAACATTCTCCTCATTTTGCAGATGAAGAAACGTAATTCTTTTAACTAGATGATAAGCTTCTTGAGGTTATGGACTCTTTTTTATTCATATTCTCAACACTTAGCACAATGGCTGGTATATAATAGAACTTAATACGTGTTCATGGATTGACTAAGGCCTCTAGAGGTTGTCCGAGGTCTCACAAGTTGTAAGCATGTGGCATTCAAATTCGAGACCAGTGACTATACTTTTATTGTCTATTTTTTTATTGTTCCACCAAGGTCAGATTCCTTATAGTGCTCAGATTATGTCAGAATCAAATCCTGTTTGGAATTAGATGTGGTGATGTTTTTCACCCCCCTCTCAGTCTTTCTTCATTGTCTACATCAGATCAGAATCATTTTGGAAAGTCCTTTTGTTTGTTGACACTAAGATTTGAGGGGTTTCTAGTAGGACCAGCAGACTCAGTTCTGGATGATTAGAAAGCATTTCAGAAAGAGATGCTGATGTCCGTGGAAGTGTTTTTTTATCTCCCTGCTTTGTTCCTCTGTATACAACAGAGGTGAAGTGTCTAAATGACAGCATATTCCAATGTTACAATAAGCAATATCCATTCCTTGTCAAAACTGGTCTTCTTTTCTCTCTCTCTTTAGCATTTTACCTTTTCTCCTTTGTTTGATTCCATACGGTTCTGACTTCCAGCAACCTGCCATCTGAACAGGCTGATTTCAGTACAATATATAAAATGGACTGGATTAGCAGATGGTCATCTAATGTTTTATGCAAATAGCTATGTAATGAAGTATGATTTGATAAAGCAGATGCCTCTCCTGGGGACTGTTTTTGGTTTTTTTTCGACCACGAAGGCAGGTGGTCTTGGTTAGTGATTGTATTTTAGCCCAACTCCAGTAGAAACATGCTTAAATCCTACCTGCTTCTGAGAACAGGGGAACTATAATTCCTTCGACGCTACCATGATTAGTCAGTGCCACAAAAACAAATATAAAAGTGATAGCAACTGTGGTGTTGCTTCCCTCAACTTCCTGGCTTACAGAAATGAAAATGCCATCCGCAATTTGTTTTACTATTTTACAGTAAAATCAAAGTAAATGCACACCTTGACAGAGTTGAGCATTCATAGCAATAGACTGAAAATCCTTTGGGCCAAACCTGTGATTTAATCCATATGGGAAATGTGGAAATTCCCTCTGCTAATGCAAGTTAATAAATGCTGTGCAACTTAGCATCTCAGAGTTTCCTGGGACTCTAAGAGGATAGATCACTTGCCCCGGGTTACACATCCAATAAATATATGAGACACATAGACTTGAATACAGATCATCCTGACTCCAACACTAACCCTCTATCCAGTATACGATTCTGCTTTTTTTTTAATACAAGCTTGTTTTTTCATTTTTTTAATCTTCTGGTCACTGAGTAAAAAGCATCCATAGACCAGTTCCTAAGAAGCAAATCATTGAGGCCAACTTCAGAGATTGGTTAGTGTTGTAATGGAAATATCATTAAGTTGTTTGAGGTTTAAAATGTTTGAGAGATGTAGTGTCTGGGTAATTTAATCAGTTTATTAATTAGACTAGCATATTATTAATAAAAGAGGTTAATGGTGCTCTCAAATGCCAAAGACCCCTCATGGCACTGAGTACCCAAATTTTGGTCAAAGTGATTTATCAGTTCCCATATAATCTGTGTTACAAAAAGGGAGAATCCACATTTTCCAGACTTGTCTGAATAAATGCAATAATTAGGATGCCACCCTAATTGGCCTAAACTTAGAATTTTCTTTACTGTCTGATTAGAGCTTAGCATCCTGGCTGGGTAAGTCTTTGGGAAAGATTTTCCACACTGATTGATTTTTGGAGGAGGAAGTAGAAAAGGGAAAAAACCTTAGTCCTGATTCAATAATTAGTTATTGATACAGGAGAGAAATAATCATTTCTCCCAGCTGAGAGCTTCTAATCAGGTCCCTGCTAGCTTTAAGGTCCTATACATATTTGTTCTTTTGGTTTGAGTTACTCCCCTTGTGTAAGGAGTGGGATAGGAAGAGAGTGAAGGAATGATTTTTTTTTCTTTTAGTAAGTTTGCTTATCCTGGAATACAATGGAAATGATTCCATTTCACCATAGCCTTATTAAAATGGGATGTGTTTCTTCCAATTATTTAGTCTACTAATGTATTCAGCACCTGTGGGAACCGTGGATCTTCAAGTAAGGACCATGTTAATCAAAAGACTTTGTATGTTTCAGCACTATTCCAAGTTTATGTCATTGCATTAGAGGGCAGAGCAGATGAAATTGAAGACATGTAATGTACTACTGATTGGATTAACTTGTCCATTTTTGTAGCCTGCTTAAAGACTTATTTTAGATAAATTAAGAAGATTAAATCTGAAAAGTGACCTTCGACAACTATTCTTTCTGGGGGAAAAAAAAACATTCATTCCTCTGATACTGCTAACAATATATTTAGTATTCTCATATAGGACTCTCTCTCCCTCCCTCCCCCGCCTCTCTCTCTCTCTCTCTCTCTCTCTCTCTCTCTCTCTCTCTCTCTCTCCCTCCCTCCCCCGCCTCTCTCTCTCTCTCTCTCTCTCTCTCTCTCTCTCTGATATCTTATTAACCTTTCCAGCCATGATGTAGTCTTTGTTTTGTTAAATTGCATTTCTTCCCTCAAGAATATGGGCTTAACTGTTTCATCCTAATGATGCCTGATAACACTTTTTTTAACAGTCAATGCGCCCACTATGAAACAGATTTTCTTTACTGTTAACAGGAGATGAAACTACAAGGGGAGAAAAAATGAAGACTTGCCGTTGGGTTTCTTGCACTGGCATTTTCTATTTTACATAGTCTGGGATAAGGTGATTCTCAAAAAATAGTTTTCTATATTTTTGTATTTCATTTATCAATGGTTTGATCTCTTAGAAACAGATGAGAAATAAAGAACTCACATCCTGCAATCAACAAGTAATTGTTGGGATATCCACTAGTCTTCACTTAACTGGAGGAAGATATCTGATGATCCTTCTGTAACCATTTATTAATGGTTATTAATTAGGTCATGACGCCTAATGTTTCAAAGGCTGAAGACTATGAGCTCTTTGTGAGCAAGGACTATACATGCTTACCTTTCTTCCATTTCCCAATTGTTAGCCCACTGCCTGGCACAGAGTAGAGTGCAAATATATACTTGTAGATGGATAGCTGTTCTCTGAGTTTTTAAAGACAAACAAAATCTAGTCTCTGCCTTCAAAGAATTTATAATCCATCAATTAATTTATCCCACTGTTAATAGAGTTCTGCATTACAATTGAAAATTCTTCCACTTATAAAGTAAATTTTCTTTATTTTTTCCTTCTCTCAGATGGGCGAATATTTCCATGGGTTATGCTTGAAGCTAGTTATTTAGTTATCTTCTGAATAGCTTTTCTTCTGGGTTAAAAGAAAGCAAACTATGGCTTTAACATGACTTTTCCAAAGATCTTCCTTTGTAATTCTCTAATTATTTTGATTGTTCTGTGATATGATCTAAGATCATATAACTTCCTCCCCTGTCAACCAATCAGAGGAATTGTCCAGCCAGTTATTGTGGAGAGAGAGACATAGAGGAGTTATGGAATGCTTTTAACTTTTGTCAAAGAAGAAAAGTAAATGGTTTTGTATTCCCTTAATCAATAATGCCAATTTAATATCCATGGTTATATCTAATCCAGAAATTAATTGTAAAGCAAAGGCACTGAGTGCCAGGAGAAGTAGAGTTCTAATTTCATTTCCAACATAAATTGTGTGATCATGGGTAGGTCATTTAAAGAAAACCTCAGTTTCCTCTTCTGTAAAAATGAACCCAATGAAGATTGCAGTACCTATGTCATAGACTTATTGGGGTGATCAAGTGAAATAATGTCCATAAGGGACTTTGTAAGCTTTCAAGCACAATTTCACTGTTCCTGTTTCAGTGATCAGTCCTATCTTAATATTCTCTATCTGAAACCAGATAAAGCAGAGATAAAATAAGTTCAAGAATCTATGTTAAGTAAACCTCTTCTGTTTCTTGTTTGTAATAGTGGATTTGTATACAAAAGCTCAGGTGTTGGATGTCTACCAAACAAAGGCTTCTGACTTTCTAAAGTGTCAGGATAATTTTTGTACACAGGTGGTTGCTCTCTCGCTCCCTCCCTCCTTTACCTTCCTCCTGTTTGCAATTAGATGTATTTGTTTTTCTGCCCTCCCTTATTCTTTCTTCATTGCTGATGCCAGATCAGAATCGTTTTGGAAAGTCCTTTTATTTATCGACACTCTAAGAATTGAGGGATCACTAGTCGGACCAACAGGCTCCGCTCTGGATGATTAGAAAGCATTTCAGAATAAAGTGCTGATGACCATGTCAGTGGTTTTTTATCTCCCTGCTTTGTTCCTCTGTGCATATAACAGAGGTGAAGTGTCTAAATGACAGCATATTCAAATGTTACAGTAAGCAATATGCATTCCTTATCAGAACTTCTCTCTCTCTCTCTCTCTCTCTCTCTGTCCCTCTCTCCCCTATCTCTGTTTCTCTTTGTCTCTGTCTCTAGCATTTTACCTTTTCTTCTTTGTTTGATTCCATACTGTTCTGACTTCCAGCAACCAGCCATCTGAACAGACTGATTTCAGTACAATATATAAAATGGACTGGATTAGCAGATGGTCATCTAATGTTTTATGCAAATAGCTATGTAATGAAGTATGATTTGATAAAGCAGATGCCTCTCCTGGGGACTTCCTCTTTCTTTCTCTTGACATATCTATATGGATATGTAAATACATGCATCCCCATACAAATGCACATACATGCACATATATTCTTGAGTGGCCATGTAGCAAAAATGTCCTTGTAGTTGTAGACTGTCTTCCTCTAGCAGTCATTTATAGTACACACTTGGCTCCCACCCCAGTGCTAGGAAGACTCTATGCATCGCTTCCTCCAACCCTGACATCAGTGATGCTCTGTGGCTCATCCAGTAGCAGGTGTTGAACAGTGATATAAACAGCATTTTGTCTACTGAAGCCAAAATCATCCTGCTTCCAGTCTCTATTGGCCAATGGAACACTGATGCCAAAGTCACTTCCCAAGTCAGGTATCAGGCATGACAGTTCATTATGCTGTCTGCCAAACTACTGGCCCATTGAAACCCTTATTTTAAATATGAAGGAAGAGTAAAAACTTCTGTCAAGCAAATAACTTGTGATTTTAAGTGACACATTCTTCTGAATTTGAAGATTTCTCTGTGTTTGATAAGTCGAGGTCAGAGATTAAAATGCATCTAATTCCCTAACATCAGCCTTGTTTTGAACATATTGACATGTCTAGTAGTACAGACTTTAGAATATAGCAGAAGAAAACTGACCCCTCTCTGCATTACAGAACCCTTTCAGAGTGAGGCAAAAGGAGAGAGGGAGAGGGAGAGGGAGAGGGAGAAGACCAGGCCCATTTTAAGAATATGCATAAACTGAAATATTGTGACGAAGACCAACAGGAGAGTGAACAAACATGACCAAGAAAAATTACGTGAAGGTTGAGTCTAGAAAAGAGCACTCAGGGGAGATCTGATGTCACATTTTCCTGCATTTGTAGGAATGGTGTGTGACTTTTTCTGCTTGGTGCTGGTGAAAATAAGGGTAGATATTGCTGATTGTGGTTTGATATGAGAGAAAACCTTCTATCTATAGGACTGGTCCAAAAATTGACAAAGCTGCTTTTGGGGGAATTTGCTCTCCTTAAAAAAAGTCTTTGAAAAAAGACTAGATAACTATTTTTTGAGTATATTGAAGAGAGTATTTTTTTTTTTTGTTGTTGAGATTATCAGTTGGCCTACTAGCCACTAATGTCCCTTCTGATTCTGAGTGTCTCTGATTCAATGGTTCCACCTTGGCTCAATCTGCTTTCCCCCTCCTCAGTTGTCAATACGAAACAACAGGGTAGAGTAGTGTGGTACAGTGTCATGAACTCTGCCTCTGGAGTTAGAAGAATTAAGTCAAATCCTTGCTCTGATGCTTACCTGACTTTCTACTGGGCATTTCATTTCCCTGAGAATTAATTTCTTTATCTATAAGATAAAAGGGCTAGACTGGATGGTTTCTGAAATCCCTTTCAGTGATCAATCAAGGATATTATGAACTTGATCCTATCTCTTCTTGGATCTTGTTGCATTCTCCTTTCTATCATACCTCTTTGTACATATATACATACACATATATGTGGGGGCAGCTAGGTGGTGCAGTGGATAGAGCACCAGTGCAGGAGTCAAGAGAACCTGAGTTCAAATCTCACCTTAGACTCTTGACACTCACTAGCTGTGTGACCTTGGACAAGTCACTTAACCCCAATTGCCTTATCCTGGGTCATCTCCAGTCATCCTGAGGAATATCTAGTTACTGAATTCAAATGATTCTGGAGGAGAAGTGAGGCTGGTGACCTGCACAGCCCTCCCTCACTCAAAACAATGTCAAGTACAAGTCATGTACTTGTACCATTTCTCTGATGGCATGGTCTTCTTTGGCAATGAAGCACAAATTTACATGCACATATATGTATAGAGACATATCTTTTATCTTGTATAGTGACAATATGCTCTGGATTCACTCTCCCAGTCCCCCACCTCAAAAACTAACAGGTTGGATCCCTACATTTTACCTGAATTTATCTTGCCTTTTGGATCCTAAAGGTCCCCCTGAGCGTTAGTGGAGTTCATTTTGGTACTGTAGGCCAAGTCCATTCTGGTGTAATGTCCACACTAGGTTTGACTCTACCTGAGTCAGGAATGTATTACAGGTCCTGGAAATCTGATGGCTTGTTTGAATTTTCAAAGCCCAAAAGTTTGTCATCTGGTGCATTCTACCTCCAGTATTCATGTCAGGAATAAATCAAAATACAAGGACAGAAAAATAGTCATGCCATACGCTCATCTCTCTCTCTCTCTCTCTCTCTCTCTCTCTCTCTCTCTCTCTCTCTCTCTCTCTCTCTCTCTCTCTCTCTCTCTCTCTCTCTCTCTCTCTCTCTCTCACCCTCTCACCCTCTCTCACCCCTCCATCCAGAAGCCCATGTTCTTAACTTTGATCACACAGAGGACAAAGATTTTTTTTTACTGCTTAGTACCATTTTTTTAATGCTCTCTCAGTTCTGCCTCCACAGCTAATCAAAAGGATTTTCATTATCACTGAAGAAGCAGACAGGTGTGAAGTACAGAGCCAGACCCTTCCACTCTCTGGCATCATGCACTTCCATAAACAGGTTTTCTCCGCTCTGTCCTACGTGCCAGCAGGCACACTCCCAGACCGGGCCTTCCTTGTCCAGGAGCTAGCATTTACAGAGGGCTTTCAAGCTTGCAATGTGCTTTTCATGGATTGTATAATTTGTTCCTCACAACAGCCATTTAAGATAGTTGCTGTTAATATCCTCACTTTGAAGATGAGAAATAGAGACATGACAGTGTTGGGGATAAAGCACTGACCTCAGAGTCAAGAAGACCTGAGTTCAAATGCTACCTTAGAAACCTACTGGCTGTGACCTTGGGTAAGTCATTGGCAGTCTTACAAAGAAGGTGTTGACCTACACATTAAAGGGAATTCCTTACTGAATGATCCCTAAATGTAATCTCTATCTCCTGTACAGATAAAGGAATTGAGGCTGGTGGATGATAAGTGACTTGCCCAGCGTCACACAGCAAGTTAGTGTCAGAGATTGGATTGGGATCAGGGCTTCCTGATACTAGGTCCTAACACTTGGTGATACCATTTACCCATTTCTCTAGTGTAGATTGGCTCACATGCAGTAAATGCTCAGGAATTGTTATTAAATCTATTCGATAAGAAGAATGGGACAGGAAAGACTAGGCATATAATAATTTTACAGAGAATAAAAAATAGTAAATGTCAAAAGCAAAATTCCCTTTCAGTTCTTCAGAGATGGAGTGGCCAAGCTGGTACAAGCAGAGACATCGAGGACATACTTTTTCTGGATTCATGTGATGACTAAGTCTATACTGTTCTGTACATATCACAACTGTGATAATACCTGGGCAATGACTCTTGAGCCAGTTTTACAGAGTACACTGGTATCTGTGCAACATGTATGCCATGAATCTACTCCCTTTGTAGCTCCAGCTTATAATATACATGCATATGCATCTTTTTGTATTGTATTATGTGTGATTGTATTATATATATATGTATAGTGTTATATCCAGTATGTTCCCAGTGGGGCAGAGCAGGATGGTGAAGGGTGAGTGCTTTGATGCCAGTGGCAAAAACAAATTAAGAGAATGACTTTTCACTATCAAAAGCCCCCAACAGAATGCCATCTTGCACCATTTCATTTGAGCTCAGGCCCTGTATTATGATAGGATGATATTTAATAAACATGTATGTCTAGTGATATTTTAGAGATAATTCAGAAAACATTTCATGAACTCAGTAGGGTTTTAAAATCTAAATAGTCAACAGTATTGCAGATATCAACCCAGGAAAAATAATATAGACAGATGCAACACTTACAGAACATGAATGAAATAACCATCCTAGTTTAGTCATGGAATAAAATTCATTATGGTACCGTTGTTTATTTATGTGCATCCAAGGTGGGCGTGCTCATGGTCCTACAGTGGGTGACGATTGGTCTTATCAGATGGGATGATGTATGGAAAATGGTAAAAAGAAATACCAGGGGACCAGGGTTCAATCCTGACTCCACCATTTAACTCTTTGTGGCACTGAGTGAGTCACTTAACTCTTGTAGTTTCATTTCACATACAAAGGGGAAGCTGCTAGACCAGAGGACCTAGAATGCTCCTTCCAGCTCTAAATGTATGATATTAAGTGCATTGCTAAATTTGAAGCATCGTATGAATGTTACCTATTAGGGTCATAGTACTATAGACTGGAAGAAAGACCTGAGAAGTCCAATCCAACCCTTCATTTAGCAGATGAGGAAACTGAGGTGCAAAGATTAGGTGTATGTTTCATGTATTCAGTAGCAAATCCTAGCTTTGAAAACATATTGCCTTTTGCATATTTTCTTACATGTTTTCATAATTGAAAAGTTATTAACTATATAGTTTTATATAGTGGTGTTCTGATCACTTTAAAGAAGAACCGAAGCTCTAAATATTGCTCTGCTAATGTATAATTTATAATTATATATAATATATATGATATAATTATATATGATATAATTTATATAAATATGTATTTATAATTTTTGATATACCTTAAAGGACCAGAACTATTAGCAATATTTGTTCAGATGAAGGAAGTCAAAGACTGAGTCTCTCTCTCTCTCCTTTCAGGCATTTGATACAATTGTCTAAAAGTGAAGATGTAGAATTTGCAGAGAATCTCAAGGTTCAATGGACTTCTCGTGGCCTAGAAGAAGTACAGCTTTTCAATTACTCTGTCCTGCTTAGCTTGCCAGGCTCTTCTCCAAACACGGTGACTCTAAGGAACAGCAGCCAATGCTTTTATCCTAATGGCCAGCCATGTGACCAAGAGCCCAGAAAGGATCCCAGCCAAGGATTGCTGTACTCATATGCTGCCTACTCTGCCAGAGGAACTCTCGAGGTAATATGACCATTTGTCTCTGTCATTTACAGTGAAATGGAATTAGAAAACACCAGCTTTCATCTAAATTGAACTCTCTGGCAAGATGTAAGTGGTGGAAATGCCTGTTATAGGCTCACACTCTGGAGGGAGGAAAAATACTTGCAACGTTGGGCCCTCCAATCAACCTTCTTGTTGACATGTTTTGAAAGTGGAGACACATAATGAGAATTTAATACCATTGCTTGGCGTGATTAACTCCTTCTAGTTTAAACTAGTTCTTGTGGTGGGAGAAAAACACTTTTCATACCTTCCTCCTCAATTCTTGAATTAGTCCGTCAACAAGAATTCATTAAGGATCCACTATATTCTAGGTACAGGGCTAGATGCTGTGTAGAGAAGGGTCAAATTTAAACAATTACTTTCCTCAAAAAGCACACATTTAATTGAAGAAACATGAAAGGATGAATAAATAAAAACACAGAAAGTGGGAAGGTGCTCCCCTGAGATTATGTCTTTGCACAAAAAAAGAGGAAGAAAATGAACTTGGTGGTTTGGATAATTATTTTTAAAACAACATTTCTTCAATTATCACGATTTTTTTCAGAGGGAAATTAACTAAATAGGAATATTTTAATTGCTTGATTCCTTATTTGTATACAGTATAGCCTGAGAATATAGTTTTTGAAGGAGCATTGAAATCTTAGGCATAGAATCAAAGATATGAAATAAGTAAAATGTCTTTCTTTGATAGCATAAAAATGTAAATATACTTCTTGGGGAACATCCTTGGGGAACGTATGACTTCTGGACAAAAATAGCTTTGTACTCTGCCTAGGTGCTAACTTCAGACAGGTTTTCATCCTCCTTATACCCTCCACTCCTTTCTATTGACTTGGCTGTCATTTTGCTTCAGACCTTTATCACCTCTCATCTAAGTGATTGAAATAGCCTCCTAATTGATATCGCTGTGCCCATTCTTTCACTGCTCCAAACCATTTGCACACAGCTACTAAAGTGAAATCTCTGTATTTGGATTACTTTCATAATCTTCAAGATTCAGCTCAGATACTGTTTCCTAAGTGAGACTTTTCCTTATTTACCCAGTTGTTAATGTTCTCACTCCTGAATTGACTTTTCATTCATGTGTGTGTTTGTGTGCATATACACACATGAAAATTTTTCATATGTATAAAGCACAACTAAATATATAATAGACATAAACACACAACTGGATTATATATGTGTGTGTGTCCAGTTATATATCATAGATATATTCTGATGCATTCATATATGTCTATGTGTTTTTGTATGTATATATGTATGAATACATTTTACATGTGTGTATTAGACATGTATGTATGTGTCCCAAAAATCTTAGTGCAGCTTTAGTCTACCATAAGACTTTTGAGACACTCCAAATTTTGTTTTTCTAAATATGCACATAAATTGTGTCCCTCAGTAGAGTGTTGGCATCTTGAGGGCAGGGCCATTTTTTTTCATAATTTGTTCTCCCTAATATCTAACAAAGTGTTTCATGATGAGTCAGTACTCCGTCAATAATTGCTATGTGAAATGGGTGAATTGATGTGACCGCATCTGGAATATTGTGTTCAGTCCTAGGAGTCAAATTTTAGGAAGAATGTAGATAAACCAGGAAGTATCCAGAAAAGGGTAATGAGAGTAGGGGACAGCCTGAAGATTTGTTGAAGAAAGTGGGGATGTTTAGGCTCTAAAAAAAAGATTTATGGGGTATGTGATAGCTATTTCAAGTGTTTCAGGGACTGTCATTTACAGGTGGGAGCTGATTTGTTCTGTTTCATCCCAGAGAGAATAATCAGAAATAATACAGATTCCAGTTTTATATTAGGGGCAAAAACTTCTCAATAATGAGATCTGTCTAAAAATGGATCCCTTGAGAGAAGTGGGAAGGAATTACCCTACCAGAATTCTTCATATCCAGGTTGATTAGATATTTTGTGGTGTTTAGCATACTTGTATATGAATTGTACTGTATGACTTCTCAGGGTCTTTCCAGCTCTATGTGATAAGTAACTATTCTTTTGACAATTATTAGTTTAATAGTAGAAGCTATGACAGATCATTGAGGCAAAGATGTAACTTTCTATTTCTGGTGGGCTAAGCCATCATAGGTCACTTACTGACTTCAGATCTTGGTAACTACCTTCATTGTCAGCTTTCCTTTGTATGGACAGGGGATAGGACAGGGGAAGAGAAAGGAAAGGATTCAGACGGCTCTGGAGGAGAAGTGAGGCTGCTGACCTGCACAGCCTTTCTTCACTCAAAACAAAGTCAAGTGCAAGTCACATCATCATTTCTCTGATGGTATGGTCTTCTTCGGTGATGAAAGATAAACACGACGATCCTTTGTATGACAATAATGTGAGATGTTCCGGTAACTTTAAGGGTTGCAAAATGTTTTATATTCTTTTCTCATATGACAATAATGTGCATTCTTATGAGTGAGCTAATCTAGATATCACCATCCCCATTTTCACGAAACTGAGGTTTAAAGAGACTTAGAGTCACCCAAATAGTAAATTTCCATGTCTTCCTGAGTCTAACACTAGATGCTCCAAACAGCATTGCCTGAATGCCTAAATTAAGATAGGCCAAATTCAGGAGGGAAGAAAACCTAGACCATGGACTGCATATTCCATCATGGTGTCATGATCAATGCTTAGTTCAGAAAATGTAAGTAACTATAAATGATCATAGAAATGAGTGTTCCTTGCCAATTATGATAATACTAGGTAACCATGCTTCAGCATTTTCTTCTCATAGTACTTGTCTCTCTTGAGATCCTTGTGGACAAAAGGGAAATAAAGAAAGTTGGGTGATAAAGTGGGTACCTTGGTGCTTTTTGAACAACCTTAATGAAAAGGTGTTGCTTTTCTAGATGGATGTTATTCAGAAAGGGGTTTTTAGTAAAAGGTCACTTGGCTCTTTCTTGCCATGTCTCTTTGATCATTTTTTTCACAAAGGAGACATACTAATAAAATTTGCTTCTATTAAAAACTAGAAAGGCTGTTTGATCTGGCAGGTGTTGGAATTAAGATTCAAGAAAATGGAATTTAATAGGGATTAAAAAATGCATTGCATCTCAAATTGAAACTGATAAGGGTGGCTTGGTAGTACTTCGTGGGATAAAGTCCTAGGCTAGAGGTTGACTTACAGCACTGTGACTGACTACACAAAGCAAAACAAGAGAAACAAGAAACAAAAATAACTAAACTGCCTCAAGAGAAATAGCCTCCAGAATAGGGCAGGTAACGTGCCCACTCCACTTGCCTTGGTCACACCACAGTAGAACATCGTGTTCCTTTCTGGCGACCACATCTTAAGAAACATTTGGCAAACCCCACCTCTTTGAGTGTTGAAACAGATGATCTTTGAAGCCAACTCTGAAAATCGATGTTCTCATTCTTTCTCCCCTAATATAGCCCTTTGAGAGTAAAGTGGGGGAGGACAGGTATGTCTCTCCTAGTTCTGGACATGATAAAAAGCGTTATTAAGCCATTTCCCCAAATTTATGCCTTTAGTGTGTAGTAATAGAGTCAGGATTAGAATGCATAAATCCTGTTTCTTTGTCTAGAGCAGAGGCATCATGCATATGGCCTACCACACTCCCAACCATGACCTGAATTAGATTAAAATGTAATTGGGAATTTTTTCAAAATAAATTAAAAATGCAGTAAAACAGATAAAATTAATATGTGGTTTTCTACATCAACATGTCCTATAGGGAACCTTATGTACAGTTTTGTGGCCCCTGCTTTATTTGAATTTAATATTACTGCTCTCAACCAGCTTGCATCTCTACCTCTGCATAATTTTAATTATTTGGTTGCCATCCTAACTCCCACTTGATCTATATGGAGACAGTATAGAGAAGTGAAAATAATGTTAGATTTGAAGGCAGAGGTCTTTGGTAAGATCACATCTCTGCCAGTTAGTATCTAAGTGACCTTAAGAAAATCAATCTACTTCTCTAGGCTTTAGTTTTTTCAATAGTGAAAAAGAAGGGGAAAATCCTACATGCCTTCTAAGATACGTTATGGTTCTAAATCTGTGGTGATGATGAGATAAAGATAGATAGATACATAGAAAAGGAGGGAAGGAAGGAGAAAAGGAGGGAGGAAGGAAGGAATAATATGATATACAGACAAGCATAGTATTGATTAAGCTATGTAGTAATCGATAACAGCAATAATTGTTATTGTTATAGCTATGTCCCAGGCACTGTTCTAAACTCTAGGGATATGAAAACAAACAAATGACATAATCTCTGTTCTCTGGGAGTTTAAATTCCAATGGGAGAAGATAACAGATACAAAAGAACTGTAGGAGAAAGGGGTGATGGCTTTAGTGAAGCTGCCCTGGTGGACAGACAGTCTGAAAGTACTCTAGAGTCCTGGATTCTGAGAGATAAGGCCAAAACTGGCCTGTCATTGTCTAAGAGTAGGTCCAAGGATAAGAGTCCAATTTTCCACTGGGAAGGAGGTGGAGATGACATAGCCTGGGGAATAACTAGGAAGTCATGATGAATTTGAAAGGAGAAGTGATATCTAGAGAAATGCATTGTGTTTTCTCTAACCTTCAAATTTTAGATGAGTTAGGGGTGGTCTTATAATAGAGGGGAAAAGAAGTAATGTTTCTTTTTCTCATCTTTGAAGATGACCGTTATTGGTTAATTGTAATAATATGACAGTTTTTCTCATTATGGTTGCTGGGACCTTTGGGACCTTATGGCCTAATTCTAAAATATTTTGAAGCATAATCTTTGCTCTGTGATAATATCAAAAAGTTACTTAGAAATTCTGTGTTCACTGTTTCTACTGACTCACCCTTTTTTTCTCTCCCGCTACACAGGTTCTTACTTGTTTTCAGCCAAAGGAGTCCTGGCAGGAGTCTTAAAAATAATAAAAAGTTAATAAAATATCGAATGTGCATGCAGAAGGCTGAAGACATGGTTCTGCACATTCATGTTCTTTTCATGGCTCCTTCTCTCTTCTCCTTTCTCTCTCCCTCCCTTTCTTGTAAACAATGTCAGTTTTTTGAGGTTGTAGAAAAATTAGTCATCCATTCCTCCCTGACAGATTGGTACTCTAGGACATCTAAGCAGTCACCTTTCATTTTCTTTATCCTCCCAGATCTTTGTCTATTATAGCACTTCATCTTCAGATGCTCTCAGAGTTCAGCTGGGGAAGGGAGGGTAATGTCCCTTCATCTCCGTAGCTTTCCTGTCCTTTGGCTGGTGCAGATAATGAATATTACCTGGTAGCAGTTCCTTTTAAACATTTTATGTACTCTGAATTCTTAATACAAAAAAAAAAGCCAAAAAAACAGAACACCCTGAGTATTTATGTGTTTTTAATCAAAATAGATAAAACCCATATAAAAAATGTGTAAGACTTGAGAAAGTGATTTGGAATGATCTGGATTCCTCAGGACTGCCATCTCTCTACTTTTCTTACATTCTATTAATCCATGCTGGTTTCTACAAATTAATTGCTTAGTAGAGAGACTGTGAATGGATATTGGATATAAGTATGTCTTATTAGAATCCCAGATCTTATTTTTCCCCAGCTTGCTATTCATTAACAAAAAGCCTCTTCTCCTCCTCCTTCCCCATAATGGGGGAAAAGGTAGCACAGTTCCATGAATTATTTCCTTTAACAAAATGGTTCAGTTCAACAAAATCAGAGAATCTCAGGATTGTAGATTTAGATCTGGAATGACCTTACCCTTTGTCTAGTCCTACCTTTTAGTTTTACAGCTGAGGAAACTAAGGTAAATAGAGTTCAAGTGAGCTGCCTAAGATCATGCTACCATTAAGTTTCAGAAGCAAGATTTGAATACTGGTGTTCTTAATTCCAAGGCCAGCCTGCTATCTTTCCTGACTTTCATAACAAGGCATTACAGAATTCGGGGCAAATCTACCTGAACATGAGGTAGATGAGCACCTCTAGGAGACACTTTGGGTCTTGGGATACAGGGTTTCATTGGGAGAGAGACTCCACTGGAGGAGGATTTTTTTTATAGTCAGAAGCCTTGGGTCATCACATATTTGTCTCTCAGAAGTGTGAGCAGGGTAGTCTTGCCTAGACGGTGGCTCATCCTGGAGGAAAGTAGGTCTCAGGATATCCCCTCAGCTAATGTGTATCAGTGACCTTTCTGTGAGCTTCTGCTTCTCTCTACATTCCCAGGAGACCCTAAAGTCTGCATAAGTTGTGTCCAGTCATTTTGTGGGAGGGAATGACCTGTCTTCCAGAGAGTATATATCCTTTACCCTTAGTATTTACCAGATGCACCCTCATTCACAAACATCAGGAAGGAGGTAGAGGGGAAGGTGGGTATAGCAGTGGTGAAGGGAACATGGTATAAGAGACCTATGGTTATGAAGACTTTGGTGCAGAGTTTGTGAAGGATCATGACCTATGGGAACTAAACTAGGAAAAAGAAATACCCCTTACCTTTCCCAGTCATGTCAGCTGCCCATTAACAACTTGGTGGACAATCCCAGTACTTCCATTCTATTTATATTTCTGTTGTTTCCTGTGAATGGTTTGAGTTTATTGGGCAATTTCAACTTCATTGTCATAGCTCTCCTTCCTCTGAACTCCAAATACCTTCATTCTTCAGAAATTGTAGAAATTAGCAGGTAGCACTATGAGTTTGGTTTTGAATTAGATATTGTATGTGAGAAGCAGTTGACTATCTTCTGATCCTACATTATCCATTTTCTTTCAGATTACTTTATATATAGTCACCATTGTATCTACACAACATGCGCACACACACGCATACACACATACAACATGGTTATAATTGAGGTCAAATTTAAACACCCAAGCCATTATTTTGAAATTGTTAGCTAGCTATATGCATTCATCTTTGAGTTGCTATATAGGTGATTACAGAGCCAAACAGCCTGGAGGTAAGGCTGTTCTTAATATGAACTTTTAATTCTTAATATTTTTAATGATTCTTATAAACACTTAGACCATCTGGTACAAACTGGAACACTGGGGACAAAATACTTGAGCCAACAGCATTCAGATCTTTGTTAAATCGGAGGAGACAGAATTTGTATTCCATGATATCAAATAGAATCAAGGATTTTCAAAGGAAAGAGTTCAGGGAATCAACTGGATGTTTATCCCAGCAGATCGCCATTTGTTCTGACTGGCTAGATTGTGGTGTGTTTTGTTTTTCATTCGATTCACAGAACTTGCCTTTTGTCTTTTTTGATTGTTGCACAACTAAGGGGTTTTGTGACTTGCCTATGGTCACACAGCCAGTCTGCGTCAGAAACAGTGCTTAGATGCCAGTCTTCTTGATTGTGAGGTTTATTCTTTATCCCCTAGGCTTTGCTGCCTCTGTGAAATAGATTTCACAGGCTGTATTCTCCTTTTTTTCATAGATGAGTAAAAGGAGAACTCTGTATTCACAGAGCTAGTAAATGTCAGAGGCTATATACAAAGTCAGGCTCCAATCCATCCATCTGTTTATTTGAGGCAATTGCATGTCACACAGTGGATAGAGCCTAGAATTAGGGTGTAGAAAGTCAGGAACACATGAAGTCAAATCCAGACTCAGACACTTATTAGTACGTGACCCTGGGGCAAGTCGTTCAACCTTTTCTTGCCTCAGTTTCCTCATCTGTAAAATAGATATACTAGTAGCATCTACTATTATTTGTGTTATTATTTGTGATGATCAAATGAGAAAATATTTTTAAAGTGCTTGGCAAACTTTAAAGTGTTATATAAATACTAATTTTTATTATTATTTTATACCATCTTTTGAAGACCTGTTTAGCTTTATTTAGAGATACAACTGCAAGAGTATGCAAGTGATGCATTTTTTTTCCTTCCACAACCCCACATGACACCCACCTATCAAGGTAAGGTGTTAGTACTTAGCATAATACATGGCACATAGTAGGTCCTTTTATCAAATACTTTTTGACTGTCTAATTAAGCTCTGTATCTGTGGGGTCTCAGATTCTTGTAGTATTGAAGTATCAGTGTAACTCCTAATTCACATCAACCTGGGGATGTTTTCATTGCTTGTGTTTCTAGTAGACCTCTTTTTTTTTATCTGAAGTACATTTTATTTACTTTACTTCCTACTAGGCATAGCTGTTCAAGAATTCTTAAGTTATTGTACTCTGGCTGCCAAAAGAAGCGCATAGCTCCTTTTTATTTTGACAAGGTTATTTCTAGAATAGTGGCATTCCTTTCCTTTGAAGACCCATCCTGTCCATTCATCACAGGGCCATTTTGTATGAGCTATCCAATCTTTGCTTTCTGGTAACAGTCTAAACAGCATTTGTGATATCTGAGATCTACTTGGGAAACCTACTTAGTGCCAGCATGATGGATGGTGTACTTTGCAACTTCTTTGGAATTCATCGTGCATTAGAAAGGTGACATTGTTTACCCCATCATCATGACAGGTGGGTCAGTAGAAGAGTTCTAAGGAGACTTGTCCTGTCAGTGGAGAAATACATATTAGAATGGATACATAAATAATTTAGCATGGGTAAGGTTGGCTTGGGGGAATAAACACAGACCTGTATTTTTATTAAAAGGTAAGTATCAACTGTAATTCTGTGGCAAGGTCAAAGATTTGGCTGACAACTTTCCATTACCTTCATAAATAGCCTGTTTCGCTTTGCATTTCATTTTTATTCTTGAGAATTATACTTAAAAAGATGCAGATAAACAAACAGAACAATAAGTACCTTTAAGGGACTAGGTACTATTATTTTTCTATGGTCTTGTTTTTAAATCTCAATTATTTTCCAGTTACATTTTTCTTGTTTATTTGATTATCAATTTCAAAAGCATGCATTAGGTTCCCACCACATATTAGGCATTGGAGAGCAAGGGCAAAAGAAGAGAAAAGCACTTCTCAAGAGCTTACATGTACACAAATAAGTTAATATAACACATATGTGCAAAAGAAACGCAAAATCATTTTAAGGGATACAGATCTAAGGGTGGATGGACATTAGGAAAAGTCTGATATAGGAAGCAGTATTTAACTGGAACCTTGAGTTATGAAATTCAAGGGATTCTGAAAGATTGTAAGTAAGAAGGAAATCAATTTCAGTCATATTGGATAGACTGGACACAAGATAGGAGATTGAGTAGTCTTGTTTGACTGGAATATATTATAGCCAGCCCCTTAACTGAGTATATGATATGATGGTATTGTCACTATATAGTGGACAGTTGATAGTAGTAGAAATAATAGAAGTGTTAAAAATAATTTGAAACACCATTGTAATATGCCATGGAAATTGAAAGCACACCTTGTCCTTGGCTGCCTGAATTATTTCTTCCTATCTTCAATTTAATGTGATGAATATTAATTTATAGGAAGGAAAATGCCTTGATGACAATGACTAAAAATAAAATATAAATAATGCTTTGATGTGTATTTTGAATTAAAACTGGCAGCTTACAGGAATGACATGTTGTATTCTTGAAGGTGGGATGATAAATCACATAGTTGGGTTTTAACAACCCTTCTTGTCTTTACAGATAAAGTATCAAGAGATGGTAGTTTGTTAGCATATAAAATCTGAACAGCATACCTGATATTTTGTCAGGTTATCTGAAAAGAAAACTACAGTCATTCTCCAGTTGTATAAAATTCCTTAATGCCTTATGGATGTATATCTGTTTCTTTGCTTCCATGAGCATCCTTATCTTTCTCTCCTTTTTTTTTTTGTAATGGTTTTAGACAAAAGCTAACTTTTTTCAGTATTAATCCAAAGAATGGCTCTGTGGAGTTGGTTTTGTATGATTCATTGTCCTGGATGAAATATCTGGAGATTGGAGAAAGAGTCCGACAGGGCCATCTTGCAGCTTCTCCCATGATGTACAAAGATGCCGCTATCCCTGGGAATAAGAATTTTGGATGGGTTTTAGTAATGGTGATTCATTGTCTACCCCACTTCCTCTATCTCTTGGTCAGTCTCCATTTCAGGAAAAAAGACTTACTTGTGAGATGGCTACCTAGATTGAGCTGCTATTAATGGCCAACAATCACCTAATCAACAGCCATTTAGGAAACATCTCCCATGTCAGACACTAGTTTAGGGGAATACAGATATAAAGGCAAAAATGAAATGTCTTCCAAGAGTCTGCCTTTTATTACAGAGACCAATAGGATAGATAGATGGATAGATGGATAGAGGGATAGATGGATAGATGGATAGATAGATAGATGGATGGATAGATGGATAGATGGATGAATAGATGGATAGATAGATAGATAGATGGATAGAGGGATAGATGGATAGATGCCCCAAATGTCTTAAGCATTGAAACCTCAAAACTGAATTAAGATGTTTGATATCCCTGTATAAAATATTTGTCAAATAAACAAGGGTAATTTCAGTGGGAAGACATTCATATGATACAGAAGTTTTTGTTGCTGGTATTTTTGTTTGCTTTTCCTTGTTATTTGTTATTTCGTTTTTTCCCATGCAAAGTCAGCTGCCTCGAATGTGTATGGAATCTCTGAGTTGGGACTTGATAAATGTCATAAACATTGAGTGAGCTGAATCTGAGTGCAGGTTAACTTTGAGAAGCTGTTGAACTGTGTGGTCATGAAAACAGTGCTGAACTGAGAGTGAGGAGAATTACTGGAGGTTCAAATCCAGCTCCACCACTCTTTGTAATTTTGAACAACCTGCATCTGAAATTCAGTACACCTTAGAGCACTAGTTTTCTAATCTGCAACAGTAGACTGTATGACCCTGAATAACTGTGGTTCAGTTCTCTAGGAATTTGCCTTCCTGGGCTTCAGTTTCATCTGAAAAATGAAAAGTTTCGACTAGATCCCCTTATCTAAGGGCCCTACTAGCTCACAATTCGCATTTCTTTGAGCAAATGAAGGGTAGTGAGGTGGTGCAGTGGAAAGAGTGCTGGCCTAGAGTTAGGAAGACTCATCTCCCTGAGGTCAAGTCTGACCTCAGACATTCTTTAGTTGTATGACCCTGGGCAAATCACGTAGCTTTCTTTGCCTCAGTTTCCTCATCTATAAAATGAGCTGGAGAAGGAAATGGCAAACAACTTCATTATCTTTGCCAAGAAAACTCCAAGTAGGGTCACAAAGAGTCAGACATGACTGAAAAAAACTTAACAGAAACAAAAATGAGCCCAGGACTTACTAAGTCACAGAATGGTTGCAATCTGCATCATTGGAGGGACTTTTCACATCAAGAAATCCCCATGCCAATGCAAAGATTTTTTTACGTATTCCCAGCAAATTGAGATGATATTACTTGTACTACCTATATGCTCCATAAATTTCTTGAGAAGAAAGCCCACTGTGCATCTTAAAGTACTGGTAGCAATTTTAAGTCCCCATGATATTAGAAATACCTTCATTTTTGTCTCCAGCGTGTACCTACTATACATACTTAACAAAGTCTTCTTAAATGAATTGCAGTTGAAGCACTTTAGAAATTTTAGCTAGCCCTATTCTATAAATATGTGTCAGTATTACTCCATTTCTTCTGGAAAAGTTGGGACAATTGACTGCCATCTTTCCCATGTCTTTCTCCTTATTGGAATCTAAACTTTTTGAGAACTATCTCACTTTTGTACTTGGATCTTTGTTACCTGTCATGGTTCCTGACCCTTAGTAGGCATTTCATAAGTTTTTTTTTAAATCATTTTTGCATTCTCGGGTCCAATTAGCTTTGAATTAACATAAGATTAATTATTGTGGTTATATTATTTGAGCATAATGACCTTGTCTTATTGATGACTATGGTTTCAGGATTCCCAAAGTTAATTGTGTATCTCCTTACTGAAATTTTCTAATGTGTATGAGACCAAGAATATGGATGAAAAAAATAACTTAAAACATAATGCCCCTGGTTAAGCATTTGTCATAATGTTGCTTGGTGCATTTTCAAAAAGATTGCATCTTCTGGCCAGAAAAAAAAAAATAAGCTCTGCTTTATGAAGGTCGATTAAGACTCTAGGGTAAATATATATATTTTGAAAAGAAGGCTAGATGGAGGGATCTGTGCAGTATATTTTTTATTGAGCTACATTTCTAGAAGAAAAAATAAATTTTTGAAAATGTGACTTTATTTATTTAGAGAAAATCATCCTTTGAAGTATCCAGATAGTCATAATCCAGTAGTATTTCTTAGGGGAAAAACCTAGGCCAGCAATATCATTTTTCCTTTTGATTTGTTTTAAAGCACACAACACTGAAATATTAATTAATAATATGACACTCTTTGCCTTTCTCTCATATTATGTATGGTTTGACATGAAATACTGGCATTGAGTTAAATCCATCCCAATACATAGTAATGTCCTGTGTAAAGCATGATTTCAATGGTTGCCCCTAATCCATTCCTTTGATAATCTTAAAAACTTCATTGTAAAACTTGTTTTTATAGGTGTCTGCTCCTTTATTTAAATCTAATTTGTCTTAGCAGAAGTATTTTTCTTAGTGATTTTATGGAAGATAGAAAGAACTTTTTAAAACAAATCTGAACATTCTTTCATACCTTTACATTGATGAATTGAGTGTTGTCATTAACCCAGAGTAGGAAGAAGGTCGGTGTACTCCTCAAGCCTATTGGCAACTGCTGCCCCCTGGAATTCAACCCTTTCTGATACTGACATCATTGGGGGACTTTCTCAGCCTTCCTAAAAATTGAACTTGGTAGATCCATAGTTCAGATCCAAATTTCCTGGTCAGTCACCTCAATTTCCAGTTATGGCCATCATCTCCCTCCACCATTTTGCCAAGCAAACTTCCTGTGTTCCCTAAAGGAAAGAGATAGACTCAAGAAAAGGCCAGCTTTCTAATTCCTTTCTCCCAGACTGGTTCACTGAATCAAGTAGAAAAGTTTTATAGGTGAGGAGTATGTTTTCTCCTGCTCTGGGGTTAATGATAATACAACCCTGGAATGTAGCCAAACTGGAACACATATTACTGTCCACATCACCTAGAATGCCTTGTGCCATCCTCTGAGATTCTCCTGTCTTTCTGCCCCTTCATCTCTGGCCTGATAGTGATTACTGGCAGTTGAATGCTTCATGTAGTTCCTTACTGGTCCATAGACCTATCTCTACCAACATATTTTACATGTGGGCTAAAAGGAAGAGCTTTGGGTGGTTACAGGATGTCTCTTCATCTACTTAAATAAAAGCTATTTTGAACATTCAGTAACTACTTTGAAACTAAACAGGTGGCAACTCTAGAAAAGCATGTTTTTGTTGTCACTAAATGTTCCATACTATATTTCACTGAAACAGTTTTAAGAAGGTGTGTAAATGTTTTTGAGTAAAAACAGGCCATGTGTTTAGAGAAGTTGCAATTTTAAATGATCCTTTCCAGAGTTATGATCTTCAAGAGACTGTGCTTGATGAAAAGCCCTTGAGTAGGAAAAACAAATAAAGACAAAAAAATCCTCCCAGTAAATGTTAGAGACTTTTGAATCAAGGATGTCTTATAGGCACTGGAATGCTTTCAAGTAAGAAAAACAGTTAATTTTTGAATCTGAGATTGTAGGATATAATGCTTGAAAGAGACCTTACACATCATTTAATTGAATCCCATCTTCTTGCAAATAAAGAAACTGAGGCAGTGAGGTGGCACAGTAGAGAGAGCCCTGGCTCTGAAGTCAGGAGCACCTGGGTTCACATTTGACTTCATATACTAGCTGTGTGACCTTGGGTAAGTCACTTAAACCAAGTCCTTCAAAAAAACAAAAAAAGAAAAATGAAAAGAAAAAGAAAGAAGAAAGGAAAGAAAGAGAAAGGAAGGAAAGAAGGAAGGAAGACTGAGAGGCCCATATTGGGCAAGTGACTTGTTTAGGGCCACACAGGCACCATTTAATGGCACCATTTCGTTAAACACCTACTATGTACCCAACACTGTGATACAGATAAAAATATCATACATCCTTTGCCTTCAAAGAGCTTACTTTCTGCTAAAATACCATGGAAAAATAAATTTAGCATCTGAAGGACCCTTAGAAACCATCTAGTTAAACCCTTTCATTTTATAACTGTGGAAACTGAGGTCCATAGAAGTAAAGAAGTTTGCTCCAAATCACACAAGTTTGTGGCACAACCAGGATTCCAATCTAGGTCTTCTGATTCCAAAACCAATGTTCTATCTATGACTGCACAAAAAGAAAATGGCCTTGCAGGGATTTCAGCCCAGGTCCTTGGTCTGCATACCCAAGGTTCTTTCCAGTGCACCATAGATGAATAGCATGCCTTCTATCTGAACAACATTGTTGTTGGGCTGTGTGAATGCCCAAGTTCAGTTCCTTTATTTAGATGTCTCTATATTTGAAAAAATAAAACAGGCTCATTTTTACTTCTTCTGATTTCTGCAGTTTCTGATTTATTGCAAAATGGCTTTTTTAATCAAGGTCTACTTTTCAGCTCTAACAATCCATGAATCCATCAATACTTGGTAAACACTTGAGACTGTGCTCAAGCCCCTTAGAAGAAGAGCAGGCAAGGCCCAAGATGACTGGGTTTAAAATGCTGAACTTGAAACCTTTCAGAGCATCCTCAACTTTATGGGTACAGATTTGGAGGGGCAGGCCCTTCTATCACTGAGCACTTTTCTCCTCTCAGGCTGGTTCTTTCTTCTTGACTCCTTGGCCTCCAGGGACTGGCCCATCTTCTTTGCTTAGTGTTCTCTCCTGGGACTTTGGAGGGATGGGAATTGTCTCACAACTTCTATCCCTGAAGCAAAACTGAGAATCTTTGGAGGTTTCTGAAAGCTTTCTCTTGCTATAAACAATGGGAAAGCAGACTGAAGTCGGTATTTAAAAAGGGCAGGGAATATGGCTAAGTAAGATGTTTCAAAAAAAAGTATTTTTAAAATGCTTGTTCAGCTTGGTTGTTGGGACCACCCAAACCCTCCTTGTCCTATCCACATATTGGCGTATTGGTATTACTGACTCATTCACGTAATAAATGACAGTGAATAATAACATATCTTAACACGTGCTACAGTGTTAAAGCATTTCATTTCTCCTTCAGGGGCATCAAGTTCTCATGTATGCAGAGCTGGTCTCAGTGGCTGAAGGATCTGAGTTCAAGACTCTCCTTTGCCACAAACTGGCTGTTTAACTCTGGGCACATTACTTAATTTCTCATTGATCCTAGGTAAATTTTTAAAAGCTATGAATTGTAAAGAGGTTGGCAGCCCCTGAATTGGGAGTAAGATTTATAATTTAGGAAAGGAAGGAAGAAAGGAAGGGAGGAAGGGAAGAAAGAAGGAAGGAAGGAAGGAAGGAAGGAAGGAAGGAAGGAAGGAAGGAAGGAAGGAAAGAATGAAAGGAATGGGAAATAGGGAAGGAAAGAGGAAAGAGAGATACCCTTTCTGCTGGATCCTTTATTTCCAAGTCTCATGGAACAACCTCCCACATGTAGAACTGATGACCTAGCCTTCTGTTCACTGAAAAACCAAATACACTCAGATCTGGGTTGCTTTAATCATTTTTCTCTACATTTTAAGACATTTCAGAATCTTCACCAAAGTATCTTCTTTCATCCTGTTTCACAGTGTAAGTTTCTCTTTGCCTTTGGCAAGACCTCTACCTCTATCTATGGTTTTCCTAACTTGACTCCTTCATACCATGCCCATTTCCTGTCCATTCTATGATTCATTTGCAGTGGTCTACTTTCTGTTCCTGAAAACTATACTCCATCTTTTGTCTCCCTGCTCTTGCACTGGCTATCCTCCATGCTTAGAATGCCTACTCTCCTCACCTCCTTCAAGACTCAGCCAAAAGGCTGCCTTTTTCAGGAGATTTTTCCCAGTCTCGTTGGCTTTCTAGGCCTTTCCTGGAACTCCAAGGTTGTCTTCTATTTCTTCTGTAGGGTATTTAGAGGTGAAAAGGACATTAGAGTCCATTAATCCCCATTCCCAATGAGTAAAGATATGTAATTTTCCCAGGATCTTGAATGTCTGTGGTGAGGGTGGAAAGCAGGGCTTCATGATGCCAAGTCCCTTATGTCCCCAGGCCCGGGGAGAGCTTGAAGAGCATTTTTTGTTGTTCACTCATCAATGCTTAATATAGTACCTGGAGTTCTTTCTTACTAAGAACTTTTGTTATTCAGTTTCAGTTGTGTCCAGTTCTTCATGACCTTATTTAGAGTTTCCTTGGCAAAGATTCTGGAGCATTTTGCAATTTTCTTCTCCACCTCATTTTAGAAATGGACAAACTGAGGCAGAGAGGGTTGCACAAGTAGAAAGTGTTGGAGGCTGGATTTGAACACATGAAGGTGACTCTTCCTGACTCCAGGCCCAGCATTTTATCCACTGTGCCACCTCTCTGATCAGCATACAGTAAGCGCTTAATAAATGTTTGTCAATTGGCTGACTGACCCAGCTCCAAACATTCTCTCTACTGGCACCATCTTCTCTGCTTCTAGTCTCAGTCAAGAGTCCACTTGACTTTTTCGTTTGACCATGTCATCATTCCATTTCTCTTTTCTCTTTCTCTGACATTTCTTGAAGAAGTTTTTGCTTGCTATTTCAACTTTTCCCATACCACCTACTCACTCTACTGCTTGTAACATGGCTTCTGTGCCCAAGTTTCTTCTGAAATTGCTACCGAAAAGAACACCATTAGCTTCCTTATTACCAAATTCAAAGATCTTTTCCCATGTTGCCTCCTCTTCACTTTCTAATGTCTTTGCCCCAGTTAACCACCACCTTCCTAAATATTCCTCCCCCCCTCCAAGTTCCAGGTTATTCTCCTCCTTTACCCTCTTCTTCTTACTGTTAGGATTTATTTAGCACCCTCAGTTTTTGCAAAATACCTGACATGCATTATCTCATCTGGTCTTTACAACATGCATTGTTATGAGATAGATGTTGTTAATATCACTTTGTAGAAATGAAAAAGTTGAGAGTAAGAGAAGGTTACATGGCTTGCCCTCAGAAGCTGGAAATTGCCTTCTAGACCCCAAGTCCAGCTTTCTCACTATTGTGCGATACAGCTGCCTCATTCCCCTGCCAGTGCTCCTCAGTTTTTCTTTTGGGACTCCTGTAGCAGTACTGAATGGCTTTAGTCTTTCACCACTGGAAGCCCCCGCTTTCATGATGGATGATTCCCTCAGTTCCCTAATGCATCTAGGCCAGGTTCAGCCATACTGCCCTCAGGGACTTTTTCTCCCCATCCATCTTCCAGCTGCAGATGTGCCCTCTTTCCTTCCCCTGTTCTAGTTCTTGAAACATAAGCTTCTGGCAAGCCTCTGTCATTCTAACTCTGGTTTTCCTCACTACTGTACCTTTCCAAACCACAAATACCCTCTTTGGCTAACTCTCACGTGTATGTGTTGACTCTCCTGGGTTTTGGAATCCTTCCCCTGCCTTTCCTTCCTTTGCCTACCTCCCTTCCCTTTCCTCTTCTCCTTCCTCCCTCCTTCCCTTCCCCTTTCCTTTCCCCTCTTTTTCCTTTTCCCTCCCCTTCCCTCCTCCTCCCCTGCCTCTCCTATTCCCCTTCCTTTCTCCTTCCCTTTCCTTTTCTCCCTTCTCTTTCTCTTCTTTCATTCTCTTGCCCCTTCTCATTTCTTGAGCCCTATAACAATAACACCCAATAGTCATACCTATTAGAGACAGCTAGGTGACTGCAGTGGACAGAGCACCGGGGCTGGAATTGGAGTCAGGAAGACCTTAATTAAAATCTGGCTTCAGATACTTCCTAGCCACATGACCCTGGACAAGTCACTTAATCACTATTTTTCTTCAATCTCCTCAGCTGCAAAATGGGAATAATAAGAACATTTACCTCTCCAGGTTGTTTCAAGAATCAGACGCAATGTTATAGAAAGCCTTCACCAGTTACTGACACGTAAACGTCAGTACATAAATATTTGTTCCCTCTCCTTCCCTGTCACCTAGCTGCCTGATCTGGTTAAATGCCGTTCCCTATGGACCTCCATTAAACATTGGGGAGGACCCAAGTTAATGAGAGGACTCTTGGGAGCAGGAGTTGGTTATCATTAGCCAAACCACTTTGGTCTACAACAAGGGTGGGGAACCTGCGACCTCCAGGCCAGATGTGGTCCTCTAGATCCTCAAGTATGGCCCTTTGACTGAATCGGAACTTCACGGAACAAATGCCCTTAATGAAAGGATTTATTGTTTAAAACTTGGACTCTGTCAAAAGGCCACACCCAAGAACTTGGAAGGCCATACGTTCCCCACAGTGGCCTACACATGCAATTCAATTTTCCAGCTCATAGAACTGAGGTTATTTCATCAGTAGCTCATAGAGGGAAACCTTCAATGACATGAGCTGATGCTAGGGTAGAAGAAAAGTTTTTAGAGTCTCTTCTTCCAGAGTTCTAAAGTGGTGTTTTACTCCCATTTATAGAAGTAGAACCATCCTGTTTTACTTCATCCTGGGTTCTATTTGTCAAGCACACTTTTTATCTTGAGCTCACATCTATCCCTGTGATGCTCCTTCATAGCATAGCACCTTAATACCCCCTCACACAGTGCTGCCAGGGGCACTCCATCAGGTTCAAAGCACTCTTTGGTTCCTCATCCATCCAAAACCATTACTCATGATACTCCACTGATGTGAACTTTTACAGACCACTCAGAGGTCCTGGTGATTCAAAATAAAATGTTTAATCAAATAACAGAGCAAGTACAATGGCAGAATTACTCCCAGTCATACTGGGACATGGGTTAGCACAGCATGAAAGAGCAAACTGCCATAACTATAGAGAATGTATGGCCGGGGAACACACATGGAGGTAACTCCATTTTCCTTTAGCAACTCTGCTTGGTTTCATCTCCATGGAATATCATGCTCCACTCCACCCCCTCCTCAACTTTTTTTTATATGTAATTATAAGCTCCATGAGGACAAGGATTACCTTTCTTTTTCTCATTTGTATCTTGAGCATTCAGCACAATTCCTGGCACATAATAGGTACTTAATAAATGCTTATTGAACTGGATGGAAAACACATGTGCAGAACCAGTGGCACTATCACAACTCCCTCCTCCCATGTGTCTGGCTTCTGTCAGTATCTTTTAGTGATGTCATGCTGCTTACCTGAAGCATGAAGTCTCTATGTAGGATCATGTCTTTGTGCCAGGCTTTCTTATCCAGGTCATTTCTGTTGAGTGTCTCTCCTTCTCACTGACCTGTCCTCATCTTCTACCCCTTCTCTCTCTCCCAAAGGAAGGAGTCATTCTGCACAGAATCATCATTTTAGAACTTGAGAGGACTTTTGGAAACCATATAGTCCACCACCTTCATTTTTACAAATGAGAAAATGTCTGCCCAGAAAGGATAAGGAAATCACATTTTGAACCCTGGTTTTCTGACACCAATTCCAGTGCTTTTCTCATTATACCATGGCACCTAAGGGTTACGACCCATCCCATCAAGCCAGAGAACTGACAGACATAAGCAGAATGTCCCCCTGTTAATATTAAAGAAAATCTATTTTTTTTAGTTGACTCTGATGCTGATTCAGAGTCCCAGGGCCCAGTCAATGATTTGACAATTTTTTTTAAACTCCTCTTTTTCCTATGGTTGGAATCTTATGGTCCTGAGATTTATTGATGGATTCTACCAAAAATACATCAAGGATTCTATGGGAAAGTCAGGGCTCTGACACCTAGTCCTTCCTAACCGATGTGCAAATGAAATTAACCAGGAAAGAGGTAAAGGCAACACTCTCCTAATGCGCTTGTGCAAATTTCTGCCTTTATTTTACATCTCTGCTAGCAACAAAACCCCCTTACTTCTCTGTGTTCTTATGAGGAAAAACAAAACAAACAGCTGGAAACAACCTCACAGTTTCCCTACATTAATTAAAAATAGAATCCCCTAAGTTGTCATATAAAGTCAAGAGTTTGCTTTCACCTTTTTACAGAGTGTGTATTAAAGAAAAATTTGTGGGGAAGCTAGATATTGATGTATTTCCAGAATGGAAACAGTAAAGGAAGTGAGCTTCCCATTGCTGATTGAACTGAAACAACTGTTGCTGTTTTACTTGGTGGTGGTGGGGTTTTTTTGGTGATTGATAGCCTGAATCACTGATGTAATGGGATTTCTGCTCTGGGTACCTGTACACTATTAGCTGTGGTTAATGATCACCGTGGCCAATGATTTCTTAATATATTATTCTTAGTATTTTTATTAAAGAGCACAACCTGTAGTTTTTCTATGTGGTTCATCATTCAGTTCATTCAAACAGTTTAATGTTTGTTTTTACTCAAATAATTTCTTAGATGAGGTTCTGTTGCTTAAATGAAGAAATCAGTAAGTTGCATTTCTTTCCTCTTTTTCTCTCTCCCCTCTTCGGACTCCACCTTGGCTCTTGATTTACCTTTTCTCTTGCTTGTTGATTAGTTTTCAATAAGGGAAAAAAAGTCTCCATTCCCTGCTGTAGAATCACATCCACAGATTAAAAAAAATAAAAACAAAACTTATGTAGGTTCTAAAGCACATGTTTCTTTGACTTCAAGGATGACCAAATAAATGAATGAACAATTAAAACAATTGTTTCTAGAGTGCTTTGGTGAGCACCAAAAAGTAAAGAGAAAATGAGATCATCCCTGCTCTCAAAGGAACTCGCTTTCTAGTGGAGGAGACAACCCGTATGGAAATATTTATCTAAAACTGAAGGATATTTTAGAGGCCATCTAGTCTAACCTTTCCATTTTACAAATGAGGAAACTGAGACTCAGAAGGTAAATGGCTTTTCTACTATCACACACCTGGTTAATGGGAGAACTGGGACTCAAACTCCAAATCCAGACACATTCCCCTGAATTCATAATGCCTGCCCCCAATCCTTCTGTGGTCCTTGTCCAATCCCAGGAATTTGAGTAAGAATTGGGAAGGTTGAGTTGTTAGGAAAATGTCGTATGAATGGATGTGTGCCGCAGAGCACCCTTCACATGTGGAAAGAAATGACTTGACGTTTTATCATATCTCTGTATATTGATTTGTGCTTTGGGAAAATTCAATGAGCTCTCTTTTAACTGAGCAGTGAACACTGTGATTCTCAGTTTGCTGGAAGGTAAGTTAAAAAAAAAGACACTTTCATAAAGGACCTAGTTCAGAGGCCTCTTCAGTAGGCTTTTGAGATATGTTTATCATCCCCTCTTCAAATATTGGTACTAGGAGGCTTCTGGAAAGATTGACTTTTAATAGATAGTTTCAAAGTGTAACATGCCATGTGAAAATTAGAGTATTGGTCTATACAAGCAAGCATTCTTTCTTTATGGAAGTGCATTGCTTTGACTCCAGTTATGGAACTGACATAAGCTATTGGAATTATTTAATTAAAGACAGAGGGATAAAGTAGAAAAAAGGAGGCCAGAAGGACATGGATGTGAATCCTATCTAGGGTACTTTCTGGCTGTGTGACCTTGGATAAGTCAGAAACCGCTAGTGGGCTCAGTGGATAGAGCTCTGGGCTTGGAGTCAGAAGGATCAGAATTCAAAGAAGTCCTCAGATATTTCTTAGCTGTGGGACCCTAGACCTTAACCTGTGTTTGCCTCAGTTTCCTCAAATAAAATGATGATAATAATAATTAGTGTCTACATCCAGGGGTTAGTGAGAGGATCAGATATTCATAAATTGCTTGGCACATAGGAAGCTCTCCATAAATCTTTATTCCTTCCCTCATTCAATCAGCTTCATCATAAGGAAAAAAGTGATAATAATATTGCTTATTTCTCAGAGATCTTGATGTTTACACAACGTTACTAAATAATAAAGCACTATGTGAATATCAGCTATTAGTAATACTTGATATTTATATAGTATTAATAGATATATGCATATAGTATTTTAAGGTTTGCAAAATCTGTTATAGATGGATATGTGTACACATAAACATATATATGTATGTGTATATATGTATATGTATATAAATGCACACACATTCTCCTTTTGTTCCTCAGTTATCCTATAAGGTAGGTCCTATTATGCTCAGCATTTTTTTAAATAGGTTGGAATCTCAGACTCAGAGAAGAGATTTGTCCAACATCATAGTTAATAGCTGAGGGAGGATGTGATCTCAGGTCTTTCTCATTATGGTGACAGCTATAACTGGGTGACCCCGGGCTAGTCACTTAATCTTGTCTGCCTCTGTTTTTCCAACTGTAAAATGAGCTGGAGAAGGAAATGGCAAACTACTCTGATATTTTTGCCACAAAAACCCTAAATAGGGTCACAGAGAGTGACACATGACTGAAACAACTGAACCAAAAAACTTCTTCATTATCCTTCTTTCCAAATGCTCTCCTTTCCTGAACTTCCTTACTTCTGTTGAGAGAACCATCATCCTCTTAGTCACCAGGTCCACCTGAGATCTATCTGTGTAACCAGTCTACAGTCTGTGTCCTCATCGCAGAGTTGGTTCCTGGGACAGATTAGAGAATGTCTGAGTATGCTGCAAGGTCCACATGAGGAGGGGACTCCGTCAAGTACTCTGTGCATGATCACGAGATCAGTCCCCTGCTACAAAGGAAAAATAAAGTGTTTTAAAGTCCATTCTTTTTCTTCTTATTACTCTTGTTCAGGTTTTTTCGAAAACTCCTGTGATCCTCAGTTTGTGGTGTCTACTTGTGGTTTTGCCAGAGCTTGAGATAATGAGAAAATAGCTGTGAAAGGCATTACCATCACTAGAAACGTGAACAGGCAACATGAAAGGAAAATATCAATTAGCCAAGCCAATTATCCTTCACCAGGGCTGTCATTTGTGTCACAAACAATTAGTAGTGTAGAATTTACAAATGAAAAATAGAAAGCCTCTCATGTAAACAATGGGATATTGATACAATCAGCCATTTCGACATTGTGGTGCAGAAGAAAGCGTGTGGATGCAAGAACCGGAGGACCAGAAGTACCAATGCCTGTCACATAAAAAATGCTCAGAATGCTTCTTGATTGACTAATTAAAATCCTACCTCTAAGACCCAGTTACCTAAGAATGAGTCCTCTAACCTACCTAGGCTTGTTTCCTCATCTGTCAAACGATGGCCAAACAGGATGATCTCTGAAGTCCTTTTTGAACTTATAATTTATAAGACAAAATTCTAAGTTGATTAAAAAATAGTGGTAACAAGGCCCAGATCTTTGTGAAATCTTAATAGGAACAAAATTGCGATCAAGACCCATTGGGACAGCAGTCTGTTTAACAATTAGATTTCTTTGACAAGCATAGAAAAGTTACCTCTTATCTCTTAATAGATGATTGGGAGATGATGCAAGGGAATCAGAGTTCAGATCAAGGACTTCATGGCTGCACATAATTTTTTTTTCAATCTTAAGTCTCATGTTAATAGGTACATTTGGTAAATTTTCCATAATGCTTCATTTATTTATTCATTCATTTATCTATTTATTGACTGAATGATTTTATTTTTCTTGCAGGCTGAAGTCATTGATGTGAGGTATGGGACTGTAGAAGATGTAAGCCGAATTCAAGCAATGAAAAATGTAACCAATAGAATTGCCCTGTTAAAACTAGGAAAACTCCCTTTACTCTACAAGGTTGGTCAAAGAACTCGCTTGCATGTGGATTTTTTTTTATCTTCTTTTTCTGTAGCTAAAATTACTGGGGGTGATTTTTTTATAAGGAGCCTGATGTCTATTCCCTCTATGTTCCCCACCTCGACCTCAAGAAAAAAAATCAGAAATCTCTACAAGGTGCTATTGAGGTTGCAACACACGAGTCCAGGTTTGATAGTGTGAAAAATAGAAGCCCTGGAAATTAAAAGCCATTGTCATCCTCTTCACTTGATGTGTAATAATTCTAATCAATTAGGAAAACAGGGATCGAGCTGCGTGCTCTGTATGGGGCCACAATTGTTTCAGATGTGTACCTTTGTGATGTATTTCATCATCTGCTTGAGATGGGTATAACTGTACAGTCACTGACTTCTCTCAAGAATTTAATTAAATGATGATGTGCTAAAGAGAAGCTGAATTGTGATTGATATTTATTAAAATGGAAGTTTATTAACACTTATCCAATGGCTACATTTGCATAATTAAAGCAGTTCAGACTAAGTGTCTGATAATGACCAAATACAATGGACAACTCTTACCGCTAACTCTTATCTAGTAATTTTCCCCCCTCCTATTAATTAGAAAAGGGGAAGGGGCACTAGAACTTGTTGGTTTTAAAGAGATTTTGAATCACTCCCTTTATCCTTTCTTACTTCATTTGTCCAAATTATGAATAGGTTCTACTGCTTTTCAAGTCACTCCATCTTCCATCTGTCTCTTAATTATTGATATTCTATCGTGGAATATTATAGGTGGAGAAGGGAGGGAGAAATTGGGAGAGAGAGGTAGAAGAATACCATTCTTCTTTAGTATTTTTTAAGAATTCGCCTACATTAAACTCAGATCCTCACAAAACTGGTGATCAGTAATATAGTTTTGTTATCTGTCAAAATACCATGAAAGTAAATTATATTCTGAAATTGTATAATGGTGCATATATAAAAATATTAAAGGAATATCATAATCTCTTGTTTTCCAAATCAACTCAGGTCAATTTAGCAAGTACTTGTGAAGGACCTATTATGAACCAAGCACTCTACTAAGTGCTAGAGATACAAGGAAAGGCAAAAACAGCCTCTGACCTCAAGGAGCTCACATTCTAATGATGGAGACAGTCCGCAAACAGCTATGTACCTACAAGACACAGATAAAGAAAGACTGGAAGCAATCTCAGAAAAGCCTCTAGCATTGAAATGGACTGAGAAGGGTCTCTTGTGTAATGTAAGAAACCCAGGAGGTGGAAACAGGGAAGGGGACCTTTCTAGGCATAATCAATGAGAAGACACAGAGTCCAAAAATGAAGGCATATGTACAAGGAAGAGTAGAGGTTTGTGTTGCTGGCTGGTGCATTCTAGATGTTTCATTATTGTTCAGTTGGTTTTTTGTTATATCCAGCTCTTTTTGGTGTTTTCTTAGGAGAGATACTTGAGTGGTTTGCTATTTCCTTCACCATTTCATTCCAGATATTAGCGCGATTGAAATATATCAGGATTCTTTTGCTGTTGCTATCTGCCAAGTATTTGTATTGCATAGAGAATAATAATGTTATGAAAGTCTTGGAATATGCCTGCAAATATAACACAGAACTATGACAGACAAGCTTCAGGTGTGATGTTCAGTTGGACTGGCCACTTGTAACTCATATTACAAGATTGACAAAGAGGTAGAAGCGTTGATGGCTGTCGTCATTAGCCATGTAGATCAACGGTGAACCAAGAGCTCCATGTAGGACAAGCCTAGGTCAAAAAGTTCTACGGCTAAGCAAATCTATATGGGCTTGACAACATATTTAGCATTATCTCTGAGGCAGAAAGGCATGATGAGTTCTTGAACTGTTGATATTCTTTTTCTGTATATTACCATTTTCTTCATTTTCTTTTACTTGCCCTTCCATTTTGTTGGACTGTTTGCTGCCTTATTTGTCCTAATGCATTCAGTCTGTCCAGCAAGTAAGCATAAATGTGAATATGATTGGGATATAGATGACACCACAGTCCCCAGTGCTCCAAAACTCCATCAAAT
Source organism: Bettongia penicillata ogilbyi (assembly GCA_023548195.1). Classification (NCBI taxonomy): domain Eukaryota; kingdom Metazoa; phylum Chordata; class Mammalia; order Diprotodontia; family Potoroidae; genus Bettongia; species Bettongia penicillata. The sequence continues at coordinate 6,881,932 of JAJHZJ010000496.1, forward strand.
ATTTCTCTGAAAATATGAACTGAGATTAAATGGTAAGAATCTACAGCTGGGAGAAGAAAGGCAGGGTACCAAATGACTTCTGTGTTAAACATATCTATTAATCATGCCGCTGATTGAGCATCTGGACTAGGAATCTGTAACAGAATGAGTAAGGAGAAAAGTTAATCCTATTTCAGTTTGGGACAGTTACTAAATCATAATTCAAAAAATAAATTGGGGAGGGACTTTATAGGTGGAAGATAGGGAGAGCAAAAGGGACATATAATTGTAATATGAAATCATTTCCTAAAATGAATAGAAAGGAAGCTGCAGCCAAGAAATAACTCATTAGTTTTATCATAAATACTATATATGTATTAATTCATGTGCCAAGGAGGGAATGATAATGGAAAACTTCACATTTAGCCAAAAAAAATTGAAATAATAAAAAAGCATCAACAAATACGCCTGGACACAGGCACAGACATTACTAACAGAGGAAGAAATCTGCTTAGGATCTCCCCGTGGAAGAGTCGTGAAAAGGCAACATTTCCTTAAACTTACATTTATGATAAATGACTTTAATTTTATTTAGTCTTTAAATTAGTAGATTCTTGCCTTATGGGGGGGATGTTTTATTTTCAAAAGTTCTATGCAAATACTGCCTCAATTGCCCTCATGTATTTTGGATTAATTTCTCTCCATGCCAATGGGAAATATATCATATGGTATCAAAAATAGAGAAATGTTAGATTTAAAGATTTTAACATTGTAGTAAAGTTCCCTACAATTATAGGTTCTTCCAGGGAGATTTATTATTTAACAGGAAGTAGACACTGCTTGTCTAGAGAAAAAAGTTGGGAATGTCAGAACAAATTACAGTATGTGAATGTAACATGAATATAATAGATGGGTAGAATTTAGAGGAATTTGAAGAATCTTGGAAAGACTTGCATAAAATGAAACAGACTGAGGTAAGGAGACTCAAATAATTTATATAGTGGATACAATAATGCAAAAACAATAGTGCTGAAGGAATAAATTCATATTAATGTAATGACTAATCTTAATTCTAGACGGTCGATATCAAATGTGCCTATATCTTTGTTCTTCATAGAAAGGCAGTAGTCTACGGCTACAAAATGTTACTTCTCCCATCAGTACTGGTTAACATCTTGATTTATTTTGCTTAACTGTTTTTTGTTTTGTTTTATTTTTAATTCCAAGGAATGTTCTTTGGGTGATCAAGTGAGATAATTTTTGCAAAATGCTTAGGACAGTGTCTGGTATAAAGCAGGTACTTAATAAATGCTTGTTACCTTGCACTCCCCAAAGTGACCATGATATTAAAAACAAACAAACAAAAAAAAAAAAACAGCAATATTTTTTTAACATCCTTTTTCTATCTCATTCAGGGCAGAAGTGCAACAGCCACTCATGGCCTTGATTCCAGTGCTGATAGCATGGAAGCTTTAATGTGCTTCATTTTGTTCCAACCTGTATTGCTTCTCCCCCTCCTTAGGAAGCTTGGTGGTTTTCCACTCCCACAGGCTCACTAGATTTGTGTCCTACTTAACGTAGAGGCTCAAATACCTTTAGCCTTACTATAGAGAAGAACTACCAAACTCAAGCAGTCCGTCAACCTCATCCTCTCCAGTAGCAGAGATTATAGGAATATACCACATCCAGCTAAAAACATGCTTTTAAAAGATATAATATTAACCATAATGAGCTTCTAAAATATTTATCAATATGCAAAATCCATAATGAGATCTAGCTAGGGTAGGGCATCAGGAGCTTTGCCTCAGGATTTAGAATTTAGAGGCTGCAGATATTAGTAGGGACAAAATTTAGAAGTTGAAGATGGTATTTATAGGCTTTCTTTAGAAACAATATTTTAATTTATCACCCAATTTTCAAGAATAATTAATCTAGGGAGCAACCAGATGTTAAACTGTGGTAAGATCCTTCTCTACTGTATCAGCAGCTTCTTGGAGTATTCAAAGTTCTCTGTCTTACCCCACCCCCAAACACACAGGACAGAATATTAGTCTCCCCATTACCCATACTTTGTGCCATTTGTCCCACATGGAAAACTTTCATGTCATTTCCCTGCTGCTGTTATAAGCCACTGAAGCAAATGAGTCCTTTTATTTTTTTTCGTTTTTTGAACTTGAGGAGAAACTATGACAAGGGAGTTGTATGGTGTTCAAACTGGGATTGTCCAGTGCATTTTGTTCGTCTTAATTGAGGTTTAATCCACACCCTATTTTATTTAAATTTAATAAAATATGATGTATATGTGCATATATACACATAGATATATGTATATACTGTGATACATATGTATGTATACAGATACATATGTATGTCACAGTACATATATTTTTGCTGAGGGATGCTTTTTGTTTTTCGGTCAGTGCTATAGAACTAATCAATGACTTTTCTGAAAATAAGAAAAAATAAAAGCTAGAGAGACTTTTTCACTGTCTCCCTGTTTACCTCCAAAATAGATTATGTCTTAGGCCATGAAAGATTTCCTACAATTTACTTTCTATCAAAGTACATAGTTGGTTTGGGGAAATGTGTTCTAATATGTAGTGGATGGCCCGTGTCCCTACACGGCTTGGTGACATGGTTGAAAAAAAAGAGTCACGGGAGGCAGGAAAAGATAGACCAGTTCCATTTATTGATCTGAGGGTTAGGGTTATATAGACAGAATCTGCAAGTCTACATGACATTCTGCTCGTCTCCTGTCCCACTGATTAAATCAATCAGGATGATTAAATCATTCTTAAGTCTAGGGGCATCTATTTTACATATCCCTTGTTTTCCGTAACTCTCGTTTGTCTCACAGAGACAACAACATCTGGAGGGCATGAATAGCCATTCTGGATGATAAAGAGCACAGTCTCCAAGAACAGTTTCCCCTGAAGGTCTATCCTGATCTTGTCAACCACACTCCACCCTGGCCCTCTACGCTAATATAGCTGACTTTATTTATTTGTTATGTTGTTGGTTGGTTGTTTCAGTTTTGTCCAACTCTTCATGACCCCATTTAGGGGTTTTTGGGGCAGAGGTATTTGAGTGTTTTGCCATTTCCTGCTGCAGCTCATGTTACAGATGAGGAAACTGAGGTAAATAGGGTTAAATGACTTGCCCAGGGTCACACATTTAGTAAGTGGCTCAGGCTAGATTTGAACTCAGGTCTTCCTGACTCCAAGTCCAGTGTTCTGTCCACTGAGTCACCTAGCTGCCCCTTGTTTATCATAAAGAACATTAATGGAATCTCTACAGGAGCATGCCGGTATTTATCAATCTGGCTCTCCAGAGGAAGAATGCATGCATTTTTAAGTTTGATCTGTATTAAGGGCATTCTTCACTTTCTTAAGTCTAGGCAGTCAAGAAAACAATAAATCAAGCTCTGATGGGTTGCATTTGCTGATTTCAAAAATGTAAATGCCCACATCGAAAATGTAACTTTTATAGACCTTTGACTTAGCAACACAACCACTCCCCTGAGACTCATTAGGTCAGTGTTTAAGTCCCAACTCTGATGCTTATCATATATATCCTCTTAATCCAGGTCTCTAAAGTTGCCTGGCCCTTAGGATGACAGAGTTTGACTCTGAAGTCTTTCTAAGCTCTAAATATTTTCTCTTATTTTTCTTCTTAGATATACTCATTGATGAAAAAGTTTCCTAGAAAGCACAGTGGTACAGCTGATAGAGTGTTTGACTTTGAATCAAGAACACCTGAATTTATATTCTGCCTCCGATGTTTGGTTTTGTTTTTTTTTCTTTTTGTTTGTATCCTTGATGCTTAAAGAAGTCCCTAGCACACACAGTAGGTGCTTAATAAATGCGTATTGAGCAAATGATGCCAGGCAGGTTGCTTTATCTGTCTCATCCTTACTTTCCTCATCTGTAAAATAATGATAATAATATCATCATTTCGGAGGGTTTTTTTCCTGAAGATCAAATGAGGTAACAAACTTTAAAGTATTATATAAAGGCTAGTTATCATTATTATTAAAAGCAATGTCCTGTTGTAGGCAACGATGGTAGTAGCTGATATTTTTAAAGGGTTTTACATAAATTATCTCATTTGTTCCTTACATTAATCCTGAGCAACTGGTACCACAAGTATTATTATCCCTCTTTCTTAGAAGAGAAAAATGAGCCAGTGAAGGTTCAGACAAATTGACTTATCCACAGTCACATCGCCAGTAAATTTCAGAGAGATTTGAATGCAAGTTAAAGCTAAATGACAGAATAATGAAATAGTAATCAAGGTTTGTGAAGCTGAACTTGGAGTGAGAAAAACTGAAAGCATTTAAGACATTTTTGACCTCACTTGTAATAGGACACATAAAAAAGTTTATTCTTGCTCAAAACTAGATAAATATCTGTTCATTTGACACCAAAACATAGGTACAATTCATTTAATTTTTTAGCATTTTTTTTTTGGCTGGTAGAATTGTCCAAATATTTTGACTTTGTGTAGATATAGCCAATGAAAATCCAAATTGAAAGATAGATTTACATAGTCCTTGGTTTTCCATGTTCATTATTCATATCAAACATATAACTTTACATACAGCTAAGTGCTATACGCTGTTTAACATTAGTGATCAAGGTTATCAGACAAGATTTTCAAACAAGGTTGTTTCTGTTATATTGTTTGAAAAATTAGGTATAATTGTGGCTGATACATGATAGACATCCTTGGAAGAAAACCTTCCAGAAGAAGAAGAAGTAATGTTCCACTCTCTCAAATCAAATACTTCATCTTATTAATCAAGCAATTTGCGTCTTTGAATGAAAATCATTAAGCATCAAATTTTATGCTGATTTAATTTGTAAACTCTTAAACAATTCTTCATTCTGCAACACATGTTGACACATAAGTTATAATAATTTGTCTTGTGTTCTTTTTGCAAACAACCATCATGAGAATGCCAATAGGAGGTTACCAAACACACCATGAAATCATGTTATTGTTGCATCATGCAAACAATAAAAAAAGCTCCCCCAATATGTCTTTTCAAAAATAACCTATGGTCCATCCTTCCATTTGGCCACCAATTTCTGATTTTGGGCATGGCTGTGTTACTGTTTATAGATGATCTAAATGCCTTGTGATCCTGGCATCTTCAGTCCTTTCTTGGTCTATTCTACTTAGGTCACAAAGAATTCACACAGCCCTAAGGACTGTTTTGTATTTTCCTTTGTTTCATGCCTTGCCGTGATCAAGAAGTCGTTCACCAAAGTCAGTTATTGTTATGAGTCCCCTCTATTTAAAAAGTCTGGCTTTCCGCAGGCAGACACAATTTGTTGCTGAGACCATACAGGAAGGACAGTTGAAGATAATTAAACTATTTTCTGATAATTCAGTCATCAGTAGGAATGGTTCTTTTACTGTGTAGTCATACTGTAGATGGTGTTGTGCCTTTAATTTATATTATTTTTCTGTTAATGTCAGAGTGTCAGTTCTCATTTCTCTTAATCTTTTTATGCCTTATCTATATGTGCTCTTTCTAATATTTTCTTCTGTCTCTCTCTTTCTCCTATTATCCTACATTGAGTTTGCTAGACCCGAGCTGTTCTAAAGTGCAAATGACATAAATGAGTCAGGAAAGTATGACTGTCGAGTAAAGGAGAAAGAATCTTGAATCTGGAGGAGGGCACCTTGTTTTATGACCCAGCTTGTCTACTTGCTATCCTTTTTTGTGTGACTGTGCACAAAGTATTTTGAATCTTTGGATCTCACCAATCCTCATCTGTAAAATGACAGAGTTGAGGTCCATTCCAACTCTAAATGTATGATGTTATATACCTTTTGAGTAGAGGTCCAATGCAAAAGTCGTAAGAATTGTGTATGGACTCTTTTTGATAGCTATTTCAAGCACATGAAAGTGTAACCTTAGGGGAAGTTAAATGTTACTGTATGAATTTGTTAAATTACTAATAGCAGCCTTGTGTCTCACCAAAGATTATATGACCAGTGCCCCCTATAAGACACACTGTTGGTAATTTGGAAAATATAATAGGTCCCATCACTAAACATTGACAAACTAGAAAACCATAGCTCTACTGATTACTTATGTGGGAATGTAAACAGTGGGTAAATAGACAAACAGAAGCTTAAAATTTTACCTTCTTTTGCCCTCCCCATTTAGTACATAATAGTTTAAAATATTAAAAGAAATGAAGGATTGAATATTATATAGGAAGTTATATGTTTTATTTATGTTCCCATCATGCAAGCTACTTAGACCATCATCCAGAAATTTGTACAATATTTTTAAAAATCATTATGAGGTTAGGATTTTAGATGAGACTTTCCTGAATTATTTTAAACTGGAGTGTCCCCAAAAAAACAGAAGGGTTAATCTCCAGTCACCGTCTCTTTTAAATTCATATTTTATTTAGTTGGAGAGATAAAGAAGGGCATACCTGAATACTGGCAGACTTTTCAAAGATTTCCTTTTGAAGGCTAATTGCCAGTTACTGTGTATCTCAGAGTGCTCTTACTCTTTCTTTTTTTCTCTTCTCTCTCTCAGGAGAGAGAGCAAATTAATTATCATCTTGCCCAAGAACATATTGGTAATTAAAGGGCTTTCTCATATAGGGAGTAGGAGGAAGTAGCTTGGATTTTACTAATCTGATAAAAAAAAAAAATGGTATGACAAAGTTAAATTAAAACCTGAAAGTGGCACTATGGAAAACTTTATGTTCTATTAAAGAAAAAAAAAATAGTACCCTCTATACCCCTCCTCCCCAACAAACAATGCTCTAAGCTTCCTGTGTAGACAATTGATTGTCACAGATGCAAAATCAACACTGAATCTTTCAGCTTGGAGATAACAATAAGCTACCCTATGTAAGGGTTTGGGGTGTACTTTTAATTATTTTAATTAGCTATAAAACCCTAAGCTAACTATAGAGACATTTAAAACATCCTCACTTGAACTTTTAAAAGGATATCCATTAAATAAAATGTTGTTTTGGTACATAAATATCTATCTTTAAGTTAATTTATTATACTTATAAATACTCATGGAATGGCTTTTTAACTGAAAATGCCCATTCAATATATTTAAACAGAAACTGTTGGGAAATATGAATAGTCTGACATGTATTATAATTAAAAAGAAACTTTATGTGTGTGTTTTCTAAAGTAATTGACGTTAAAAAACACTCTAGAAATCTAAGTCAATAGTGTTTGGTTTTCTTTCAATGTATTATCTTTTTCATTTCCAAGTAACATTAAACTCATAGCAAGAATATTGTCTGTTTTTAGTAATGCATTAGGCTATACAGCATTATAGCCACTGAAAAGCTAGAGTTCTAAAAGTTAGATGAGGAATTTTGAGAGTAACATCAGATGATTGATAATTCACCAAATTGCACAGTCATATATGTCTTTCTCGTTCATGTATGTACCTTAGAAACTTCCATAGGTTCTGAGTACATTATGAGTCAGCATCCATTCAAAGGAGGTCATAGGATTTGAGCTAACATTAAAAGTTATCTAATAGAGCTCATCTGCCCCCATTTTGCAGATGAGGAAAATAAACCTGTTGAGGTCTTTTAAATCTTGAGCTTTTTGTTATTTGATCATTATCCCATCACATACAATGTGATAAAAGATGCCAGTAGTTATGGTGAAATAGTCACAGATAAAAATGTAAATTATAACAGGGCTAAGCAGATATGCTCTGGGACCTGTAATAGAGACCTCTCTCCAGGATGACCTTGTTATATTATGCATAATTCTTTGGACTGGATCATTTACACACACATACACATCCTTGAGTGGATGGATGGATGTAGATGGATAGATAGATAGATCAAATATATATTTAAGGCTTATTTAAATTTTTATGATTACATGTATATTTGTAAACAACCAACTAGTTTCTGATGATGAAAAGTAATGTAAATTTTAGTATCAGCATGTAAATCATTCTCATTGGTAATAAAACTCAAAGAAAGTAGTTTAAAACCTTTCCTTAGGTTTTAAATTTAGATCTTACTTTAGTAAACATTTAAACTTGTTAAAATCCAAACATTTCTGGGACTAAAAATAATTTTGGAAGCATTTCTTTTCTATTTTTTCTTGTGATCCATAAGCCTAATTTCTCTTCTAAGTATTATCACAATTCAATAAACCTTGTAATTGAAGAACTAGGGTTTATGGGTAGAAATTTCCAAGAAACAGTATTCTAGTCAATTCAGGAAGAAAAAAAACCAAAGCTTCCTAATCATATGAGCTATCCACACATAGAAAAGGCTGCCTTGTGCGTGGGAAGTGCTGGCTTTTCCCCTCCTTAATGGGCTTTAAGCAAAGCTGGATGACCATTCATCAGCGATGTTGCCAGAATGACCCTGCTTCTGGTAGGAATTGGACTTCCTCAACGAGCTCTCAAGACTCTTCTAATGCTAAAATAAATGTGATATAAAAACAGACTCAAAGCAGGATTCATGTCTGTAAATACTAAAGCAGCTGTTGGCAAATATGACAGCTGAAGCTATGTTTTTTCCTACTCTGTTAACTGTAGGCTTTCTTAGTTTATCGGGTCTTACTAGTTACAGCTCCAGCTCTCATTCACATGGATTTCAGGAATATGTGTGAATTACATGGGCTCTTTTATTCTGAGGAGGAGTCAGGCCTGATCTCATGATTTTTTTTATTTAATAGAACGATTGTTCTCAAAAGGAGAGGAACTGAATCCTTTTTTTTCCCTCTCTGTGGCCTGTGAAAATTCCAGTTGACATTCTCTAAGGTCCTATCTAGCCCTAAGATTACCTGATTCTTTGATGGCCTTTAATGACTGAGTTTTGTATTAGTGACTCCAAGTTTTCATCTAATCACTCATTTTCTCTTTAACTATGATAATTTCCAAGGTCACTCATATAACTATGATATAGCCTGACATGGTATTTTTCTGACCCTGTAGTCATTGTGTACTGCAAAGACCATCAGGTTTCAGCTAGAGGACCTATGTTCCATTTCTAGTGATGCTACTTCTTTTTGGCTAAAGCACACACCTCTATTTTTTAATTTTTTTATTTGTAATATGAGATTAGGATAGATACTCTGTCCATCCACCAGAAAATCAAAGCCTACCCAGCAAGGGCATCTTGTCATTAGTTTATTAAAAAGAACTCATTAAGTGATTACTTTATGTCATAAACAATGTAGATATGAAGAAAGGAGAAAAAAATATCCCTGGATGTCAAGGAGATCACCTTCTAATGTGGGAGAAAAACATGAAGACAAAACTCTATGTGTAGCAAATATCCTCTCACTCATTCTCCCCGGGTCAGGCTGCAGAGTTCTGAGGGATAAGGGGAGAGGTACAGAGGTGTATCTTCTCTAATTCTATCTGTTCAATCCCCACCACATATTTTCTCCCACTGTTAGGGTTCTCAGTGTACCCCAGTTCCATTTAGCCACTTCATATTAATTAATTATATTAATCCCTTCTTGCTTCAGGAACAGTAATCAAACAAATGGTACCTTTGATACTAGAAAGAATGTGATCATCCACAGCCCTATGTCTCAACTCACAATTGGTGTGACTTCTCAGACCAAAATCCCTTTAATGTATGTGCTATATCTTCCATTAGAATAGAGGATTCTTGAGGACAGGGATTATGGTACTTTTATATTTGTATCCACAGAGACCAAGGCAGACGTAATAAATCATTGGTTACTTATTCATTCATTCATTTAGTTGGAGGTTGATGAATAGTAGTATGGAAAAATGGAGGAAGCACTGAACATGGAGTCAGAAGGACCTGTGTTCAAGTCATAACAACACACGCTAGCTGTGTGGCTTCAGACAAATCTCACCCTCTCTGAACCTCAGTTTCTCCATCTGTAAAGTAGGGACAAAAGAGACCCACAGAATTGTGGACTGTGTGAATGGCAATTACAAATGAAATTATGATGACGAAAGAACAAATGAGTAATTAGATATAAACTTGGAGCCACTGGTGCAAAGTTTATTTATTAAAGCCCATAGGTAGCATCAAAGAATCAGATAATTTTAGAGTTAGATGGGACATTAGAGAACGCTAACAACAACCTTCATGTGGCACAGAGAGGAAGGAAAATGTCTCAATGCCTTCAGTTATCACAAGATTGTTATGAGGATCCAATAAGTTAATGTATGTAAAATGCTTCAAAAATCTTTTAAGTTGATATACAAGTTTGACCTATTATCTCTAAAGATCTTTCTGCCTTTAATCCTACGAGCATTGTTTCAATATTATGAGTGCATGTAAATATATATATATATATACATATATATTTATGTGTAGACACATATACACACAGATATACACACTTATATGTAATACATAGATACTTGTATACATATTTACACACATATGTGTGTTGTGTATTGTTTTTTTCCTTGTGAAGGATAAGTGTAGGGGATTAGGGAAGGTCTCATATAGAAGATGATTTTTTTTTATCTGAGTCTTGAAGGAAACTATGTCTTATGAAAAAGAGAGGTGCTTAAGGTTCAAACACATTTGTATCAAACACCAGATCCAATCTTACAAAGCCAAGAGGGTCAAAAGGAATCAGCATTGATCTTAAAGTCATATTAAGCCACTTAAATTCTACCAATATGTATTGCTTTTCCTGTGTATCAGGCATTATGATTAGGCATTTGGCCTCAGGTGCAAGTCTTACAACTTAATTTATGATATTTAAAGACTTTTCATTTTTACATTTATTTCAAACGTGAAGCATTTTCAAGGATTCCTGTTAACGTCCCAACTGTATGCTTAAACGTACTGTACTGAGCAAAGATCGTTAATGAGAGACTTTGGAGAAGAATTAGATAGGATCAAAAGCTTTGTAGTTGGATTTGTAGAGGATTTAATTGAGAATGTTAATAATGATAAAAGTGATAATAAACTGCCCTCTGTCCCCTTGAACTCTTTTTTGTATCTCATCATAACATTGATAAATTAAACGTCAACCGGAGTTTGGTGTGAATACAAAATCTCAGAAGCTAGGAAAGATTTTTGTGACGAAAATAGAGTTACTTCTGTTAAGAAAACGTGGAGTAGAACATTGCTAGAACACTGAGTGTATGTTATGGTAATAGGCTAAAAAAATGCCTGCCTTTGAATTGGATTATTCTGAGTGGGATTTAGATGCCATATCCTTTTCTTTTACCTGTTTTGGACCTGTTGTGTATTTGGAGTTACAATTTGAAAACATTTAAGCTAAATCAAATTTTGGAAAAAGGCAGTGCAGTAGGGAAACAACTGAAGAAAGAAGTATGTTTTAACGTGAAGTTAATGCTCAATGGAATTATAATCGGCTAGGAAGTGTATTTTGGAAGCCATTTCTTCCCAGTGTGCAGCTGCATGTAAGACAGAATTCAAAAGATGCTCAGAAATAGTCTTTCATTTCCTCCCCACCAAATGTCACCATTGTCTGTCATGGTACTTGTAATTTTTATATTGGAAATTCAATCTTTTCATTCTTCAAGTTTCCTATTCAAATCGAAATAATCCAACTGGTGGTGAAAATCAAAGAGGTTTCTGAGAGAATTAAAGGAAATAGGACAACAAGTGGTTAATTGTGGGAACTGAAAGGACCACAGTGACTCCATCTTGTGACTTAATTCTTGAGCTAGCTCCGTTCCCTTTACACTGGGCCCTGGACAGATCAATCAGTTATTGTTTCCATGTTTCTTTGATTGTCCATTCTTGGGGAGAGGACCCTTCTTTTTATAATTTTGTGGAGTTGCACCTGTTTATCAACTTGGAATGTCCCTAATCTTTCCTCCAATTAGAAATCATATTACCTAATATTGTATCCTGGTTAATTATTTCCTTTTAATGAATTTATTAATTGTTTTTAATAAAAATCTGTTTTCCCCTGTATTGGAGGTCCAGCTTTAAGCTGAGGAAGGACTTGGTTCTTACTTGTTGGGTAATTGTCATGCATTGCTTAATAAATCATTATACTTATACAAGTACAAACAATATTCATATTAATAAATCAATACATTCAGAAGGTCCAAACATTTCATCTTTCATCTGCCACATGCCTCCTTGTGATAAAGGACAGGATACTGGACTTATGGTTTCATTGGTAAAAGGCATGCCCAATGAAGAACTTCTTTAACCCATAGAAGCCAGCACTTTCTCTGCAGTTTAAAATCCTGAAGTTCCCTAGAGCAACTAGAGGTTCCAAGATAATAAATGTTATAATATTGATGGTAATGATAATTGACTTTCATTTGCATTTCACACGCAGCCTGGTGAGGTGGGCACTGCAGGTATCTTATCTTACAGATGGAGACTCCAAACCTCAGATCAAGTTAGGGAGTTGACCAGGTTCATACAGCTAGTAGATGTCAAATGTGAAATTTAAATTCCTGGAATAGGGCTCAATCCTTGATATCATAATAAATTCTGGATAATGCGAAGAAGGGAAAGTAAAGATGGAGAACAAAAGCTGACAAAACCAAATTTCATCTAAAGTACCAAAATAGTTACAGCTTTTGCCTGGAAACCATTTTTATCTGGAAAATCATTTTGTGTGTGTGTGTGTGTGTGTGTGTGTGTGTGTGTGTGTTTCCCTGGGTATAACAGAGTCTCTGATTACTGACTTGATAAAGCTACGGCTCCCCTCTATCCTACAAGACTGATCCTCTGAGTCCCAGTCTTGGAAGGGGTCCCCAGGAGTCATGCAGCCCAACCTTTTTTGTGAATAAGAATGACATTGACAACACCCCCAACACTTGGTCATCCAGCCTCTGTTTGAAGACCTCCAAGAAGTTGGAGTATACTGCCTCTGCCCCAAAAGGCATTTTGAGGTAATCTCCCTCTCCAGGGCACTTATGGGCAACAGTTTTGTACGTGATGATATTCAGGTTCTAATACACTTTGTTGAATTCTCAAGGATATTTAGGGCTATAAATACATATGTATCTATTTGTATATGTATATATGTATATGTAAAGCACATATATGTATATTCACACACATACACATATTTATATATATTTTACAGAAATTTGATGTCTGTTGTGCATGAAGTATAGTGAACTTCTAGTCTATAATTTTTGGACAACAGCATTTTCTATAGTGATATATTACATAATTTTTACCATCTTTTAAAATATTAGGTAACACTGTATTTTAATTATTCCTTACATGTTCAAAATAAATATGTATTATTATTTTCTCAGCAGGAAAATGATCAGTTCATATCATTCTCCTAGCCAAAATTATTTCTGATATATTACACAGTCACATCTCTTCTAATTGCCTTACCTGGTTGGCCCAACGAAGAGCTGACTGACAGAAAGGATGTCTACCATCTACTGAGTGGAAAGCTTAGGAAAAGGGAAACAATCTAGAGACACTCACTCTCCCCTTGTATGATGTGGGGGTAGCACAGATTGATCTGACCCTATTAGAGTCAAAACCTCCATCAGAAACCAGTTGGTGAATTCTCTCTTATCCTAAAAATGAGTTTATTAAGCAGCCTCAGAAATTGCATTTAGAGGGAGAGGGCTAGCTGGGGACTATACATATCATAGCTAAGTAGGTGGGCTGTATTTGAAATATCATCAGTAAGGGAAGAATTAGACTTATTTTAATTGTAGAGGGTACAACTAAAAGCATATTTGTAAAAGTTGCTGCTATACCAAGCCTAAACTCTATGGAAGGAAAAGACTTGATTTATAGGTACCTGTTAGAAGAAATCAAAATCATATGGAAAGAGGATGAAGTATACAAGCCATCTTCATCATTACAGTCCTTTGAGGTCATTTAGTCCCATCTTTGTCACCCTGTAGGTAGGGAAACTGAGGAACATAAAACCGTAATGGTTTGTCTGGAGACATACAGTTTGTTAATGGCAGATCCCAGTTTGAAGATTCTTTCTGCCTCAATGCATTCCTTGACTTGACATCAGACAATTGATTTAATTTACCTCAGGTCATGTAGGATTGGTAATAGAATGAGAGTTGATAAAAGACCTTAGAGACTAGTGGATTTAACCCTGACCCTCATTTAACTGACCCAAGTGTTGCTGTGAGGTCATTCTTATTCACAAAAAAAGGTTGACCTGCATGGCTCCTGGGGACCCCTTCCAAGTCTGAGACTCAGAGGGCCAGTCTTATAGGATATGGGAGAGCTATAGCTTTACCAAATCCATAATCAGAGACTGTGTTATACCCAAGAAAACACACACACACAAACTGGAAACTTAGATCCAAGGAGTTTCTGTGATTACAACACAGGTTAAAATGACAAGGATGCAGGATTTTCATTAAGGTCTTCCAATTTGCCCTCTGCTCCACAGTTGCCTCATTCATTGGCTTGCTCGTTAAGGTAAATGACTTTTCATCCAAATTGCCTCATTTTTGGTGTTCTCCATCAATATATTTGCTGTCCTACAGTCATAGTCTTCAACTTTTAAATCAAAGAAAACAGTACTATTTGGAATGGAATTGAATTTACATCCCCAAATTTGAGTCTCATGAAATCAGTGGGTGCACATCTGGACATTTATTCCTTGAGAAGAATTCTCATTCGCTTCTTCTGGAAAGTGTTGCCATTGAATTTTATCTGGAATGAGGAGAATTTGCAACTTGCAAGTGTTCATGAATATTTCATGAGAATCTTCTTGGGGTGCATGTGTGCGTGTGTGTGATAGGCTGGCAAATGTTGACAGATATGTAGAATATTGTAATGACTTGATAGATGTACATGGAATGTTTAATGGGAAAGTGAAATCTGCCTGCTGGGCCTTACTGAACACCCTCCAGTATTCTGATTTTAGTCAAAAGTTAACAGAACCAGAGCATAAAAGAAATAGCATTGCATTAACAAGTTGAAATTAGAGGGGGGTTTTGGAACTTTGAGACATGAAAAAGCCCTTAAGAAATATTGGGGATTTTGGAAGGGGAAGTGCAAGAAGGATCAGTGGTTTTATTTTTATTTTTGTATAGCAAGTTGTTGATGTGTCTAAATAAAATATGATTTAATGAGTAGGTGCCAAAGCAAAGCCATTTTTCTCAGGTAGGGAGCCATTATAATTGCCCTGGTCTTAGTGTTGTAAAGCTTTAAAATCATGGGGGAGTATGACAAAAAGGCACAGCTGGGGGAGGAGTGATGAGCATCCTAGACTAAGTACAGCAGACAAAGAAGGGGGGATACCATGCATGATCTTATTATTATTGAAAATAGTGATAGGAGTTGTTCACAGGAGTGAGCCTTTCAACCATGCAAAGTCATTGTCCCTAGGCATTGGTAGCTCTTTGGACTGTTATGCTCAGTTTGGGTTACCAGATTTTGAAAAGAATGTGAGGAAGTTGGAGAATAGATATAAAACTGATTATCAAAGGTGGTCCGTAAAGAACAAGAAAGGTCAGAGAATTGAAAGTTATTTAACACAGACAAATAGCTATGTCTTCAAATCCAAATAAGTTTTACTGAGATTTGGAAAAGACCTAGACAACATCTTTTTGGACCTAATAACTCAAAGACATGGTCTTCCATAGAAACAAAGGGCATGTAGGTCTGACGTGAAGAACTTCAGAATATTACAACAGCACAGGTTTGCCGACTTTGGAAATCCGACCACTGTGTTCAAGTGTCATCAAGTGTTGTCAACTGTTTGTACTTGGGGGATCATGGTGTCCCAGGAATAGAGCTACTATGGAACTTAGAGGCCTTTGAGTCTAACTCTGTATTTCATGAATAGGGAGACTGAGACCTAGAAAGAGAAATGGCTTGCTCATGGTTTTACAGAACTGGAGTTTAAACTCTAGAGCTCTGACTCTAGAACCAGTGCTCTTCCCATTGTGCTACCATGGGGTGAATATAAAGGACTTTGTCTTTTGCCATCAGTCTAGTCATATATAAACTATTCTTTCTCATTTCTTAACTGCTGTTCTGAGTTTAAAATTAAAAGGGGAAAAATATGTCACAATTGAAATAAAAGTAAATTAATCAAATTAGTTAAAATTGAATTAATTGAATTAAAATTAAAATTTTAGAATTAAAAGGGGAAATGACTACAGAAATCTAGGACTCAACTCACAGAAGATATCTTTGAACTCCAGAATGATAGTGGAACAACTAAGCTGGCTTCTTAGGTAGTAAGTGTAATTCTCCCTGAATGCAGACTTTCAGGAGGTCCTCACTTCAATCTGAAATTCTCAAAGAAGCATGACACAAGTTGTGTAATTTGTGGAACAATATTGCAGAGTTTTGCTTTAGGAAATCAATGATTTAAAATGTAAATATTTTATTTACTTCTTTTAATTACATTTTTCCAGAAGGGACTGTTATTTCTTAAGAAAGGAATTCTATGATCAATAAAAGGAGAATTTGTTCCTCCCAACTTGACCATTTCTACTTTTTTTTCCTTCCCTGTCTTTCTTCCATCCTCTTAAGTATTGATGTCTCCCAAACCAGCATCATTAGGAGAAGTAGCATGTAGTGATGGGAAAAGCTCTGGATCTGGGGAAGAAAAGCCAAGTCCAAGTCCTGGCTCTGCCACCTATGAGGCTGGACAAGTCTGAACTCTCTGGGCTTCAGTTTCAGGGGCTACACAGCCTCTAAGGTCCGTTCCAGATCAAATTCATAATCATGTAGTAGCTGGATAGTGCCGTGATCGGAAAGTCAGAAGTCAGGAAGACCTGAGTTCAAATTAGACCTAGCTGTGTGGCCCTGAGCAAGGCAGTTGTTCTCCTTCTGATTCAGCTTCCTCATCTGTAAAAAGGAGAGAGTTATAGCAATTAACTATGAGGGTTGTTGTGAGCATCAAATCAGCTAATATTTGTAAAATACTTATCTCAATGCCTAGTATGTAGTAGCTACTTAGTAAATTCTTCCTTCCTCCTCCCTTTCCTTCCTTCCTTCCTTCCTTCCTTCCTTCCTTCCTTCCTTCCTTCCTTCCTTCCTTCCTTCCTTCCTTCCTCCTTCCTTCCTTCCTTCCTTCCTTCCTTCCTTCCTTCCTTCCTTCCTTCCTCCCTTCCTCCCTCCCTCCCTCCCTCCCCTCCCTCCCTTCCTTCCTTCCTTCCTCCCCTCCCTCCCCTCCCTCCTTCCTTCCTTCCTTCCTTCCTTCCTTCCTTCCTTCTTTCCTTCCTTCCTTCCTTCCTTCCTTCCTTCCTTCCTTCCTTCCTTCCTTCCTTCCTTCCTTCCTTCCTTCCTTCCAATGCCTAGTATGTAGTAGCTACTTAGTAAATTCTTCCTTCCTTCCTTCCTTCCTTCCTTCCTTCCTTCCTTCCTTCCTTCCTTCCTTCCTTCCTTCCTTCCTTCCTCCTTCCTTCCTTCCTTCCTTCCTTCCTTCCTCCCTCCCTCCCCTCCCTCCTTCCTTCCTTCCTTCCTTCCTTCCTTCCTTCTTTCCTTCCTTCCTTCCTTCCTTCCTTCCTTCCTTCCTTCCTTCCTTCCTTCCTTCCTTCCTTCCTTCCTTCCTTCCTTCCTTCCTTCCTTCCTTCCTTCCTTCCTTCCTTCCTTCCTTCCTTCCTTCCTTCCTCCCCTCCTTCCTTCCTTCTCTCCCTCCTTCCTTCCTTCCTTCTTTCCTTCCTTCCTTTCTTTGTCCCTTTCTTTCTTTCTCTCTCTGTCTTTCTTTCTTCCTTTTCTTCCTTCCTACTTGAAAGCAAAGAGAATCTTTGTATAGTGTTCACATAAAAAAAAATCTCATTATGTTTGTGATTCAATTTCCTGACAATTAATTCTTATCATGAGAGGCACGGCTTTTCCTTGTAATTTGTGTTTTCCATTGTTGGGGCATAGGTAATTTGCATTTCTGAAGGTTATAATCTTCTAGAGCATTCAAGCTCTCTTGATGTCAATCCTAGACAGGCTGTTAGGTATGTGACTGTCATACCTTACTGTCATTCTCTTTATGATCTGTGGAGGAAAACCTCTTCATGAGAAACAACTCCCCCCCTTGCTCCATCCCTCCTTTCTCCTCTACCCTTTTCTTTTTAAAGTCAATCTTAACTTTGCCCAGACTAAGAACTCATCATGTTTCATTCTATAGTCGCACTCCACTATTTCTGACATGGTTTTATGACATAGGCTGTGCAGGGGTCACTGACCCAACAAGCTCGTTGCACTGCAGACTGCATTTCCCTAGTTTTAAGACGCAAAGATGGCACTTATTTCCTACCTCAGCCTTGCCTTGCCCCCGTCTTGTTCTTCATACATACAAGATTTGGAATGTCAGCAGGTTTGAAATGTGCTTTTAGATTTCTAGGCTCAAGGAATCTTTAGGACAGAGCCAAGATTAATTAGCTTAGTGGACCTGATGACTGTAGACCTTGATTTCTGTTAATAGCTGTGTTTATCATCTTAATGTCAAATTTGCTTCCAGCCATTTAGTTGATCACATAAATGTGTGATGTATCGAGCCTGCTGCTTTTGACATCAGATAAATTTGGAGAGTCTCAGAGGCTTTATTGGGTTTTGCTGGGCCTGCAATATGTTAGCTTGCATATGAACCTCTTTCCCCTACAAAATAGATTTTTTTTTTTAAAGCTTCATGGCATACGTAGAAGAACGTCATAAATCAGATTACACATCTGATTTTATATTTCAGATGAGATTGTTCCTTTGGTAATTGCATGGTGTCATAAAACTGTGCCTTATTTGGGATATTTACCTGGCCCTCTCATATCCCCTGAAATGCACATTAGTTATTTCCTTGGATTAAAACAAGAAACCTGTGGTTTGTTTCACTCTGTATGTGCTTTGCCATGCTGAAAGGGAGGTTTCAGGATTGCAGACTCTTAATAGCTTTAGAAGAAGATTCTGAGGTCCTCCAGCCGATGCTTGAGTAAGATTCTCCTTTGTACGCTACATGACCAGGGATCATCCAATCTTTGCCTGAAGATTTCCATGAAGGGGGACAAACTACCTCTTGAGACCCCTTCCACTGTGGGCTGGCTCTGAATCTTAAGAACCGATACTCATTCTCTCTTCTAGGTCCAGGCAGAGATAATCTAATCTCATTTCCACATTCAATTTGTAAAATACTCAAATCTAGTTATCTTGTCATTGCTAATTCTCTCATGCTATAAGCACTATACTACTTTTGCCAAGCATTTTTCAAGGTCCTAGAATATAAAGCCAACTGTGAAACATTCAAAGAATTTACATTTTATCAAGACTACATTCTTGTTCCCTTTATTGATTCTCACAGGTATCCAAAGCCCTCTTCTGAATGTCCACCAGTTTTGTCATTGTGTTTGTGCTTAAGTGTGGTACTCAGCAATCCCTCAGATGTTATCTGAACTCCAGGATGCGGCTTGAGGGGGCCGTCCCCTGTCATAGTCCTGGACACCTTGTTTCTTTCAGTATAGCCTAATTCTCTGTCTTGACTTCCATGGCTCATTGTTGATGCCCGTGGACTTTGTGACCAGGACATATCCAGGCAAAGAAAAGTTAGCAGAGGTAGGCACTGCAGCAGTAATCTATACAGGAATCACAGCTCAAGGATGGAAAAGAAAATGAAAAATAAAGATTGAAAAAGGAGTGGGATTTGACTTAAATTTCCTATCTCCTCTTTGAAGTATCTATTTTCATAGCTTTGTGAATTTTTCAGTCAAGTGAAATTCTATGGTTTAATATCATACTTCTTCAATGCTTTCCTTTTTTATTCATTTCTTCATTCTTTTGTGTATCTATGTATCTGTCTCTCTGTCTATTTATTTGTATATTTATTTTACAAAACATCAACCTAGCCTCATGTGGGTATCGGTGTTTTCAGTGTTTTCATAGGTTCATGAATATTATGGGTATATATGCCTACTGAGAAACTCTGTGTTTGATGAGTTTTGTGACTGACACCTTTGGGATCTTCCTCTAGTAGTGGCCTCTAATGAAGGGATCTTAGACCTACTTACTAAATTTAACAAAAGAATAAGAAGTAGTTAGAATCAATTCCACCTTCTTTTTTGATCCTGACCAACCTCAGAAGCACTTCCAGTTTCCTACAACTCCCATGGACTCCCAGATTCCCAGAAGCTCATTTTTTGATGTAATAGACAAGACATATGTTGGATAGGTACTATACAAAGAGAGGTGAGGGTTCCTACGAAGCCAGATTTCATAAGGATCTACCACCAAAGCTTGAACTCTGACTCTGGTTCTGAAAAACAGCCTTCCAATACAGCTGCCTATATCAAAAATGACCAACAGAGAGAATTATGGATTAGTGGCTTGAGAGTTGGTCTCTGAGTCAGGAAGTCTTGGATTCAAATCCTCTCTATGACACATACTAGATATGTCACTTTGGACAAATCAGTTATTGCTTCCAAGACTATAAGTTGCAGTTACAAGAACTAATTTGCCTTGACAGAAGTAGTTTTGTTTTGTTTCCATTGGAGGTTTGTGTATAACACCAGGGAAATAATGGGTCTGTTCCTACTGTCAACTCCAAATAATAGCCAATAACAGCAATATTAATAACAATAACCCCCTTCCCCATTAAAATTTAGAAGGATGGGAGAATAATTTTCTAGATGTGAGAGTATAAAACCTTTTTTTAAATTGATACAAATTATATTTGCTCATTTATTTGTGGAGTCAGGTATATTTTGTGAAATGCATTTACCATCAAAATGACAATACTTGCTGTGGATATGTATTCCTCTACCCTTTGCAATCACTCAAAACCATCCCTACCTTCCCAAAGGAATCCATGTGGTACACATGTTAGAAGTCATTCCTCCAAAATTGTCAGAACTCATTTAGGCTACCCATCTACTGTCTGTCATTCTCTGTCCTTAGCCAAACCCACCTCCCTTTCCTCTTTATAACAAGTCTTTGGTCACATGCTGCTGTTGAATTTCACCCATGGCTTACCTTTTCTTTGACCTTTGAGTCAGCTGCAGCTTTGATTCTTCTTAGATCCCCATGCTCTCAGATTAAAAACTTTATAGCATCAACTTGGAAAATTTTGCGGTTAAAGGAATCACATTTTTCAGTAGTAAGACTTTTAGAATCATTGAAAATAAGAGTGTTTTCTCAGGTCAAGCTTAATTGCTTCTTCCTGAATTCTGGGTCCAATTTACTTTCTATGTTCCCTATATGTCCAAAATATGTATGTGAAAGATCTGTTATTTTGTCTAGATGGGAAAATTCTTTATTCTGGTGACTTGCTCCATCATGACAGATTGTATTTCTCCTGTGTTCGCAGGTACACAGATGTTAAGTGTCTTACCTAGGGTCATTCAGCTTATGAATATCAGAGACAAGATTTTAACCTGGGTTTTCCTTTCTTCAAGTCAAAAATTTATATCCATTCTACCAAGCTGCTTTTCTAAGGATGGGCATGCTCATAAATATTTAACAATGTACACTTCAAGACAAATAAAAGAAAACCATATATGACACATTTTTCATTGAATTGCCATAATTACCATTTTATCCATCATTTTCTTAAGATTTGATAAATAACAAAATAATACATCAAGCTCTGATTTGTGAAGTTTGCCAATTTCTGAAGTATAGGTGCTTAAAGTGAAAGTTTAACAACCACTGTAATTATAACCTTATGTTTGTATGTATGTATATACATGTGTGTATGTATATACATGTATGTATGTATATATATATGTATGTATGTATGCATGTCCCTGAGTTCAAACCTGACCTCAGACCTTTACTAGCTGTTACGACCCTGGGCAACTCACTGTTTGCTTCTGTTTCCTCATCTGTAAAATGAATTGGAGAAGGAAATGGCAAATCACTCCAATATCTTTGCCAAGGAAAACTCAATTGGGGTCACAAAGAGTCTGAAACAACTGAACAAACTGATGCAATTAGTACTATGTCACTTTTGTGTAAGAACCTTTGAAAAACTTTAGGGCTGATAGGTGATCTGACTTCTGTTTGCAACAAATGCTCTATAAAATTCTGAAATATCGCAGGTACACATCTCCCCGATTCATGCCTTAATGACTGTTAATACTCATTCAAAAGAGACTTATAATATACCACAGTCACACCTGCCACAGATTTTTGGATTACTTTAATGTTGTATACTTTGTTTATGGAGAGCCTTAAAAATCTGAATTTTTTTCCTACTTAATCAAATGCTTTTTGAAAAAAAAATTCAAGAAATAGTAGACACAATGCTTTCTCTCCTTGTACCTTTCAGTCAGTTATATGACTATATTAATATATCCTACCATAGGCAATCATATGGGAAATCCTGTCTATTCCCTTCGTGTTGCTTCAAGGAGAACTTGGATATGAATAGACTTTTCTCGTAATGTTTTTATAGATATGAGAAAATGAGCCTATAGATTGGTTTGGTAATTTCTAACATCTTATTGGCTGTTTGCCTTTTTCTTTTTTCTGTGGTCAAAAGCACTTTGTGATTTCTTCTGTTGCATTTTTGTAGTTTTCCTGCTGGGGATAGCCTGAAAATTTGAAATACCTTGAATATCTTAAAATTGTTTTACTATCAGGAAAGATTGTTTTTCTTTCTGCATGTATTTGATCAAATCCCTCCAACCTTATCTTTCCTGAGATATAGCTTCCAAATCACTTCTTGGTCTTTTTACCATGCCACCTACTCCATGGCCATCATCCCTCCATTGGGCTCTTGGATTCTGAACTGAGTCTCTGGGCCCTGAAAGGTCTGCATTTACTTTATCCATGATTAAAATGACTGAAAATGATATTATCATCATATCTAGCAGTTATTTTACATAATATTATAATAATGCTAATAAATCTCAACCCCTGTAGTAAGTTATACCCTATGTTCTCTCAAAGTTCATTTAAAATAAAAGTCATATGATAAACACACACACACACACAGTTTTGAACTATATTCCTCCTTCTCTCCTCACCCTACTCTAAAGAAGACCACCATTTGACACAAATGTGGAAATATATGTAAAACTATACTATGCATATGTCTATTTATCTGTTCTTTCTCTAGAGGAAGACATTTTCTTTTATAGGTCCTTTGTAGATGATTTAACTGTTTATAATCCTCAGAATGACTTGGTTTTTCACAGTTGTTCTTCAAACAATATTGCTATTATTATACACAATGTATACTTGGCTCTACTCAACTCATCATTTTTATAGCACATTAATTTATCCTGATAAGTATTAGATATTTAATCTAGTATTTCAGGATGTTAACCAGGCTCTGAGTACAGGATAGTATTTGGCGGAGTTATGTGGGATGTTTGTTCAATATGCATATTGTCAGAAGTAGTACAGTGTGATGAAGAGAGGAAGTCCTGGGTCCAAGTCTTTTACATGCTAGCTACATAACCCTGGGTAACTGTATAAAACTATGCAAGTTCCTGAGAAGATGCTAACCTTTATTGGAAGACAGAGTTCCCCACGAGGAGTCATTTATATTAATTTACAGTGAAATCACAGGTCCATTTGTTTTGTTTCTAAGCCCTTATTAGCAAGTTTGTGATGTGTAGATGTTGTTACACATGTTCATCTCTTTCCATCAGCAGCCAGTCAAATAGCAAACTTGAGAACAGAGCCTAAAAGACATCAGGATGAGTAAATTGGTGGAAGTCTCTAAATTTATCTTGATGGTCTGTCTGTAGTGAATAAATAAGTAAAGAGATACATCTATGCATACATAGAGTACTAAGCATGTTTTTTTTAAAACAGGACCAAGGGGAATATAGACATTAAATCAACCCCATTTGGATTAACTAGTGATTTTTGTTACAGAAAAAAATAAGAATTTTAATCTTCTAAGGAATACCAATTGCTTTGAATTGAGCCTAAACAGCCAAGGGCAGCAACACTTTGTGTACAGAATTTAGATATAAACTCATTTGAATAACATTATGGTGGAGAATTGTCAAAGACTGAGTGCTATAGATATATCTTGAACTGGCCTCTGTTGATGGACTGTGATTTAATGGACTAGGATTTAATAAAAAGAAGATATTAGGCTGTATGACATTTGCCTTTCAGTATCTGCAATGTTACTAAACTTTCTTTCGCCCAAAATCCCATCTAGTAGTACCATATTTTTTCTCTCCATGATAAAAAATCATGCGAGATCCTGGTTTCATAAGATTCCATATTGCTAAAGACCCAAAGTGAAAGGAAAGATTTATGGGAGACTTAAGAGGGCCTTAAGCACTTGACCAAAAGCAAATTGTATGATGTATATGTCTAACAAGGAAGCGAGTCAGTAGAGAGAGACAACAGCTGACCAGCTTTTGGGTGTATTGGTAGTCTCCATCCATGCATTCCCTGTCCTATTCCAGCTAGCTTGCTAACTGTTCCCTGGAGTCAGGGTTCTGCTTTTATCTCCATGCTTTTGTCCAAATGATCCTTTGTGCCTGGAATGTGCTTTTTTTTTTTAACCTCTGCCTGAATCTCCTCCAGGGAGGAGATCTAGCCCAGCCCCCTCATTTCATAGAGGAGAAAATTGAGCTCCAAAAAATTAAGTAATTTGACCAAGGTCACACAGGTAGGGGGCAACTGATGCTGGATACATTTTATATAGTTGATATTTACTTATTTATACATTTTTTCCTCAATAGAATTTCAGCTTCTTGAGGGTTGGGATTATTTTCTTTGACTCTCCATCTGTAGACAAATGGTAGATATTTAACACATGTTTGCTGAATTGAATGGGTGCCCCTTAGATAATAAATAACAGAGGAAGGGCCCCAGTGCATTGTTGGTTGAATCGATGAATATGTGATATAAGAAAAGTTATATTCATATTCTCTAAATCAGACTCTCATCTATCTAAAGGAACATGACTGAAAATGGCATAATATTAGACTTAGGATTGCTATCAGCACTAGAGAACAAGGATGGTCTCACTTTTATGTCGTGGTGTTTGGTGCACTGTAGATGCTTAAGAAAAAATGTAATGGTTAATTTCATTTTAACTTTATTTTTCTATATTTTTATTTACTTAATTATGCCTTATAAAATATATATTTATTTTATATGCATTTCTAATCTGTCCTCTCCAATATTACATGAAATAGGAGGAAGGAAGGAAGGAAGGAAGGAAGGAAGGAAGGAAGGAAGGAAGGAAGGAAGGAAGGAAGGAAGGAAGGAAGGAAGGAAGGAAGGAAGGAAGAAGGTGAAGGAGAAGGGGTATGGAGACATAGACACAGAGAGACATAGAATCAATGAGAATCAGAGACAGAAAATTTTATGATACACATTCACAGTCAAGCAAAAACAAATTCTCCCGTTGTCTAGGCCAGAAAATGTCTCTCTCTCTCTCTATTTTAGCTTCACTGCCTCTTTGTCGGATAAGTGGCTTGTTTCATTCTTCTGGAGCTGTATT
Organism: Bettongia penicillata ogilbyi; assembly: GCA_023548195.1. NCBI lineage: Eukaryota > Metazoa > Chordata > Mammalia > Diprotodontia > Potoroidae > Bettongia > Bettongia penicillata. The sequence continues at coordinate 6,907,234 of JAJHZJ010000496.1, forward strand.
TTATCACTGTCCTGATCAGAATTAAGTGTTTCAAAGTCTTTTTTTCCCCCTACAATTTTGTTGTCATTATATTAAACTGTTTCCCTCATCTGCTCACTCAGTTCCTGGGACTCCTTCATTCAGTTCACAGAAGTCTTCCCAGTTTCCTCTGAAAATTTTCATTTCATCATTTCTTATCCTTGAATAATATTCTATTGCATTAATATGCCACGATGTGTTTAGGCATTCCTTAATAGAAGGACAACCTGAGTTTCCATTTTTTGGCTACTATGAAAAGAACTGTTACAAATGTATTGGTACAACATAGGTCCTTTTCCTCTTTGGAATTTAGGCCCCCTAATATACACATAACACCTATCCCCCACCTTCATATGTATGCAGATACACACACACAAATATAAATCTGTATCAGAACTGGTGCAGTGTATTCACAGTTTGGTAAGTTTGGGGATACAGTTTCAAATTACTTCCTATAACAATGACTGGTCTATTTCACAGCTCTCCCAAAACCAGCTAGGGCTCCTGCTTTCCTGAAGCAGCTCCCATATGTATAGTTTTCCTTTCTTGTCATCTTTGATAGTTGCCTGGGTGTGAGGTGAAATCTAAAAATTGATTTAATTGTCTAATCATTAATGATTTTTTCCCTTTAGTTTTCTTTTGTTTTGGCATGTATATTATTGATTTCATTCATTTTAAAAACCCTTTGAGTTCTAATTTTTTCTCTCTGTATTTTATCAGTTATACATGTGAAGTCATGTAAAACATTCCCATAATAGTGATGTTATGGGAAAAAAAAAAACCAATAAGAAGCAAGAAACAGAAAGTGAAATAAGTCCTCTCCAACCTGTCCTCAGCTTTCCTCAGTCCTCTCTCTGGAAATGGACAGCATTTTTTCCACCTGGGTCCTTTGAAAGTGTCTCGGATTATTTTCTTGATCACAGCAACGAAATCTTCCGCATTTGGTCATCCTTACAATTTTTCTGTCACTATATACAGTGTTCTCCTGGTTCTGGTCACTTCACTTTGCTTGAGTCCATATAAGTCTTGTCAAGTTTTTTTTCCAAAACCACACAGTTCATCATTTCTTGTAGCACCATAGTATTACATTCACATTCATAGGCTATGACTGGCTCACTGAGACCTCAGTTGATGGGTATCCCCTCAATTTCTAATTTTTTGCCACCACAAAAAAAAAAAAAACTGTTACAAATATGCTTGTGCCTATGGTTCCTTTTCCTTTGATCTCTTTGGGTTACAGATCTAGTAGTGGCATTGCAGGGTCAAAGAGCACGCACAGTTACATAGCCCTTTGAGTGTGCTTCCAAACTGTTTTCCAAAATCATTATTTATGAATGATTTAGAGCATTTTCTACATGACTGTTCATCATTTTGCTTTTTTTTTCTCTTTGAAAATCATTTGTTCATATCATTTGTCCATTCATCAATTGGGAAATGATTCTTGTTTTATAAATAAACGAATAAATAGGAGATGGTGTCTCAGAACAACTTCCTGTGGAGATTTTTATTTTTCCCCGGTTTCTTGTTTCCCTTGTAATTTTAATTATCATAGATTTTTATATTATATAACCAGAATTTTCTGTTTTATCCTGTGTGATCTCTCTCTCTCTCTCTCTCTCTCTCTCTCTCTCTCTCTCTCTCTCTCTCTCTCTCTCTCTCGTTTAATTATGAATTCTTCCCGTAGCCATAGATCTGAAGTGTAATTTCTTCTTGGCTCCTCTGATTTGTTTATGATATAACCTTTTATATATAGGTCATGGGTCCATTTGGGTTTCTCTTGGTTCATAATATGAAGGAAGTTATTTCGGAGGCATCATGGTTCAGTGAAAAGAAAGCTGGACTTGGAGTCAGAGGATATGGGTTTGAATACCAGGCATGCTATTGCTTAGAAGCAAGCGTTAGCTAAAGAAGTTCACAGTTATGCAGCAACTCAAGAGATGCTGCTTCAAGAAGGCAAAAGCGGATAGTGAAAGGGATGTTCCCCATGTAAAAGCTTTGGTATTTATGGAGTTGCCATTCGACTATCTGTTTTACAATCCTAACGTGGTATGACATAATTATCACGTGCAGGGTGGAAAGGCTGGTTTTCATCTCAACGAACTAATTCAGTATTGTTCTTCATGAAAAAAAAAAACAAAACAAAACAGACAAATCTCACAGGAAGTTTGTCACTGGAAGTCAAGGAGTCTCTTGCATCCTTGCCATTATGACCTGGTTAAATGTGTACTGTCACCTTTTTTTTTTTTTTAATCTAGCGATAATCATCTGAATTTTGACATTTGGGGCGTGGGGGCTGTGATTCACCTCTTTATAAGTCATAAGGAGAAAACTTGTGGGAGGACTTTTGACTTCAGGTCCAAAGATGCCCTGCTCTATAGCTCCATCTTTCATGTTATGGTCTCATTTTTTTTTTTCCAGGGGTCTCAGAAGTTTAGTTTCAATTTAGTTTTAGAATTTCCCCTAAATCCATCATTTTCTACAATGCCATGGCACACAAACTCAATATAATCCTCATCTCCCTCTCTCTCTCTCTCTCTCTCTCTCTCTCTCTCTCTCTCTCTCTCTCTCTCTCTCTCTCTCCCCCTCTCCCTCCCTCCCTCCCTCCCTCCCTTCTTCCCTCCCTCCCTCTCCCCCTCTCCTCTTTCCTTTCCTTTCTCATTTCCTCCCTTCCTTTCATCCTCCCTTTACCCTTTCCTTTTCCTCTCCCTCCTTTTACACACACACTCACATACACACAATCTCCCCTAAGAGAGCAGGCTGCTATAAGACACAAGCTTTTACATTTATCTATCTCCAGAGCCTAGCACAGTACCTCACACATGTTAGATGTTTAAAAAATGCCAGTTCATTGATTGATACTAGGCCATCTGCTTAACTAGATTACAAACCCCTTAAAGCCAGGGGCCATCCATGCCTTGACTTTTTATTTCTGTATCCCCCCATGGCTCCTTCTATAGAGAGAGCTTCCCATACAGGATTATAGATTTTGAGCTGGAAGAGATCTCAGAAACGATTTAGTCTGATTCTCATTTTCATTTCAGAATCAGAAATTGAGGCTCTGAGAGACTGTGATTTGCCCAAGGTCAGGGTTGGAACCTCCAGGGTCCTTTGACCCTGAACTAATGCTCTTTTCTTTACAATAAGTTGTATCAATTATTTCAATGGATGCACATCCAAATTGAAAACACAGAGTACTCCTCCTGATCATGTATGGAGGGGAACTCAGGTATCTGATGGTCCAGAATCTATTCTTATGGGGGCTTCTGGGGATGGTAACGTTTGCTGTGCCTAGCTCTCTGCTGCTAACTTTTGCTCTCACCTCTTCAGGGTCACCTGATGGCTATCTTAGTCCCATCTAGAAGGGTATAGTGGTTAGAACTTCTCCTGAGAAGGATAAATTTATACAACTTTAGTCTTAGCCATTTCATTTCTCATAGGCTATGTTTATGTGTCTCTTCCCTCCTCCCCTTTTATCTAGATAGAGAACAAAGTCCTCCATTAAAGATGCTTTAAATTTGGGTTAGGTATTCTCAAGATCCACTCTAAAGTTATATTGAGAAGACAATTGTCTTCCTCTCACCTATATCTCATTGTAACCATAAATTCCCCAAGCCTAGGAATAAAGCATATTTAGTATATATTCAATTTGAATCTTCCTTTGACCAGGCAAAGGAGTGCATGTAACCATCCAGTCACCACTGGTTACTTGTCTCATGTATCGTTTAGGACTGGTCATAGTGTACACATGTAAGAAGTGTAGAGTCAGGGTCTCAGCTCTCTCATGGAAACTGAAAGGTGAAATCTAATGCAACTTGAAGATGAGTGTTCTTGGTTTTTCTCTCACGGGGGTGGGATAGGAGGCAGCTTCCATCATGGAGCATGATTAGTATAATCAGCAGCCAATTATGGTATGAATAGGTGGTATTGCTGTCCTTACATCCCTTTCCTGTGTCTCTGTCCATTCTGCCCTTTTCTTGATCCCTGCTCTCTCTGTAGATCCTTTGGATAAGTGGGGAGGTGTAGCAGAAGCCTGAGGGGTGATATCCCCATCTCACAAGTAATACACCTTCCATGATGGTGGCCCAAATGCCAAATGAACTGCCCATCTTGGATTCAATCTAAATGAAACCCTAGGGCAAGATGACTATTTAATCTCGACTAACTGTTGAGATTTATCCTTATCATTACAAAGTTACTCATTGCAATTACGGAAATATTTTAGCAACTGCTTTAAGGAAAAGGCAGCCTCTCCGGCTATCTAACAGAATTTGCTGCTCTTAATTCTGCCTGAAAGCTAGAATGCCTTAATGTGGTTTTTAATGTCCCTTTTCATTTCAGATTCTGTTGTAAAATGCTGATGCTTTTGATGGAAAGTACACCTTTAATTGAAAGCATGAGAGTTTTAGTTGAAAACCTTCCCATTTGGGTTAAAACACATAGTAAATCTATTGCTTCAATGTATTTTGTGGAAAAGTCATATATTATGTCTCTTCAAAACCATGGACTTTATACTTTACTCCTAGTTCAAACCATCTGGGCTTTTCTCATGTCAGCAGATATTACATGGTATTTTATTACTTCCTGAAATTTAGAGAGAAAAGGTTGATCGAGAGTGATAATGTCAGGCGGGCCAGAATGCTGAAATATGGCTGAGGCTTTTATTCCAACCTCTTGGATAGAAGCCACATACCTACTAGTCCATTTATGAATAATAAATAAAGATGTATACCCCAAGCTACATCCAGACATTAAAAACATGTGGATATAAGAATTAATCATTGAGTAAATAAATGGGACACCAATGTTTTAGTGGTGAAAACCATTTCAATTAATATTAATAGACTGTGGGGGTAGCTATGTTTCTTTTCTTCTTTCTTGATAGAACAAATAGCCCAGAATGTTATTTTGTATTCACCTTTCCATTTTAAATCAGCTTCTTAAATTTTGGTTTCAATAGAGGGGCTTGTCTGAGGGGGAAAAGGCATACTCATTTCTCCATTCATGTGTCAGCATCTGAACTTACTGGAATTGAAAAGATGAGGAATTGTCATCATTACTTGTCATCCCATTGAGCATCTAATCCATTACTCATTCCGTTACATGTCTCCTGGTTTATCTTGTGTTTTCCCATTTCTTTTTACTGCCCTCCCCTCCTGATTTTCCTTTATCTTTCTTTTACATGGCATCTCAAGGGTTTTTATTTTTATCTGTTTATTTCCTTGTTAATAGAATGAAACTAAATATAGAATCAGAGGTTATGGGCTAGATTCCTAGACCAGTAAACAAATACAACCCCTCCCCCCCAAAATCAAACAGAAAACTCCATATGACCTTGAGCAAACTATTTAACTAGCCAAGATCAGTTCCATAAGATTTTGAATTTTCTTATCTTTATGGTCCTTTTTTTCAGCTGTTAGTCTGATGATTCTATGAATTCCTTTATGAGCAGGGACCCATTTTTCCTTTTCTCACTCTCCAACTGAACTAGGTCACTGATCATGGTATGTGGTTTTAAAAAATGTTATATTATACTAGAAGAGGGCTATGAACTTTGTTTTTAAAATTCATTTGAAGGGAAATTTAGGATGACAGAAGTCTTTCCTGCTCCTCTACTTTGTGATAATAGTGCAAAATTTTGTTGGAATCTAAATAATCCAGAGCAAGGCTTAGCGAATTTATCACTATTGACAATTGGTATTAAAAGTCATCTCTCATATAACTCGATCAAACCTTCCTGGGGAAAAATAGGAAAGTGAAAAGAGAAACAAATAATAAGAGACAATCAAGTGGCACATTGGATAGAGGACTTGAACTGGAGTCAAGTGGATCTATGTTCCAATCTGGTTTCAGACACTTCTAGCTGTTTGACCCTGGACAAGTCATTTAGCTTCTTTGTGCCTCATTTTCCTTATCTGTAAAATGGGGATAGTGATAGTATCTCCTTCCTATGGTTGTGGTGAAGATAAAATGAGATATTTCTAAAACATTTGCAACATAATGCTATTATTAAGGGGAGGAGAAATATGAAATAATAATCACAGTAACTGACATTTATGAGCTACTTTATCTTTCTCTCAGTCCTTTATGTTATTTTTGCCTAGATAGTTAATACGCTTGATACTGTTGACTATATATATGTAACACACATGCGTGAATGTATGTGCACATATACATACTCACACATATGTACTATACATGCATACATATTTACATTTAGGCTACTGAATTTAAAACTCCACTGACTTTTGGTACACCAAGTAAATTTAATCTCCTATAGGTGTTATTGTTTCCATCTTCCTGTAAAGGAAACTGAAGTTCCTAGGAATTAATGACTCATTCGGCATCTCAGTTTGTAAGAAACAGAAGTTGGATTTGAATCCACCCAGATCTTTGTGAATCCAAATCCAAGACTTTGTGAAAGATATTGCTGTAGATCAATGAAAGAGAGATCCTGGATGCAAATGAGACTGAAGCTTTACTCAGTTAGAGAAGGATAATAGTTTTCATGGAGGTCTAGATGCAAAATGTTGCTTTGCAGTTATAGTATCTCAGAGCTAGAAGGGTCCTTCGAGGCCAGCCAGTCTCATCCATACCTGCACCAACATCCCTCCCTAGAATACTCGCTCAAGGTGGTCATTTGTCTTTTGTTTCAAAAGATCTCCTTTGAGAGGAAACTGCCTACTTCCCAGGGCAGACCATTCCATTTAGAGACTTTGGGATAGTTCTAGTTGCTAGATGGTTTTCATTGCTTTACAATGAGCCAACATCTAGCTACCTGTGATTTTTTACCCATTATTCCTATTTCTGACTTCTGAGGCTAAGAATACAGTTTGAATTATGTCTTTCTCAATATCCCCTAGTTATTACAACCCATGCTGTTCATTTCAGTATGGGATCACTTTTTGCCATGATTTTTTCTCTAAGGGTCTTATTCTCAATATTACATAAGTATGTGCTTATAAATATATAGGCTATTGTTAAAGGGGAGTGTTTGGATTACAGACAAAATTAAGGCAAACAAGGAAAAATTGCAGAAGGGTAGATCATCATTCAGAATTAGGAAAGACTTCCTAACAGTATATGTATATGCTTACATATGTATATACCATATCTACCTATATATGATGTTATATATCATGCATCATCTATAATATAGATATTACATAGGTGTAGTTGCACAGAAGTTTGGAAACACAATATTTTTCAAATTCACAGGCACTCAGCATTAGAAGGGTCTGCAGAGATTCCAGAACTAAATAAGGAAAACAATTCCTAATAATATGTGTGTATTTACTTTTCACAGATATCTGAGTGTACATGGTTTTCAGGGTCACAGGAACTCACCTATATATACAACATATATTGTTAAGAGCTTTTTCCATAAATTGCTCAGTGATCCAAAAATATTTCTGGTTCTGACAGCTACCTTTTGAGAGCTATGATTCTGAAAAAAAAATGATTTTAGACCATATTGGTGACTTCATTTCTATAGGAAATACTAATTGTGGATGATTCCTGTGCCACTGCAGATAAGTACATTGTTAAACAGTCTTAGAGAGTTGTCTTTGGATGCAGTGAATCACCCAGGGTCGCAGTCAATATATATCATAGGTGGACCTTCATCCCGGCTCTCCCTGGTTCTGAAATTGATTTTCTTTCTATTTGATATGATAGGAAGACTTTGCTTTAGATCATAGCTTTGACACATCCGAGTTTTGTGACTCTGGACAAATCATGTATACTCTACAGGCAACTCTCTAGGAACTACATTCCTTTCACTGCCCTTAACCAGAGAGGTTCAGTGATCTGCATTGGTAGAGAACGTTCCCTTACCAGAAATTCCACTAATCACAGATCCTTCATGTAATCACAAATACATGCTCATACAAATACATATATATATATACACATATATAAATATATAAATGTGTGTATATTTATATATACATATATACACATTTGTTATATTGTGTCCTATGATATAGTGTATTACACTGCTTTATACTTGTGGAATGAGATCTCACATCTTTTTCTGTGAATAGTAGAAATTTATTAAAAAAAAATTATCTGATGGGGAAAAGCATTATTTTAACTCATTTCTTTTGGTATTTGGCAATTTCATTTTGTCTGAGTGTATACAGAGGGAAAACTTTCTTCCTAGACCTCAGTATAGGCTGTGCCCATTTTATGGTCTCTTGGCATGATATGAGTACATAGTTGTAATACAATAAGAAGCCATTTTTCTTTGTTTTTCTTTTAACAATTTCATTAAGGAATCAAAAGCTATTAATTTTCTAACTTGGTATATGAGGAAACATTGCTTCCTATCATAAAGCAAATACTGCCAGGACTGTTCTGGATCCTACCCAAACTTGGCTGGATGCAAAGTTTTCTTCATTTTAAAAGCAGAAGGGCTTAATTAAGAACCATCTTTAAGCACTCAGAGCACTTTCATACTCTAGGGGTGTTAAGTAAAAGCCAACTGACTGATCGACACAAACAATTATGTCACTGTGATATGAAGCACATCAGTGGTGTGGGATTTTCATAGCATTTTTGGAAAAGCCTCAACTAAGACATTGACTAGGCACATATAACACCATGGATCAGTGGTCCATTGACATCGTGCAATCCATTCCCTTTTTGTTAGCAGCATTGCTGATATCTTTTTTTCCCCTTGCAGCCCCTGTGGTTTCTTGAGGGCTAGCCAAATCTCGTTCCTTTTTGTTTATATATCCCCACTGCTGAGCCTTTGTCTGGCATAGAACAGATACCTAATAAATGTGTTAACGGTTGAATCTAAGTCATATTCTAGCTCCAAACAGCATCTTCCTAATACATGTCAAAAGGGTAAGTTCCAAAGTTGACATAGTTGCTACTGATCCCTACTGCTGCTCCCTGCACACTTACATGGTGTCAAATCTTCCTCGTTCTAACGTCCATAGGATCAGAGGGACATGGGTTTAGAAATGGAAGAGACCTTGGAGGTTATCTTGTCCAGCGTCCTCATTTTATAATTGAGAAACCCCAAACTCAGCTCAATCATGTACTCAAGATCCAGCAGTCTGGTCTGGACTATTCCTTCTCTTGACACATGGCATTCCTTCTTTTGTCTTTGTTTCTTTTCCCAGAATGTTCTTCCTCCTCCTCTTTTCCTCATAGAATCCAGTGTTACCTACCAAGCTCTTCTCTAGTGCTTCCTTTTCCATGAGACTTCACTCTCTCCTCCCTTCCAGATCTCTTCTCCCCATAAGTCTGTCTCTCTATGCACACAGTGTAAATTATGTGTATACACACACAGACGCATATACGCACACACAATCTCCCCTAAGAGAATGTAGTCTACTGGAGAGCATAGGTTTCTCATTTTGTCTTTATCTCTCCAGTGCTCAGCCTGGTAACTGACATTAATTGTTTAATTAATTCCTGTTTATTGATTGATTGTAGGCCATGTGCTTAGGCGGGTAACCCACAGAGGTCAAGTGATCTGTCCAAGCTCATCAAAGTAGCACATTCCTCCTCTGTTGACTTGAGTCCCTTTGTTTACTGGAAAGAGCAAAGGGAGAAATCAAGGGAGGCCACTTTGGGCAAGAAAAATTAACTTTCTGTAGTTTTAATACTTCAAGTAATTGCTTAATATGGGGATTCTACCCCTCCCCTGACACATATAGTAAAGCAGCCCATAGCACGCCTGTGCATTACTGAACACTTTCACAAGAACCTAGCCTTCCTCTCACTTGGTTAAAGGGCAGGCTTGTAAAGGAGGGATGAACTTTGGCTTCACTGTGGTTTGGTTCTAAACATCAGTCTGCATTTTCCCATGTGCCTGATTATATAACTGCCCTATGGCTCCTTTGTTTTTCTTTCTCTTTTTAAGAAGTAACTTAATGGGCTAGAAAGTCATGGGGAGGCAGAAGACTGGGGGTCCTGGGTTGAAATAGAAATGTGACCTTAGAAAAATCATTTAATGTCTCTGAGTTTGTTTCCTCATCTATAAAATGATGGTCTGGGATAAAATTGTTATTTCTGAGGTCATTACATTCTCAAAGTTCTATGAAATCTTTTCTTGGAATATACTCTAGTGTTGTAATTGTAGCCAGTAAGTTGCTTTTTTGCTCCATGATGTCAAGTATCATTCTCTTTCTCTCTCTCTCTCTAATATATGATATATAGATATATGTATACACATACATATTATACACACACACACACAGCAGTCAGAAAATGCAGCTTTGTGATATAAAAAATCTGATTGCCAAAATGATTCGGAATTGGTCCGTTAAGAGAAATGTCCTATCAGTGGGGGCAACAGCAATCAATACTGAAGTCAGTAAATTTAAAGTCTTGACTTATGAAAAGAAAAATAAGAGTGTTTCTGACTGGGGACATGGAAAATAGTGGAACAGTGAGGAGGTTGAGCTAATAGGATCAGATGGTGAAATGGAAAGAATATCAGATTCAGAATGGAAAATAACTCAGAAGAATACAAGACAAATCTAACTAGGTAGACAGTGGAATTAAATGGAAAAATACTCTGTTTAGAACCAAGGGAGCTGAGTTCAAGTAATGCTTTCACCAATCATTTAATAACTAGGTAAGCTTAAGCTTACAAATAGATTTCTATTGATCGCTTTGAAACTCAGTTTCCACATCTGTAAAATAGGAGAAATAAGATCTCTATGCTACATATCTCACAGAGTGGTTTTATACTTAATACTTCCTAAACTTTAAAGTGAGTTCTTATCTCAATAACTTTGATAATATGTTCTCATAAGCCTTTTCCTCCTTCCTTATTTGTTTTTGTTCTTGAACCTTTTGTTTGTAGGTTGGATTCTCATGGTCTTCTCTCTCTCTCTCTCTGTCTTTGTTAGCTCCAGTAGAAGGCTAAGATAGAACTGATTTGGAAACATAGACAAGATCCTAGGACTATAGATTTAGAGATGGAAGGGACCTTAGAGGCCATTGAGTTCAGTTCCCTCGTTTGACCCATGAGTAGTAAGTCATAAAGGTAATAAATGTTTGAGTTAAGATTTGAACTCAGAACTTACTGAGTCAAAGTCTATCCTTCACTCCACTAGTGAGTGTATTCTTTGCTCATTTCCCTCCATTTTTAAGCCCTTAAAAATAAAAAAAATAAAAAAAAAACAGGGAAACTCTCAGGTATTTGTATGTTCTTTGTATAAATTGGACACTATTCTCCAAATTCCACCTTCTGTAAGAAGCCTTCCCCAACTCCTCTTCATTCCAGTTTTTCCTCTGTTAATTTTTATTTCCTGTTTATCCTGTGTAGAGCTTGTTTGTATGTATTCGCTCTCATGTTGTGTCCTGCAGTAGATTGTAAGCCCCTTGAAGGCAGGGACCTTTTTTTTGTGTGTGTCCCAGCACTTGGCAGAGTGAAAGTTTTGGCAGGAATTATCGACCCATGTGTTTCAGATTGTCTGTGAATTTCATTGATTCATGCCACTGGTTCTCCGTACCTCCCAACTTTTCAGGGTTGAAAAGAGGGTTATGCGTTTGTCTAAAAAAACTGAGTTAGGTCATCAAATAGTAGGCACCTAATAAAGGCTTACTGGTTGACTGAGGTGCCAGGAAGGCATTCCTCCTAACTTCTTTTTATAACTGGCATCTCCATGTACCTTAGAAAACATTCGCTGACATTCCAGTGGGTTCTCTGCCCCATCCAGTACTGTTTGCTTTTTTCTTGGTTTTTTTACTTTGCACAGTGTTTCTCTCATGCATACAGAGCCTTGAAGTACAAAGGAAAATGAGATCCCATGAAGGGGTAGAAGGGAAGTTGTATTTTTCTTTTCCTCCTTGTTCAGGGTCTGACCCTGACTCAAGTCGGCTACTTCCTGACTGACAGGTTTTCTCTCATTGCTGTCTAGAACTGGCAAAAAGTACTCATGAAAAATTCAGCAGCTAGAGGCCGAGAAATTTCAAGGGTAGGGGGCGCAATGTATTTGAAATATTTATCTTTTTTTTCCAAAGCATGCGTGCGTGTGTGTGTGTGTGTGTGTGTGTGTGTGTGTGTGTGTGTGTGTGTGTGTGTCGGGCAGGAGGGAAAGTAGCATTTGGATTCATTTCCTTGTGTGGGCGAAACTTAGTTTATGATTAGGGATAAAGGTTATTTCTTCATTAGCTGCTTGGTCTACCCTCCTTCAAACCATTTATTTCCTTCTTCCTAGTTGTTAGGTCTCATAATCCTTTCTCACTGTAGCATCCACTGATGGTGGCAAGAATTAAAGAACTCTCTTCCTCCATCTGATAGAATAAATAATATTTCTCAACAAACAGGGAAAAGAAAATAGTAGTCTGGCATCCAGCTCCCAATAAAAACCACTTTCTTAGCATACAACTAGACACAAAGTCAATCGCCCTTTCTGTGGTTGAAAGAAAAAATATTCTGCTGTGTTTGTCTGTCCAGGAGTCAGGTTTGTCTGAGTGATGTCCCTGTGCGTCTCAGCAGTCTAAAAGTCAAGCTGGAGGTGTTCGACCTTCAGTGCTGGTTGCTAATCAAATTCACAAAAGGTTTTAATAACAACAAAAAGAAACCTCATTCTCTGAACAGAAAATAAAGTTGGAAATGCATGCTCTTCCTGAGACTTTTTTTTCCCCACAAAATGTTTGAATAAATCCTTGAATACTCTTCAATTTCTTTTATTTTCTAGAATTAAATTCTAAGTAGAGTGGGGTTGTTTTGTTCTTTTAGTGATATTTCCATAGCCAAACACAATGCCTGGAGCTTCCTCTTAATAAATTGCTAATTGATTGACCATATACTTATATGTATATGTTGGCTCTAGAATCAATTTTTAGAACTAATTTGGTCACTACTTGAGGTAGGATTTGAACTCGGATCTTACTGACTCAAAGTCCATCCTTCACTCTTCTAGTGAGTGTATTCTAACACTTTGCTCATTTCTCTCCACTTCTAAGCCTTTAAAAATAAAAATGATAACAATAAAAAAGCAGGGGAACTCTCAGGTGTTCTTTGTATAAATGGTAGTGTCCCTAAGCATTGGGGATATCTTTATCTAATGTTCTAAACTTGATCCCCCATTCCTGTGGTGTCTACTTGTTTTCCCAACACCTCACTGCCAGTCATGAACACATTTAATCAATTAACCTCAATTAGTTTTTCTAAAGGGATATTTGTTTCAAAGACATAGCCATCCCAGAAGTAAAAACTTTTCTCCCTTCACCCCTTAACCTGAGGGACAGGCTACACTGTCCCCCAAATCACCCCAGTCTCTGGAAAGAATGAGCTCAGACTTCCAGGCTTGTGCATAGAATTGTTCCCACTAAGTTCACATCTAAATGCCTGGATGTTAGATGTGTCTACATTTTAGCTGCCTCTCAGCTGAGTCCTGAAGGTCTTTCTTTGGGGTCTTGATGCTGGACTCACCGACTGCAAAATCTGACATGAGCTTCTTTCCCGTATCTTCTACTGGCTCCATCTGTTGACCTTCGGAAGTTCACAGGGTTGTGGTCAGCTCCAGTCTCCTTCACCTAAAAACAATAAAGAAACAACTCAACAGACAGAAGCAACTGTAGGGCCAATCATTTTGCTTCCAAGCAATAGATGGCCCAACGGCATATTCCCTACCCCTACCCAAACACCCTCTCCCTTCAAAAGCCCATTCCAAGAAACTGCTCCTAGTTTACTAGTGCCATTTTGAGTCTTCCCCCTCCTCCACCTTTGCTAGCTCCATAGTCAATCAAATGAGCTCCTCTTGGTCGCATAGCTAAGAGATTAGGAACATTTACAAAATGTCTGTACATTTTCCAACTTCTCATAAATGATTACATCAGCCAAATACTCTGTACATGCTTATACGGACTGGGCTCGTTGGTCATCCTATACCTTACATATATCTCTCTGAGTAAACTGTAAGCACCTTAAGAACAGGGACTGATTGAATCTTGTCTTCGCATCATCAGTGCCTACCACATAGTAGATACTTAATGTTTATCGGTTTGTCTTCACTATCCAGGGATCTAATATATAAAGTTTTATGTGCATTATTATATGCATTCAGTTATTTCTCAACATATGTGGAGCAATTATGTTGATAAAATGTATATATATGATGAATAATAAAAGTAATCATCATAGCTAGATTCTGAGGCTAGATTTGAACTTAGGTCTTCCTGACTCCAGGTATGTCCCTATATCCACTGGGCCACCTAGATGCCTGCAAAGTATAGAACAAAAAGACCTAAAGGAGTTAAAATCTAAGTTACGTTGGGAAATAGATAAACCCTATGGTCCTGGTGAATTGGGGTCTTTAGGTCTCCAACGAACCACCCTGTGACATAGCTAAGCCATTGCCATTGAGCAAACAGAAAGTAAGAGAGATGCCACAGGACTGGAGAAAGTCTTGTGTTATTCTGACTTTGAAAAAAAGGACTGTTGTTTTGTGAGTTTGACTTTAATTCTTGGGGAAAAGCTAGAAACAAAACATTGGAAAATTTTATTGCCTGGTTTACTAATGGCAAGATTTGGGTTCTAACAGATGAGTGGGCAAGGATGGAACCTGTGATCTTATTAGCACAGGGAATGAGGATACTCCCTCTACCAACCTGCCCATTTCACCAAGCAGCATGTATCTGAGGCCAGACCGGTAGCTGGGTTTTTCTAGATCTGAGGTCAATCCTCTCATCTACTACTCCATGCTGCCTTTAAGAACAAATGAATGACAGATTTAAAACAAGAATAAGAAATATATTCTTTCAAAGGGATAAAACGGTTTTGAATAAGAAAGCAAGGAACAGGCAGAGCTGCTATGACTTTTATCCTGAACATGCTATGCCAGACTAATCTGATTTCCTTTGACTGGGAAATATTGTAGAGCTCATTTTCCTTGGTTTTACTTCCTAATATTGTCAAAAAGATGGCAGGAGGTGGATGCCATGTTAACACAATTTGATGAATTTGAAATGTTTAGAACAATGTCAAAGTGGAATGGACCAACTCCCATGCAGGGGCTCTCTTCATAGGGGCATTTGCTGGTCAATATGATGCAATAGGGAGGGATTCTTGTTCAGGTGCTGGATAGAACAGGCAGTATCTGTGGTCCTTTCCTACTCTAAGGTTCTGTGATTCTGTGAGGGATAGTCTACATTCTGAAAAACACCATTATATATTCCTTGTGTAAAGGAGAAGCCCCCTTCTTTGCATATGCAAGTTTACAGTGATTAAATGTATTATTGGAATGTATCCTTTTTCATTAATAGGACTATTACTCTACTATTGTCCACACATTTCTTAACCCTTACTTTAGCTTATTGAAAATCAAATATGTGCAACAGAGAAGGGATGGACAAGTTATGCAGAATGAAATATTCAGGGAAATTGCCTGTTTGGGACTTGTTCTGCTTACCTTTGCCTATTGGTTATATGGTTATCTTCCTCACCCTGAACCTTGGTAGAAAAGGTAGAAGATGGGAGGCAGAGAACAGTTAGTTAATTGAAAAATGAAATTTAATGAAAAAAAATTTACACGTATTCCATAGACTATCAGTAGTTCAATAGATCAATAGTTTTTGTAAGCTTTCTAAACATGAAAATTATTTAGCCAGTAGATAGGGCTCTTTTGCATAGGGAAACAATATCTTGTTCCCATTTCTTAGATACATATATTGGCCCTTGCTCTGGTAATGGTTAATATAATGAATTTTGAATAACAGAAGTCAATCTCTCTAGGTAATTTTTATCACCTGTAAAATGGATTGAATAATTTCTGCCTCCTTAAATGCAAAATGCTTTTCTTATGCTTTTAAAAAACAACTGAAAAACCAGCAATAGAAAGAGTTCTTCAGTAACTGAGAGAGGGAGTATATTGGTTATTATTCAAAATATTGGGAATTTTCCAACACTTGAAATCAAAGGTCCAGATTCCGCCTTCTTCGGATAAAAATATTGCTAATTTTCTAGCGTGGCCAATTCTTCTAAGTTTAGGTGGGTGCCATCCTAGGAGATCTGCATACAAATCACATTTTCTTTCTTCCTATTTTTCCCTTTCTTTGATCTTTTGTCTCTTTACTTTTTATAATAGTTATTTTTTTTCCTTCACATAGGACACTTGGATCATTTAGCTTCATTCTCCTATATGTCATGTTTTAAAATTATATTTTTAAGGAGAATATAATATTTTAATTTACTTTTATATTTTTAGATGTTCATCTCTTGCCCTATATATGTATATATGTCTATATGTCTATGCACATATTTTATATGTGTGTGCATAATAAGTTAGAAAGGCCAAAAAATTTATTCTGTCATGTAGGCCAAAAGTTCGCCTATCAGAAATTCAATTAAATTCAACCAGTAATTGCTGCCAAAGTCAGCCATGTGTTAAGGGTTATAGGATGCATGAAAGGAATATAAAATACAACCTCTGTCTTCTAGGGCCTTAGTCTAACTTAGTAAACGATCTGGCTAGACGCATAAATGAAAACAGTACATGAGTACAGAAACAAGTTGTCTAGAAAACGTTCTTGTATAAAAAATGTTGAAAGGCTATATATGTTAAATTGTTAAGAAAGAGTCTTTACTTCCTTAAAAAAACAAAAGAAGACTCCCCCAATCAGAGAAGCAGGAAGACAGAAACTGCTGCCATATCCTTGATGAGGACATCATCCTCTGTGCTGGACGTGGTCAGACTCAAATACAAATAAGCACTATTAAATAACCAGAAATAACCACTGAACTAACCATAAAGATCCTTATGGACCACATGTTGACTTAGAAAACCATCCTTGTTTATACAAATATGCATATTTATATAATTATTTTCCTGTTTATATACATGTATAAATATTTATATATAAAATATGTATATATATTACACGCACATGTACATACACACATAATATTCAGCAATAGATTAAAATCAGATAGCAACTACATTTTAATCTGATTCTGGTGGGTGACATATTTGGCATCTTTCTACTCCTTTTGAGACTCCTGTAATAATCACTCAATAAACTTATTAAGTGTCTACTATGCACCAGACATTGTGCTAAGAGCTGGAAAAGTAGGGAGATTCCATTACAGTACAGTCACTGAACTGAACTGTGTGTGGAAAAAGAAAGGAGAGCCAGGGTGTCTGGTGATAACTCTGTGCCATTTCAGTGAAACTTTGGGTCTCTGGTGTTTCTGGGTAACTTCCTCTTATATTTCTTCCTGGGGAATTCTTACATACTGTACTGAAGTCTTAGGCAAAATAATAGGTGATGATAATTCTATCTCACAAGGTAAAGCTGCACTCTTGATAGCACTGTGTCACTATATTTTCTTGGGCATACCAAGGTGTTTTGGGAATAATAGGACTATGGGATCCCAGAAAGAAGGCTGGAAGGAATCTTAATGTTCATTGCATCCTACCTCCTCATTTTCGGGTGATGAAACAATCTCAGAAAGAATTGACTTGTCTTGAGGCCATACAGGTAGAAGAACCAGCATTGGAGACCAGTCCTCTGATGTTAAATTCCATGCCCTTTCCACTGTGCCACTGGTCACCTCATAATCCTGAAAGGAAATGTGGCTGAAATGGAATGCTACAGAAATGGGCAGGGCAAAGGTAGAGAAGAATTATAAAATGCAAATTCCATACTTAAGTTCTAGGAAGAAAGCAGCAAGGACAACTTTCCTAAGAGCTCTATTGGAACAGCTGGTTGTCATGGTATCACAGGTAGCCACTGATCCCTGTGGGATGAAAATAACCTCAGAACCAGAGAAGGCTTATCAAGGGGAAAGAAAGCCATGCATCACTTTGCTCCAAGTTTTCTGTTATGACTTAGAAGGATGACAGAATGAAGGATGGGTTGGGTAGGGAAAAAATGCAATTTAGATATCACTCTAGGAGCTAACAGAAGGCAGTCTAAGATAAGGGTGTTCTACCAAGGTCAAGTACCTGATTAAAGACTTGATACTTAGAGAGGACAGGACTCATCAAAGGGATTTTAGTCTGAGACTTAGAAAGCCCTCAGGGGCTGAGGCTTCTGAAACCTCCAAGATCAAAATGGTTCATAGGATTAGAGATTTACAGTTGAAAGGGATTTTAGAGGATATCTAGGCTGGTTACCCAACACCTTTTTTTTGTAGATGAGGGAACTGACTTCAATCTTTCAAACAGTAAGTATTAATAAAGCACCTACTATGTACCTGAAATCTAGGCTATCTAGACAAAATGAAATAATACTTGCCCTCTAGGCATTTACATAGTTTTAGAAGAAAATGATAATATAGACTGAAGAAATTCATAGCACCCACAAAGTAATTTCCGGCGAGGATCTCCAATGAAGGTTCTGAAGATACAGACATGACTGAAATGACTGAAAAATAATATTAGGAAAAATGGAATTGAGATTGGAAAGGAATAGAGTTGGCTGACACAGATGAGTTGGAGGGAACAGGATTATGGATCAAGAAAGGGAGCTTCATCCTCGCAGCCTCACTGGGTTTCTGAGTAGTGCCTTAGAGTCACAGGTTGTCACCCTTTTCATTTTAGTAAATAAAATTTTGATTTATCAATCTCTGAGAAAAAGGTAGGAAAGCTGAAAGGTGGAAAAGGACCTCATAGATAACAAATTTGTAGCCCCAAACTACTGTACTTGCGAGGCTTTCTTACTATTAAGTTAAATAAGTGTTTTCTAAGCAATGTTTTTACCATATCAATTTGAGAGATAACTCTCATCTAATCAAGAACACAAGCTCTGGATGTCTTCTAGGAAGTTCTTCCTACCATTTCAGTCTGGTAAAAGGGAATACTTAGGAGTTCAGGAAGGAGACAAACTTCTGATTTATAGGCGTAGTGAATTGGACCATAATAAATAAAAATGCAAGCAAGAAAATATTTTAGCCATTTGTTTGCTGCTTTGTCACAGTGAACTTAAGGATTTGACATCATCAAAGTTAGGAACTGGGTAACATTTTCATTAACCTATTGACTCTAATTGACAGTACTAGATATGGCCCATTTAAATCATTTATGGCCATGGGGTTCAAAAATGTACCATAGAACACTGACTGTAGTTAGAAGACTTAGGTTCAAATTCAGTCCCTGAAGTTTACTATCTATATATTCTTGTACAAATTGTTAACCTGAAAATTTGGTTAAAGAAAAGGCAACAGGCTAACTGCATACATTTATGATTTAATTAATTAAACAATTCCCAATAAAGACAACGATTACACAGCTCTATGGAGCCAGGATCAGAACTGGCTGACTTAGTACAGAAATTGACTGTCTTAAGTACATTTTGCCAGGAGGAAGGAGTTCTCTTAGATAAACACATTGTAAACAAAGTGGCATCTATTGGGTTTAATGATCCCAAGCTATAGGCATCTTCCTTCCGTAGCATGTCTTTGTGATTTAAGATAAGGAAAAAAACGAAGTCCCATCACCCAGATAACAGATTCTGTCCTAACAGGCCTTTGAAGTTGTGGTATCTTAACAGAGTTGACAAAGCTGAAGTTATAACCCAAGGTATCTGTGTTTTTCTCTTATCACTGAGATGCTAGAAGAAGGGTCTGGTAAGGAAATCCCATTTGTTTGACAAAAGGCATCAAAAGGGGCACAAAGGGGACTATTAGGCCCAGGCTCTTCTTAATTCAAACTTTGGCCCTTATTAAAGTCTAAAATTTATATTAAATATTATCAAAATCATATCTTCTGGCAACCTCCATTTCCTTATCTGTAAAATAAGAGGTTTGGACTCAATAATCTTGAATTTCTTTTTCAGCTCTAATCTAAGACTCTGTGACTAATAGCCATATAGTGAAATGAATTGGGTTTGGACATGCCTCTCTCAATAAAAGCCAATTTTCATTAATTACAATTCAAATTACTTATAGAATTTCTAGATTTTCAGGGTAGGGTGATATTTAAACAACTCATTATCTTGTCAGAGACATATTTCTTTACTCCGTACATCCTCAATAGCCATAGTACAAGGAAACAGGGTTAGAGGGGATATGCAGGCTTTAAATCAGGAAGAATTTCTAAGATCTCTAAAATCATGTCTCTTTTTGGGGAGGAAGGAATTTAAAGGTACAACCCTTGCTGTATCTAGATTGCCTGTGCCCTTTCTTTACCATGAAAACTCTCCCTCAAAATATCACTCTTCAATGCTTTTAATGGATGTAAATTTCCTTAGGCATCAGGATGATGGTAATTCTGTTAGGATGGCCATAGAATTTTCTTGGGTCCTGAAGCCTCATTTCTCTCACATTTCATCTTTGAGTTAAGATGGCAAATAGTGATAGAACTTAATGCCCTCTTAGGGTTTCTAATATTAATGCATGTAATGGACCTGGAAATGCTTCTAGTTGTGTAGTTGACAAAATCAAAATGCAGTTACTACTCTTGGATCACTTGAAAGAAAGACAGTTCCTTAAACTTTGTGTCAGCCTCTCACCAAAAGGCTTTGGATAATGCCTTTCACTTACACATCTCTCCTGATAGTAGGCATTCTGTTGATTCAATATCTAAATCACCTTATTTTTGTGCACTACATTGTAGTACTTTTATGGCTATTTTTCTAATAAGGAAGATAAATGAGTCCATTTCATAATATTGATTTACTTAAAGATATGCTTTACCAAGTAATTAAATGCTCCATGGCCAATTTTGTAAGTGAAAGTAAAATATTAATTGACTGATTAGTACTGATTAATAACATCCCAACTGATGTGTACTAACTCTGCCTGAGGTTACACATGCTCTTCTAGCTGAATGTAATTAAAAGAGAAAGACATGTAAATTTATTAGAAATAGTACAGTCTGTACATAGTGTGTAAGAGAAGTGTGAAAATAATAGGAGGCTATTTTGAAATGCTCACATCATGGTACTTTGCCCCAAAGAAGGGACTGAATGTTCAAAGAAGTGGAAGGAGCTTGAGTGACCACCCACACTCTTATTAACTTGCAAGATGGGGGAAATCCAGATACCACCTTCATTCAAATACCAACAATTTCTAAACACACTTGTCCAGTGGAATAAATAGGGCTAATAATGACAATTACTTTTCTTAATTTTCAAGACCATGGACTATCTTTTACCCTACTTGAATCCCTTATACCTTGTAAAGTATGTGGCATACAGTAGTCATTTAACAAACATTTGTTGATCTATACTAATTATTCACAGTAAGTAAAGGCAGATATGGAGAAGGGTATACAAAGGCAAAAATGGAGACAAGAAAGGGTGAGATATCAAGAAGAGATAGAAGATGTTCAAATATGACTTGAATATAGTGTCAGGGTTGTGGCATACTCAGTTAATCTATCACATTCACCCACTTCAAGTAACTAACCAAATGCTATAGCCCTGGTGAATTCTGTCAGGAGAAAACATCTCTATCAAATCCAGCCCTTCATGTCCTATGGATATTCCATGAAAGAGCAAGCCAGTTAATAATGCAGCATTCCAGTGACTGGTGGCAGTATTGGTTTCAGGATTCTAAGATAAAATAAACACATTTAGCAAAGGCAACTTTAGACCAGTGTTGATCTTGTTTATTTGTTTAAATTGTCTTGCTGCAGCCAGCGCAGTCCAGCAGGTCCGGGGCTGTTATGGGGCTCACAGAGCGAGGATGAAAAGATAGGCGGGACACAGCACTCTGAACAAGCTGAGTTTATTCTAGACGTACTGAGGCAATAAATTAGGGGGTTGGGGTGCTTAAATAGTAAAAAACCATAGGGGTAGCAATTGAGGCATGAAACAGAACAGATCGTGATAAGTAGCAAGGGAGGCCTCAAGGCCCCTTTATGGAATGTTATACTGTATAGCAGGGGCACTGATTCCTAGAACTTCAACACCCAAATTCAATGACGAGCACTTGAGAATAATATATCACTTAACTTCTCAAGTTAGCTACTCTCCCTTGGAGGAGGGGAACTCTTGATAAGCGGCTCTTTCAAACCCCTCAAGGTTCTGTACAGTATCTGATTCTTCATGACCCCATTTGGAGTTTTCTTGGAAAAGATATTGGAATAGTTTTTCATTTCCTTCTCCAGTTAGTTTTACAGATGAGAAAACTGAGGCAAACAGGATTAAGCTACTTACCCAGAGTCACACAGCTAGGAAGCGTCTCAGGCCAGATTTGAACCCAGAAAGTTGAGTTTTCTTGAGTTCATCAGTCCTGTCACTCTCTGTACTATGGCACCACCTAGCTGTCCATCAGGTCTCTACACAAAGAGACAAGCAGAAAGTTTTACTATGCTTAAGAGGAGTAATCTGAGAACTCCAGCCGAGGGACTTCCCTGAGGTGTATCTCTTGTCCTGGGTACACTAAGCTGAAATCCACTTTACCCTAGGTTCTAAATTTGCTAAGGAAAGAGGATGGCATAGATTTTGGGAAGAAATTTTTGAACCAATTGTATTCCCTTAGTGAAAAATCAACATTTCTAAAACCTATTTGACTAGTTGATTGATGTCAGTTAATTAATCATTAAGGAGAACACACCGATAGGACAAGCCATAACATTAAAACATCTCTCCCAGCACCTTGGGATCTCCTATTTCTTGAGAGGACAAGATGCAGCCTTGCTCTGGGCGGGTAGCCAACCAGTTTGATTGTAGCCTGAGAATATGTACCATAGTAGAACACACTAAGAAAAGCTACTGAGAAAATAACAGATCACATTTCCATGCCATTTAAGATTTGTGAAGTTGCATACAAATAAAATATCCATGTAACTATAATTGTATCCTCCCAACAACTCTGTCAAGTAAAAATAATAATGATGATGATGATTAAACTGTCTAATAGTTTTATAATCATAAAGTTAGCAAGGTATTTTATATATTATCACAGGATCTAGGTTGGAAGCTAGAATAATAATTGATAAGAAACAACTGCTGATTAGTTTTATAATTGTGCAGATAGATGGCACAGTGGGTAAAGAACTGGTCCTGAAGTCAGGAAGATTTGAATTAAATTGGACTTTCCACATTTACTAGCAGGATGACCCTGGGCAAGTCACTTAACTCTGTTTGCCTCAGGTCCTCATCTGTAAAATGGACTGAAGAATAAAATGGCAAACAATTCCAGTATTTTTGCCAGGACAAAACCCAAATGTGTTGACAAAGAGTTAGACATACAATAACAACATAAAGTTTGCAAATATTTTATATGCATTTTCATAGGCTCATGTAATAAGAAATAGAAGAGACTTTAAAGATCATTGAGTCCAAGTCCTTCATTCATGAGTTAATTGAGAGAAATTCTCAGTTGATCCTCCCCAAAGCCGTATAATGTCTCTTATCATTAAGTTTACTTTACAGAAGAGGACACTCAAATTCAAAGAAGTATATCACTGGAGTAGGGTCATATAATTGATGAGTGCCTCAGTCATGATTTCAGTCTAGGTCTTTCTAATTTGAAGCCCATCATTCTATCCTTTATGCTCTGCTACCAAGTATTACTGCTATAGATAACATGCACTTGGCGTCCTCTATTGTAGCCAACTTAAAAAAAGATCTCTATCTATTCCCATGACATTATTTTATTGTCTCCAACACGGAATGACTTCAGAACAGTTGAACTTGTTATCCAGTTACCATCAGAAAGAACATTTCAGAATCCTTCAACTACCACACAGAATCTCCATATTTGTTGAGCCGGTTCCAATCCCTAGAGGGTCAACCCTAAGTCGTGTTCCTTGGGGATGCACTTGTCAACTTAATCATCCTGGCAGGCCCACCAGGATGCATCTGTGTGGATAATCATATCCTACAATGAGGTTCTTTTATGGGTGAGTTGATCGGTTGATAACCCTTTCCATAAAAGTTTCTGAGGTCTTTTTGACATAATATGTAATCTGGAACTGACCTTTGAGGGGTTCTCAGCTAGGTTCCTGACATGAATCCATATCTCTTTTTGGCCCTTATCCCAAGGACCTGGCTCTCCAAACCCAGGATTTTGCTGGTCTTGAATTTACTTTAGAGACAATCTTTGTCTTTGCACTTAAATTTGCATGGAGGTCATTTATTTGTTTAAAAAAATAAAAATCATAGAGCTCTATATATTTCCTTTTTTCATCTAAGATTCCAGGATCTTTAATTGGCACCCAGTTAACAATATTTAGAATATCCCTAGGACTGGGCAGCATTTACTACATCTTTCGATGATCTCTGTCCCACTTTTGTACTTAATTATGCTCTTTTTAATGTAATTCTAACTTTTACCGCTGCAAACTGCTATCAATACCATGGGAAGCATTTGAGGAAGGTTGGGGACGGGGTGGGTGGGTGAATTTTACTTGACTTCCATGTGTCCATAATCTGTGCTTATGTCAGTATGGGAAATGCTTTCATTGATAAAGACCACAACCTGAATTAATAGTCTTTGAGTATCTATGACTGAAAAATTCATCCTTCTTCATGTGCCCTGGTGGTCTTAACTCAAGTAGGCTTTTGTTTGACAGATATGAAGTAATAGGATCATCAGTCTAGAGGTAGAGAGAACCTCAGAATTTCTTTCAATTTACAGAGGAGGTCACCGAGACCTAGAGATAGTAAAGACCTTGCCTAAGATGACACAGTCATTGAGGTGAGATTAGAACCCAGGTCCTCTAATTCCAAATCTTGTACTGTTTCCATTATGCCATTATACCATGTTTCCATTATACCATCAAACCATACTTATGGTTTCTTTTTGTTACTGTACACAAAGCCTTTCCAACTGGGTAGGGTCTGCCATGGATTGTGTTTCCCTCCCATAATCTTTGAGAACCCAAGATCACTTCCCTACAAGGGATAGACATCAGGGTAAGACTTGGGTGAAAAAAATTATACATGTATAAATTAAAATAATCAAGGCCTTCAGGAAAAATCTGGGTTACAAAAGAGGCATCAGAAGCAAGTCCTTCACAGAAATCCTATTTCCAAGCATTCTTGACATTTGATTATTCTAAAAAGTCACTATAGCTTTCTGCCCCCAGGACCAAGGTATTCCCTGTATTTCTATACAGTCTTCAGGTCAATGTGTTTTGTTTGTTTTGTTTTGTTTCATATGATTTCATTAGAATGTAAGGTACTTGCAGACAGGGGTATTTTGCCCCCTTTCTTCTTTGTATTCCTAGCATTTAGCTCAGTGCTTTATGATAAACAATTGAAAAATAGTTATTGATTGACTAAAGCCACAGCCTACTTTAAAATGCATCTGTTGCCTGTTACTCTTTTATATAATGGGTTTTAAAACAAAACTTGCTCATTTACAGTATTTAGAAGTCAGACTCTACTTATTTTCCTTTTGATAGCATTTCTAGATGAGTAGATCAGCAAGATTCTATGAAGGTATTTTACCATGATTTCTGCAAAGAGCTTGGCAAAATATTTCATTCTATTTTATGGAAAAGTTGGAAAGACACTTGTTAGAAGTACAGTTAGGAGGATTTAGAACTCCCTGCATATCAGGTGCTCCAAATGGGGCAAGACCTACAGGAGTAATTCAATGTCAATTCAAAAGAGAGTTTCCAGCGTTCTGCTTCAGGAATCTGTTTTTGGCCCTTTTATCAAGGATTTGATGAAAGCATAAACAGCCTGCTTGTCAAATTTGTAGATGACACAAAGTTGGAAGAGCTAACATACTAGATGAAAGAGACATGAAGTGAATTGATCTTGACAGGTTAGAACAGAGAACCATGGATGAAATGAACTATCAATAAGTGTAGTCTTAGATTTGGGTTCAAAAAATTAATTTCGTGTTGAGAAGGTCTGACCAGATAATGGTCCAAATAAATATCTGGGAATTCTATTAAATAGCAAACCTATGAATGAAGAACTTGATGTGGGACCTAAGGAAGCTATTACATTCTTAGGCTGCACTGATGAAGTTCTCATGTCCAGCATGTGGAGAGACCATGGTCATACTGTCCTTGGTCCTACTTAGACTTCATCTGGAGCATCACTTTTGGTCTAAGTACCATACTTTAAGAAAGGTATTGATAAATGGGAAAGACCATGTGGACTATGAAGGTCTTGTAAGCTCATGTACATAAAGACTGGATCAAGGAACTGAAGATGTTAAGCCTAGAGCAAAATAGATTTAAGTGACACATAGTAGCTGTCTTCAAATGTTTGAATGGTGATCCAGTGGAAAATGGAATAGAATTGTTTATTTGACTCCAGAGGTAATGGGTAGAATTCAAAAAGAGATAAATTTAGACCTGATGTAAAGGGAAAAAAACAAAAACAAAACTTTCTGAACAATTAAGGAAATTCAGATGTGGAATAGGAAGCTGTGGGAGATAGTGAGTTTACCAGAGGTATTCTGAGCAAAGACTGGAGGATGGCTTGTTTGATACGTTTTAGAGGCAATTCTTCACTGGATATAGGTCAGACTAGATGACCCCTGAGCTGTCTCTAAATGCTTTGATTCATCAATGGCTCATTATCTCTCTGACTTCTAGTAGAC
The DNA here is from genome assembly GCA_023548195.1 of Bettongia penicillata ogilbyi. NCBI lineage: Eukaryota > Metazoa > Chordata > Mammalia > Diprotodontia > Potoroidae > Bettongia > Bettongia penicillata. The sequence goes on from JAJHZJ010000496.1 coordinate 6,933,680, forward strand.
AATCATTTTAAAACAGCTCCAAGCCTAGAAAAAAGGTTAGTGAACCAGGAAGAAAAAGTTCCCCAAACATGCATCTTCTTTGTTCCATTAAAAGAGATCTGGAGCTATCCTTAGGTGCTAGAATACAGTTCATTGGATTAAATATAGATATGAAATTAGATTATTCACTTGCAGGACTATTGGCAGGATTTTACCTTTAAGAGGCTTCTGGTGAACATAAAAGGTAAATAAAATGATATCTCAGTGGAGAGATGCACCCAAATGCCCCAGGGTCATTAATATCCTATTAATTAAACAAATCCTTCCCAGACTATCCTAAAGAACATGTTAGAAGCAGTTCAATTCAATAAATAATTTTTAAAAACCTATGGACAAAGCACAATGCTAGATATTGGGGGTGGGGCAAGCTTGCAATAATCTCTATTCTCAGAGAGCTTAGAATCTACTGAGAGAGTATCTGCAATATGGCTACAAATACTAACACAAGTACTGCACTACTGTATTAGGAGAACTGGAGATGAAGAGAGTGACCATAACTGGGGAATCAGAGAGAGCTTAATAAGTAAGGTAAACCCTTAGTTGAGTTCCAAGTGAAGAAAAATGATACCGTCAAGTACAAAGGCTGCTGGTACAATTACAGAGGACAGAAAATGGAGAGACTGGTCAGTATGCCAGTTTTGCTGAAATATAATCCATGAAGAAGAGTAAAATAAAATAGGAGAGAAAATCAAGTAGCAGATAGACCTTGTGGGTCTTTAAAAACAAGCAAAGGGGATTTGGAATTGGGAGCACTGAATTTTTATTTTAGTAGAGGCGTGAGATGGCAGGAGAGTATTATAGTGGGGTGAGGCTGCTACTACTAAAGATATTAATAATATTATTAAAAAGAATAGCTAAAATTTAGATAGCATTTTAACATTATCATCTCATTTGCTTCTCACGACATTTTTGGGAGATAGGCACTATTATTACCCATATTTTACAGGTGAGGTAACTGAGGCAAAAGGACACCTAGATGGCCAGTGGATAAAAAGTGCCAGACTTATCTTTCTGAGTTCGTCTGACCTCAGACACTTACTAAACATGTGACTCTGGGCAAGTCACTCAACCCTGTTTATCTCAGTTTCCTATGTGTGAAATACGCTGGAGAGAGAAATGGGAAGCCACTCTATTGGCAAAGATAGGGTCATAAAGAGTGTACATGACTGAGCAGGGGGGAAACTGAGGCAGGCAGAGATTAAGTGACTTGCCAAGGATCACACAGTAATGTGTGATCACACAGTAATACTTACACACTGGTAAGTATGAGGCTAGGCTTGGCTTCAGGTCTTCATGAATTCCACATCCCATCACTCTTCCCCTTTGCCTTCTACAACTCAGTAGTCTGAGAAGTTGAGAAGCAGCAGAGGACACCAAAAATTCATTGACTAGATAAGAACTGAAGTCTGGGAATTCATTAAAAAAATCAGTGAATTATAGCATGATGTGATAAATAATGATAATAATAACCCTAGATTGGAAACTCCTTGAGAAAAAGACCAGTCTGATAGATCTTCACCTCTACCTCGGTATTTATACCATGTTCCATTTTGGGAGGCATTTAATAAATGTTGGGCCAAATGAAACAACCCTGGATCATGTAAAGAGACTAGTTGTCATTAAACTATTAGAATTAGAAGAGAATTGAGTCTAGTCAACCCCCTCCTTTTACAGATTAGTAAACTGAGGCCAAGAAGGGCAAAATAACTTGTTTACATTGCTAGCAACAGGGCAAGAATTCAGTTCTAGTTTCCAATACAAAACCCTAATTAATGTGGCACTGAAGAATTCTTTACAGTTTGAAATACCCCCAGCAAGAATTAAGTACCCACTATATGACTGGCACTGTACTAGGCGGTAGAGACACAACAGACAAAACCAAAAGGGTCCTTGCCCCTATAAAGTCAACATTCTACTGGTAAGACTCAGTACAAGTCCTAATAAATAAACAAGCTAATAAATATTTAATGCAACCAGAATTTCAGCAGGTAAGGGACTATGAACTATTGGAAAGCTTTTTGAACTATTCATAAGAGGAAAAACATTTTGGCCCTTAAAGAGTGAAAGACCTATTTTTATGGACCATGCCAGTCCCATTAAAGCCGAGCACATGAGCCATTATTATTTGTTCTCAGCCTTTGTTTGGAATCAAGCTACCTTGATCTTAAACCCAACTTGCCAGGGATATCTGAAAGTTTTAAACTTGACAGGAAAATTGAGAAAATTTGAGAGTTCTAGGTCACCTGACACAGAACGTTCTGTTTTATTTAATTCAGGAAAATTATTTAAATATAGTATCTTTGAAAGTCATCATCCTAGTGTAAAGATGGGTGAAGTAGAAATGAGATCATTGTCTCGAGGAGACTCTTGAGCTGAACCTGGAATTTCATTGGTGTATGGAACCCTCAGTGAGGAAACTCATTTTACCAGTGGGGATCTGTCTTTTCCTGAAGCATAGAGCTGAAGATGAGAATGAGGAGAAGGAGGACGAGGAGGAGGAAGATGACAATGTTATGTCTAACATTTGAGGTTTGCAAGATGTTTGAGAAGAACTAGCTCATGTTCTTTAAAACACAAGAACTATACACATACCCCTACACAATTCCATTATCTCTGTGCAGATGATTCTCAGATTTCTCAAGCCATTATCTCCGTCTAGAATGTCCAACTTCCCATGGGGCATCTGAAGTTGGATGAAACTCAACATGTCCAAAAATATTTAGCTCTCTCCCCAGACTCTCTCTTCTTCTTTAATCCCTTGTAACTGCTGAGGGCACCACACTCCTTTCAATCACCCAGGCTTTGCCATCTTTGTGTTTTCTTTGACTCCTTCAGCTTCAACCTATTGCCAGGTCCTATCCTGCGCTTGCATCTCTCATTTATGTTTTGTTCTCTTCTCTAATAATTCCATCATGCATATGCATGCCCTCATCATCCCATGCCTGGATTCTTGCCATAGCCTGGTAGCTGGTTTTTATGACTGAAGTAACTCCCCATTCCTACCCACCTTCCCACTCAGCTACCAGAGTGATGTTCCTCAAACATAGGTCTGATCATGCTATCTCCTGAATCAGTGAACTCCCGTGATTCCCTGTTACTTCCAGAATAAAATATATCTTCTTTTTTTAAAGAGTATGGTTCCTTCTGACCTCTCCAGTATTCTAACATATCCTGTGTACTCTTCAGTCCAATGATACTGACATCCTTGTTAATCCATCTCCTGACTGAATTTTCACTGTCTCCCACCCTTGAAATTATCTCTGTTTTTGTCCCTTCTTCCCAGCTTTCTTGGCTTCCTTTGAATCTTAGGTAAACTTGTACTTTCTGCAAGATTTTCCCTATTTCCCATGATTCTAGTGACTTCCCTTCATTTTTAGCCTATATAGAACTTGTTATACTTTTTTTTTTTTGCATGCTATCTCTCCCATTAGATTGTGAGCTCCTTCAAGGCAGGAAATGCTTTTGCTTTTATTTGTCCTCAGTGTTTGTCATAGTGCCGTGAGCATAGTAAGTACTTGTTATTGTTGCCTTTGTGCGTGTGCATGCACATACACACAGACACACACACATATGCAAACATGCACACACAACACACTTCCATATCTCTGTCCTGTCTGACTTGGACTTCTCAAAGACAGCCCATTTCAAGTGCACAATTCCACATCTTAAGTTCATTGAATATAAAGACTCCCAGTGGGAAATATTTAATTATTTGTGATTTAGCCCATTGACATAACGAATATGTGGACAGGGAAAGGCATTAAGAAAATAATAGCAAGAAATAATTATTATATTAAAGAGCTCTGGCTGGACAAATAACTACTGATTTGTAATACCATAGATACCATCTCTGATGGAATTGTCCTGAATCTAAACCTTTCTGTTGAATAACAAATGACTATAAATTCTAACCCTTGTCCTGGGGTGTGTGTGTGTGTGTGTGTGTGTGTGTGTGTGTGTGTGTGTGTGTGTGTGTGTTTTAAACTCTGTCCTGTGGGTGTTTTCAAAATTTGAAGGTCTTTAGTTTGACTCTGAATTGAGATAACATATAAGAAAGATGAAATATGCACATCTATGGTAAACCCCATGGACCTTTCAGGTGAGGAAGTGGTAATGCTGTTAACTGATTAGATCTCTATAGTAGTGACTAGCCAGCACTTAGCAGGAGACATGAGGGATGGTCTAATTTACTTTAAGAAGATAAAGCATTGAAGGCACTTGATCAAGGGGATGCAGAAGGCAATGATCCATCTTGAAGAAAGAGAAGCAAGAAATCATTTCTCATTTTTTTAATGTGGGTAATTATTTAAGTACTCTAAATTAGCCTATCATTTCCCTCTTTAAAAAAAAAGATCCCAAGTGACTTTGAATAATTGATGGCCCCAGTCACCAAGGTATGATAGTTAACCACATATATAGAGCCTTTGGAGTTAAGGAAACTGTAAGTTTGAACCGTGGACTAAATTATTGATTTCTTTTCTCTACATGAATGATGACGGATAGCGAGCCAAAGACAAACATTTGTATTACTGACACATGTATTTCAGTGGATTAACTTCTGAGCCATTATTATTTATCCAGCTTAATTAAGGGCCGCCCAGAAGGAGTTTGAACAGTGATTATGGTTCAGTAATGACTCCCCAGGGTGTCAGACTTTCTAAGGAAGTTTCTTTTTCTTTTCTTTTCCTTTTGTTGATCCTGTGGGCATGAGGAAGGAGATATGGAGGGATTAAGATAAACTGTTTGAGCTCCTTGAGAGCTGGGGCTGTATTTTGTCTTACTTTGTATCATTATGGCTTAATACCAGGGCCTAATGCAGAGTTAGGGTCATGCCACCCAACTGCGCTATATTGTTTTCTTATTAAAATACAAGAGCACACATGCAGAAACACACACACACACACACACCCCGAAAAAATGACCTCTTAAGTAATGGTGGTATAGTGAATAAAGGATTGATCCTAGAGTCAGGAATACACGAGTTCCAATTCTACTTCTGTTTCTGGGTTATCTTTGGTAAGTCACTTAATGTTGTTTCCCCAGATAATTCTCTAAAAATGTAATATTCAGAGTAGGTGCTTTTCTACTTTGGTAGGAGTTCCCCAACCAGTGAAAACACAACTCTGTTCCAGTGTATGTTTGTTTGGACATGTGAGTATGTGTCTGTGTGTATCTGGCACTGGTGAGTGTGGGTCTCCAGGGAAATGAGTACTCTTGCTTCCAGTGTTCAAACTATAGCTCATCAGCCCCCACTGATGTCCTTACTTGAATAGTCTGCCAGGAGACACAATTGGCGTATGCTGGCAAAGACATTTCCTGAGATAACATAGTGAGAACAGTAGTTATGAACCGTTTCCCCCATAAAATTGTGCTGCATTCTCCCAGTGGCGCACAGTGTCAATGAATGCATGTGTGAAATATGCTAGTGGTGAGAAACACACAAAGGTAACACGCATCACCGCTCTGGTGTTGCAGTAAATTGCCTTCCTTCTTGTCATCCTCATAATGCCCCCCCTCGTCCCCTCCCCACCAGAATTGCTTCTGTCTTGGGCAAGTCATTTAGTTAGGCTCTCTCATTCTGCTATGACTACTAGGGCTAGTTACTCTTCTTCGGCAGCAGCCAAACTCTATGGAGACATTTCTGGTGATTCCCTCTTTCTCTCTCCCTCTGTGTCTCTGTCTCTTTCTTTCTTCCTCCTTTTCTTTCTTCCTCCTTTTCTTTCTTCCTCCTTTTCTTTCTTTCTTTCTTTCTTTCTTTCTTTCTTTCTTTCTTTCTTTCTTTCTTTCTTTCTTTCTTTCTTTCTTTCTTTCTTTCTTTCTTTCTTTCTTTCTTTCTTTCTTTCTTTCTTTCTTCCTCTCTCTCTCCTCTCCTCTCCTCTTTTTCCCCCACCTTCCCTATTTTTCCTTCTCTTCCTCTGACTCTCTCAGTGCTAGATGTAGTATCTGTACTCATAGGGAGAAGTGTCTCCACTGTAAGATACCAAGGAGGCAGTGGGAAGAGAAAGAATTCTTTCTCTTCCCGTTTTTGTCTCATGGAGGCAGAGGGGTCACACTCTGTAAAGCTGCTTTCTTTCTGACACCGCTACGGTTGGCAAGTATGTTTTAAAAAGGGTCACCGGGGCTATGGCCAATTTTCCAATAGCCAATGGCAAAGTGCCCTTCTACTGCCATCAAGGAAACTCTTTTCACACTTCATAAAGAAATAACAGAGCATAGACAAATCTTTGTACTTCATTTAATACATTAACACCTCTTTACTTCTGTTATCTGTCCCTTACTTTCTACAATTACATGAACTGTATGGAAATCCACTACCCCACCACCATTACATGTATGCATGGTATGTGTGTACGTGTGTTCTTTGGATTTGCAGAACATATATGGTTGAAAAATAAATATGGATCAAGTAAAAATATGGTAATCCTTTGAGAACTTTCATTTCCAGATGAACACTTAAAGACTTCAGCTAAAAGAGATTCCACTCAGTGTGCTACCTGCAGCCCAGAATTTCTCCCCAAACATTTAGGCACAAATTGTCTATGGGGTTTGCTCAAGCAAAGTGAAAACATTTATTTTTCTGTTTGTTTTCATTTTTTCCATGGATGGGCAACCAAATATGGGAAGATTAAGGGAAATAAGAAAAGACAGAAGAAGAGTACTGCAGGCTGCCAAGAATCAAAGATATAAGAAATACAGGGAAGTAATAAAAAACAGAGTCATTGGAAAGAGTGACAGGGATAAGAAAGATAAACCAGGTCTTTGAATGTACTGTAGAGAAGTGACTTTGGAGGATGCCTTCTTTACAGAGGCATTATCCTTCTTTACAAGATGGATACCTTCTTTACAACTATGCAACTGGTTATGTTACAAACTATTGTCCTTTCCGAGTACCATAGCACCAAGAACTCCTTGAGGAGAAGGTAGAAAAGAAGAATTATGACTGGGTTTATGTAACTAAAGAGTATCTTACCAAGAATGTTTTTGAAATCTTTATTCTAAAAGTTTCATAGACTTTTCATAGACATTTCATAGACATAGGGCTATCCAAGGGACTGAAGATGGAATCAAAATATACTTTTTATTTGGACCATTTCATAAGTGCTTACCATGGTTTATAATAAGCATTTGGTTCAAAAGCACAGCTAGCATCCATTCTCTTCACAAATCTTGTACACTGTTGCTAAGACAAGTATGTTTGTCTCACTTCTCAATGATAAGTTATACTCCAGGACACACACACACACACACACACACACACATTCCATTGGTATTCTTGTATGGTGTTGAATTGAAAGCAAAAGTGGCACTGGCAGAAGTAACCTAGGAGCCAATAATGACATCTATAGAATTTTCAGTTGTCTTTCATCCAATGAATACGTATCTGCTTTTTTTTTTCCTATATCATAAATGGACACTTGGAAGTAGGTGGAATGAGCTTGCTCCAAGAGGCACCTACTTTATGCCTGGTACTGTTTTAGGCTCTGGGGATACAAAAATGAAAATTAAATAGTTCCTGCCATGAAGAAGTTTTTTTCTCCTGGGGATTGTATGAGTTTCTACTTTTAAATCATTTTAATTTTTTTTAATTACAATGGTCCAAGTTTAACATTGTTTCTTATGTAGACCTTCATTTGTTTGCTGAAGTATTGTTGCCCATTAATCTCCAGAAGATTCTGATGTTTTATTATGTGACTGAACTCCCTAGCCTGCTGGGGTGCATTGCCTTGGATATTTCACTTAAGATTTTACCACAAACAGATACTGACTTTACCACTGACACCAACACACACACCAACACACACACACACACACACACACACACATCTAAGCATTCACTTTCTTTCCTTCATACTTTTCATCTACTAAAGAGAAAGAGGGAGAGGGAGGAAGGAAGGAAGGAAGGAAGGAAGGAAGGAAGGAAGGAAGGAAGGAAGGAAGGAAGGAAGGAAGGAAGGAAGGAAGGAAGGAAGGAAGGAAGGAAGGAAGGAAGGAAGAAAAAGAAAGGGAGGCTGGAGGAAAGAAGAAGGGAAGAAGAAGGAAGAGAGAAGGAGATACTCTTGCATAAACTTAAGCTAAATATGTTTTCAATTTGGTCACATAAAAATGGATATTCCATTTTATATATTAGTGTATTATCTCTCTGTCATGAGATGAGTAGCTTTATCGTTCCTTTTGGAATCATGGTAGATCATTTAATTGATCAGATTTCTTAAATATTTCAAAACTGATCATTTTTCTCATACTACATAAGTGCCCCTCCCCAGTTCTGGTCACTTCACTCTTCATCTCCTCAAACAAATATTTCCATGTCTTTTTGCAATTATCTTTATTTCCTCATTTCTTGTGTCACAGGCATATTCCCTCATAGTCATATACCATGATTTCTTCAGCCATTCCACATTTAATGAGCATCCCCTTAGCTTCCAGGGTTTGAGTGGTTTGTTTTTGGTGCTGGTGTTTTAACCACTGTTGACAGAAATAAAGACAGATCCAAATAATTGAAGAAATATTCTTTTTTCATGGGGAGGCTGAGCCAATATAACAAAAATGAAAATGACTTATTCAGTGCCAGAACTATCCAACTACCTAAGAATTACTATATAGAACCAGAATCAAGAAAACAAAATTCATAGTCATATAACAAATGGCCAAGAGTCTCAAGGAAAATAAGGAGGAAAAAGGTACAAAGAAAGGGAGTCTAGTAGCATAAGATCACATAGTTTAAAAATTAGAGGAGAAAAAAATACTTATCAGGTTAATGGATAGGATCAGTCAGTCAGTAAATATGTATCTATTAAATGCTACCTGTGTGGCAGACACTGTACTAAATGCTAGGAGTGCAAATAAAAAAAAAAAGACAATCCCTGACCTCTAGAAGCTTACATTTTAATGATACTTAAAAAGAAGCTCAAAATGTATTGGGCACAACAGCATGGGGACATGGAAAAGAAAGCTCATAGTGTAGCCAGGAAAGGAATGGAAATATTACCTAGGTCATGCCAGACTTCAATGGAGGCTCTGGGAGAAGCCATCTAATCAGAGTGGGAAGGCAGAGTGGTAGAAGGCACTTCCAGAATTCTAGGGTTGGAGCGAGGGGCTAGAATGAAAAGGTTTCTGCAATGTGGTGGAGAAAGTCTGCAGTGTTTCTTGTAGACAAATGAAGATAGGAGTATGGGAAAGTTTATTATCCGGGATACAAAGGATCCTAGAAGATAAAATATTTTGATCGCACGGTTTTTAATAATTTTTTTTTTACCAACAAATCTAATACAATTAAGACTAAAGGGAAAGTAATTAAGTGGGGAACATGTCTTTGCAAGTTTATCTGTTAAAAGTCTCATTTCCAAGATATATAAAGAACTGTTTCAAATTATAAGAATAAGAGTCATTCCCCAATTGATAAATGGTCTAAGGATATTAAGAAGTTTTCAAGAGAAGAAGCCAGGCTATACATATGAAAAAGAAATGTTTTAAATACCAAATAGAGAAATTAAAATGAAAGCAATTTAGAGACTCTCTGAAACCCATCAGATTAATAAAAATGACCCCAAGAAGAAAATGACAAATGTTGGAAAGACTGTGGGAAACCAGTCACATTGCTATACTGGCGGTAGAGCTGTTTTGGAAAGAAATTTGGACATATGGACAAAAAGTTTCTAAACAGTGCATGCCTTTTGATCCATTTATGCCTTCAAGGTTTCTGTCATTGCTGATTCTTTAACCGACAGCTCCATAGGCTGAATATCCCTGAAGAGAAGGAATCAGAAGGAAAAGAGAAAGGCCTTTGCCTCATAATTGCCTGTCAGATCTCTTTTCTGTCAGCATCAGTCATTGTTTCCTTAGCCATGGTCCGTTTGGTTTGCAGAAACGATTTTGCAACTTGACAATCCTCCGTGTCTTCCAACTGTTCAAATACAAAAAGGAAACTGGCCATCCTTTCCTCTTAATCTTGCCATCTCCATCTGGAGAGATTGCAGATGTACAAGTGTCTAAACATTTTTGTAGTTTAAACATCCATGAATTGTAGCCCTGTATTAAAGTCTTCTATGACTCCCCCTTCACCAATGGGCCTCTTATAATTGAGACAAAATGACACATGCCTGAACTAATTTCTCTATTAATTTGATATTGTATCTTCCTTTTGCTGGCTTTGTGGAAGGCTCTCCCCCTTGGCAGCCTACTCTTTAGGTTCAAACAGGAAAGCCAGCCCTCGTTTCCACCCACAGGGTATGCTTGGCAGCTGCAGGACCAGATGCTCCACTGCTGGATACTCTGTCTGATTTGAGTCTAGGGACTTGGTCAGACTTCTTTGGAAATATTTAATTCATCCAGATGCCTCGATCTTTCAACTCGATGCCTGCTGTGATGAATTTGTGCTATTTCTATATGTTAGGATATCCTAGCATGTGCAAACACTTCTTGAGGTCCATAAATTAATATGCTGAGTTCTAAATGAGGGTCGTTTTTTCCAGCTTGTGTTTATTTGGTGAGAATATTTCTAATATTCCAGTTGGTTTGTGATCTCATCTATTTGGGAACCTCTTCCAGTCGGGCACATCACAACTCATCCGTGTCTGCTCGTCTCTGTGACGCTTCCGTGTAGTCCTATAAATAAGTTTTGAGGAGGACTGGCTACTTAACGTGCTGGGAAACCTTCCTATTAATCTCTTGCCATTGCATCAATGCAGATAGAGGAGGTCATCAAAGATTCGTGGAATCATAGATTTAGAACTGGAGGTATCTTGCATCGTATCTAGTCCAACACCTTCATGTTACAAGTGAAGAAAGTGAAGCCCATGAAATTAAGTATCTAAGATCGCGCAGATAAAGAGAGATGTGGGATTTGAACCCAGCTTCAAATAACCAGTCTGTTTTCTCTCCCCCCCCAATTAACAAGTATTTTCCTTCTTTTCTTCTCTTTTCTTTCCTTCTTTCCTTCCTCCCTCCTGCTCCTCTTCTTCTTCCTCCTCCTCCTTCTTTTTCTTCTTCTCCTTTTTCTTCTTCTCCTTCTTCTCCTCCTCCTCCTTCTGCTCTGCTTCCTGCCCCTCTTCCTCCTTTTCCTTTTTCTCCTCCTTCTCTCTCTCTCTTTCTCCCTCCCCCTCCTTCCTTATCACCACTTCTGCACAATCCCTCTTTTGTAATATGTTTTGTGTTGCTCGTGTCCACCATGTACCTCCTCCTTGCCCCCTTGGCTGATTTTCATTTATAATTCTGCAGAGTGTCCACTGTTGCATGAATCACAGACCTACTATATCATCTGAAGAATATTAACATTAAACAGATGGAACTTTGCTTCTGGAGGAAGCTTTGGTTATTAAAAGAACTATGATATTGAAGAGGCAATCCAGCCTTTTTTTCTTACTCCTGATCATTTCCAGCTTGACCAACTTTATTGTCTATTTGCTATCTCTATATTCTCATGGATGGGCTCTATGGTTTATCTACCCAATGGGATTTTCTAGCCTGTATTTTTGCTCTCCAAACATTTTTCAATTGAATACTCCTATCTTTAAAAAAAAGCATATCCCCCATGAATATAAGTATTTATATATGTATATATATATAAAATATTACATATATATGTACTATTATCTGTCAGTATATAAGCATTTGTTAGGTACTTTCTTTGAGCTATGTGTCACAATGCACAGAGTGCTTGGCCTGGAGTCAAAAAGATTCATCTTCCTGAGTTCAAATCTGGTCTCAGACATTTACTAGCTGTGTGACCCTGGGTGAATCACTTAACTCTGCTTGCCTCAATTTCCTCATTTATGGAATGAGCTGGAGAAGGAAATGGCAAGACCACTCTAATATCTTTGCCAAGAAAATCCAAATGAGAACACAAAGAATCAAACACAACTGAAAGCAACTGAACAGATGGTGCTGAATACCAGAGAAACCTAGAATTGAACCCATCCTGTGAAGGATTCCTGTGGTAGTCACAAAGTGATAGGTGAAGAGAGGACCTGTAAAAGTTTATACTGAGAGTGTTTGAAGTGAGAAGGAGGGGATTTTACCAGTGGTAGTACCTGCTTGACTATTTCTCTGGGTACTGAATAGTGGTTCTGTTATAAATGCTTATTGGCATACTGTTCTGTGGCCCTATTTACTGAAGCAGAAGAGGGGAGAGTATGGTTTTACACAGTAGCTGGAGGAATGAGAGGAGCATGGGGGATAATAGGTGAGCATTAGGTATAGCTGTGTCTAAGAAAAGTCTGATGTTTGGTTATCGCATAGAAGAGTGAGAATCAACCCATGTCTCCACTGAATGATGAGTTGATTACGTGCCTTCATTTAGGTCATAGCCAGCTCCCAGGTGGGAGATTGCTGGCAATAATAAATAACAATCATGATAGCATTTATGTAGCACCTACTGTATGCTAGGTATTGTGCAAAGGTCCCCACAGATGTTATCCCACTGACGTTGCAGCAATCCTAGGAGGTCAGTTCTATTATTATCCTCATTTTGTAGTTGTGGAAAATGAGGCAAACAGAAGATAAGTGACTTGCCCAGGGTCACACAGCTAGTAAGGCCAGATCAGAACACATATTTTCCCGAGTCCAAGCCCAGTGCTCCATCCACTGTGTCACTTAGGCGGTATAAGTTAGAGTGATTTTTTATTTATTATTCTTTATTCACTTGTTTATTTTTTCCTCTGTAGGTAAGCTATTTTCTGTTGAGTTACTATGGATCTCATTTTAACGATACTTTGCCATTCTGAGATCTGATGTTCATGAAATGCTTCAAGATCATCTAATAAAAAGCTGTTTTGCAATTTGTTACTAAAATCACTTCATTTTTCTGGATATAAATTTTTTAGTCCTTTCTGCTTTTGAAAGGACTTTTATATATGTGATTTAATTGGATTTATACAACATCAATGCAAGGCAATTGGGGCAGGAAATTTTCGAAGGATCGTGGAGGGGAGGTTAGATAGGGTTTGCTTGGTCCTGGAAAGCCAAAACAGGATTGGTGTCTATTAGTTGTTGAAAAGGCAGATTTTGGTTAAGTTTAAAATTAATAATATCATTTAGAAATAATAAACAGTAACATTAAGCATTAATCATGTTGTTAATAACTAATAGCTACTGTAGCACTTTAAGTTTGCAAAACTTTTAACTTAGGCTACCTGATTCAATTCTCACAACCCTGTGAGGCAGGTGTCATTATTCTCATTCTTCAAATAAAGAAACTGTCAATGAGAGAAATTGTGCACCTGGTCCACCACATGTCTAAGTTTAGATTTGTACTCAGGTCTTCCTGCCTCCACGTTCACCACTGCATACACTGAACCACCCTGTTGCCTAGATAGAAGGGAAAATGCCCTCAAGGGTTAGGGTTCTTCATGGTGAAATTTGAGCTGATGTAGGGAGTAACAGGTCTGCCACCACTGGTGATCTTGGATTGAAGCCTGGATGCTCCATTGTAGAAGCTGGAGTTTTCTTGGCAAAGATACTTGGAATAGTTTTCCATTAAAACTCTTTTTCCATTATAAAACTCTTGTCTTTATCATTCACCAGGTTTTATTAATTATGCCTCTCCCCCAGAGGAAAAAAAATAAGATTTGAGTTTTAAACCTTAGGGAAGCTAGGTGGTATAGTGGATAAAGTTCACGGTCTGGAGTCAGGAAGACCTGAGTTCCAATTTTGCCTCAGATTCAAATTCACACTAGCTGTATGTCCCTGGGCAAGTCATTTAATCCGGTTTGCTTCAGTTTCTTCACCTGTAAAATGTGTTGGAGAGGAAAATGACAAACCTCTCCAGTATCTTGGCCAAGAAAACCCCAAATGGGGACAAGAGGAGCTGGACACAACTGAAATGACTGAATAGCAAAATTATTGTTCTAGTAATGTGCACTTCCATTGCAATGGAATACAGATCATTAGCCTTACTCTATCACTTAGGAGTCAGTGCTGACCCTAACTAGCTTTGTGCCTTTAGCTGTCACAACCTCTCCTTATATGCAAAATATGGAGGTTGAAAAAAGTGATTCCAGACCTAATATTCTAAAATGCATCCAAAATCAGGAAATTTACAAAATTTCCTACATGCATCTTAAGAGGTAAGAAATATTTTTGATGACGTTTTTTCCACGTACGTTGCTTCATGGCATAGCCATATTCTCCAGAATGACTTTTTCTTCTTGGTCTAATTTATTATTATTATTATTATTTATTATTTTAAATGCTGAGCACTGATTCAACTGAGACTTTGTAAGTAACTTTTCAAAGATGTTTACTGTATAAGAATACAATAGAAATGTAAAAGATTTTGGGGCCAGGCACTCATAATAGTGTAAGCATTTTTCTTGTCCTTGACTAGAAGCAATTCAATTATTTTGTTTCTGAAATAAATTAAGTAAAGCTTATTGAGTCTGATCAGCCTTTGTTTCCAGGGAATTACAGTTCAATTTCATTTTTAATTAGAATTGAACATTGCGGATTTCTTAGCCCTGGTAAGCAAGATCTAGCAATAAAGTGTGCACTTAATTTGTATTAAGTTTCTGAAATCTGGTGGAGGGAATGAGCAATATGTCTAGTTAATATTTAAACATCTCACAATGTTCTGTTGTAGAAATTTCCATTTATTAAAACTGCTCTGCTATAACAAATTGCTTTCTCTTTCAAACAAACCTGCTATCACAGCCCGAGCAAAATGTATACAATGGAAGGGAAAGAAGAAATAACAATGCGAACTGGCTTCCATCTGATCCTCACTGTCGTATTCAGATGCTTTTCTAAATACCCTGAAAAGATAGGATGGGTGTTTCAATATTATTGTGCTAATAGGTGCAGATGTATCCTAATGAGATAGCCTGTATCTATTTGGGGAATCACTAATCTTTTTATGGCAGCACATTAAATACATTTTCCACCTTGCTGAATCTTCTTGAGAAGACACTGTCAATCATAAAATCAGTCGTCTTAATGTTTCCTCCTTTTTCAATTTTTCACTCCTTGCTCTGTACTGTGTCTTGTTTGTACAATGATTTGTAATGTTACTCATTAGATTGGAGGTTGTTTTGAGAAGTACAGCAAAGGTATCTTGTTTTCTATCATTTCTGTGCACCCGGCCGTGAAGCAGGATGCGTCCTCTGCCTCACATCCTGTCTTACTTAATACAGTACCTGGGGGTGAGGGGTGGAGTGGGGGCCCACCAGTGACTGCAGCAGCCTCCTGGGCTACCACTTCAGCACAAGAAACTTCTGAGCTATGCCCCTAGACATTTGTGATGGGAAATATAGCAGGTTGTTGAGACATTTAATCTAGTGTTTGGAAATTGTCAAACTTCAAATGAATTTTTGCCTCTTTTTTGCAAAGGTCTTGTGACCTGGAGGATCAGATTTTTTAAAAACTGTAGATATAAATGACTTCTGTCATCCCCTCAAGCTGAACATTGTTATTTCAGCTAGCCTGCTCTGCCCTGAGAAGAAAAGAAAATGATGGCATCTGATATTTGCCTGCCATTTCTCTTTCTGAAAGCAATTCCCAAGGAAAAAAGTGACCATCCCAAAGTTTCCTGGCCATTTAAAGTACTCTGACTCTTTTTTGGAAAATGAGTCTTTTTTTTTTTTAAATAGAAGTCTAATTAGAAAAGGAGTAACTTGTAAATGAAATACATGTCAGAATTATTGCTGGATAAATTGATGAATCAACAAACATTTATTAAGCACCTACTATGTGTCACTCACTGTGCCAAGGGCTAGAGATACAAAAGCAAACAATACAGTTTTTACATTCAAGAAATTTGCATTCTCTCTGGAGGGATGATTCATATATAAGTAGATACAAAATACTAGACAAAATGAGAGGAGTTGGGGGTGAGGAGACATCATCAGATGGAGCTAACAGGAAAACGTTTCATGTAGAAAATGGCATCTAGCTGGGCTTTGATGGTAGCTTGGTATTAGAAGAGACAGAATTGAGAAGGGCATGAATCATGGGTGTGGAGAACAGCCAATGCAAAGACACTAGAGATGGAGTGTCATGTATGAGGGACAGCAAGTTGACAAGTTTGTCTACCGAACATCCGCCATATGCAAGATCTTTGAAGATCAAAGTTACAATTTAGGTCCTTCAGTGTCTTACACATGGCAGATGCTTGGTGGTTATCATACTGAAGAATGAGTAAAGCAGTTAATGAATGAGACATAGTCTCTGCAGGAGCTAACAATTGAGTAAAAATCAATCACTTGTTTATAGAAAGAATAAATATAAAGAGAATAGATATAATAAATCCAAAGTCACTAAATACAAGGTAGTTTGGGAGGGGAGGTCTTAGGAAGTGAAAGGGTAAAGAAAGCCTTCATATAGAAAGTACTGATTGATCTGCAACATGGAGGCATCAAGGGATTCTGTGAGATGGAAGTAAAGATTCCAGGCATGGGAGACATTTAGTGCAAAGATAAAGCTAATTTGACTCTGTAACATTGTGGAAGAGAGAGAGAATAATTCCCAGTGAGTCTGGAAAAATAGTTTGGGGCCAGACTTTGAAGGATTTTAAAAACTGAACATAGTAGTTTATATTATTCCAGAGGCAATAGGGAACCAGTGGATTATATTGAGTACAAACAAAGTGATATGGTCAGATCTGTTCTTAGGGAGAATATCATTGGTAACAGAGTAGGGGATAAGTGGAAATGGGGGGATACTTGAATCAAGGGCGAGAATTTAGAAGCTGTTAAAATTATTTAGGATAAAAGTGATGAAAGGGAACTAACGTAATAGTATGAGTAGAGGGAAGGGTTAGATGGGAGAGATGTTACGGATGAAGGTATTTCAGTGTTTGGTAATTGATTTGATATGTAGAAGAGAGGGAGAGAGAGAGAAGAGAAGAGAGGAGAGAGAAGAGAAGAGAAGAGAAGAGAAGAGAAGAGAAGAGAAGAGAAGAGAAGAGAAGAGAAGAGAAGAGAAGAGAAGAGAAGAGAAGAGAAGAGAAGAGAAGGGAGAGAGGGAGAGATGGAGAGAAAGAGACAGAAGGAAGGAAGGAGAAGGATAACAAAAAAAGTGAAATAAAAACCATTCTAACTAGATGTGGGCATAGAACATAAAGATACCCTATTCTCTCTTTGCCCCAGAAGCAGCCTTTGGGGCAAGACATTTTGCTGCATTGGGTTATGATTCTTCCCCATGCAAGCTCCCCAAGTATTGGCATTGAACAGTAAATATTTCAGTCCATCGCCCCTGGCTAGCTGTGTGCCAAGTGCTCATGCTCGTTCTTGGGGTAGTCCAACATTTCCCATGTGGCAGTGGGCATCATCTGACAAGCTGATAAGTAATGGAAAAATCAGCTGCTCCAGCAAAGACACGACTATATCCAGAGAAAGGAGAGAGTCGGAGACCTGTCCCCTACACACACACACACACACACACACACACACACACACACACACACACACACACACTTCTCCTGTTTCTCTTCCTACATATTCATATGCTTTTCTTTATGAATGAATTAATTTACATTGCATGAATTAATCCTTGAAGCAAAGATGTAGAATGTTTTTAATGAGATATTTCACAAAAGATGAAGGAAAATAAGATTATTATATTTATTATACTATAAGATTGTTGTATATTATTGTTATTATAAAATTAGATATTTCACAGAAGATAAAGGAAAACAAGATAAAATGGGAATTTGTTCTTTCCTAGAGGGGTGGGAAAATTGTTTTACAATTTTCCAATCTTTTGTTATGCAGGGGTATATAAACCCCTCTGCAACACAGAGGCATCAAGGGCTTTGATGGTAGGGGGGTATATAAACCCCTCTGTAAAAGGAATAAGGCATGGACCTGTGGTTTTCTCATCATAGGAAATTTCCTTTATCAGTATAGGTTGGTACTTCCCCTAAAATGTACAGTCTTAGAGAACTGCCTAGAATACCAAGACATTATATAATTTTGTCCAGAGACTCTAAGAAAGTTTGTGACAGAGAATGGACTTGAATCTGGCTCTTTCTAGCTTCAAAACTAGTTCTCTCTTCCCTAGATTACTTTACCTCTCATTGCCATGGAAATTCCATCTCCAATAGTGCATGCTAATGTTGCTGCAATTTTAAAAAACAGCTCCTCATGAAATCTTGGGGTTGAGGAGGTGGTCCCCTGGGAGACAAGCTACTGCCTGTCCTAGCTAGTACATCTCAGTGCTCATAGCAGAGTATCCTGAAGCTCCTGAAACATCTACTACGAAAAATTCCTGTTTAAAGCAGACCCACTGCAGATGCAAGAAGCCTGACCAAATCTGGTGCTACCTACCTTTGTGATAAGCAAGTTAATAAAGTGTCTAATGAAGCATACAATGATGACCAAAAATGAAGGATAAACCCATGTTCTCCATGTGTAGATCAGTTACAAAGTGCCTTCCTCAATCTTGCATTTGGAGGGAGGGTAGTATCTGTGGTAACAGTAACCTGTTACTATTCTCCCCATAAGAGTGTCCTAGAAAGGAGGGAAAAAGCAGGTTGAGAGCAGTGTATGTGGAAAGATTCTTTTGGTAGGTGGACAAGCAAGATGCATTGAAATTTGTCTTATTCCTCCAGTGTCATGTCATCAGTATGTTGTGACTTAATGCCCAACATATATAGCAACTAGATGGCGTTATGTTAGACTTGTAGTCTGGAAGACTTGAGTGTGAATTCTGCTTCAGACACTGGTTCTTTTATCCTGGGCAAGTCATTCATCTTCTATGTGCCTTAGTTTCTTCATCTGTAAAATGAATTGTACTCCATGGCTTCTGAGGTTCCTTCTAGCTCTTAATCTATGATCCGAGCTGATCTGATCAAGGCAGGGTCTAACTGGGCAACTACATCATCCATCTGGATACTAGATTTGTCTATCTTTGGATACCTTATTCCTACACTAATCTCTTGGCCAAAATATATAGGTGTGAGCCGTATTTGAAACACTTTGGATTTGCAACTGATTAAATGATGGAGGAAGCTAGGTAGCACAATGGCTAGAGTGCCATGCCTGCAATCAGGAAGACTCATCTTCCTGAATTCAAATCTGGCCTCAGACACTTACAAACTGTGTGTCCCTGGGCAAGTCACTTAACCCAGATTGTGTCAGTTTCTTCATCTGTAAAATGAGCTGGAGAAGGAAATATCAAACCTCTTCATTTTCTCTGCCAAGAAGACACCAATGGATGAACTGTATGTTTGAGGTACCTTGATTAAAAGATTTGTAAGTTTCTTTCTATTTCTAACATTCTCTAAGCCTGTAATTCTTTTAAAAATTATGAATATAGTCCTGTTTGCACATCATTTACTTTTAACCCTTTTAAAGGTGTTCTAAGTGGTCACATTTGTGCATTCTTTTTCTCATCTCCCTCATTAGCTTTCACTGCTGGAAAAAGCTGGATTTGGAGGCATTCTTCTCTACGTTGATCCTTGCGATTTACCAAAGACTACCAACTTTAGCCATAGCCCCTTCATGGTTTCATTGAATCCTGGAGGAGATCCTTCAACACCTGGTTATCCCAGTATTGGTGAGTTTAGCCCTCTTTTCAAATACTGAAGTATTTTGATAATTACAGAAATTCTACATTGTTTGAACAAATGAAGTGATTTTGAGTACAGACAACAGTGATTACTAATAACCAGAGGTGTTGATCAGTAAAATTCTAGGGGAAAAGTTTCCTAAGAAAACTATTAAATTTGTTTTCATCTAGTTAATATTTTTCATTATGTAAGGAATATTTTGTCTGTAGCGAATCTCAGAATATTTTTATGTCATAGAGGAAAGTGTTTTGGGAATCACTGACATTTTTATATTGTCCTGTCTCTGTCACTAAATCTTAGTGAAGTGAGCAAGTTTCTTCATTTTAGCGGATATTATATTAATGGAGTTGAATTTGTGGTGTACTATATCAGAGAATTTCTGAGTTGGGAAAATGAGAAAGAAAAAACATGATGTATGCATGTCAATTCAGTGGAGAATTAGGGGTTGTTGGCCCACCTAATGCAGAGACATTATCTTCCATACTGTATGTGGAAATACATATAATTGCTTCTCAAATCTTGAACCCTTGGACCAGGGCTCATCCTCAACTAACACGTTGAGTTTATGTCATTATTTCTCATTCAGATTTGTCAGCTGTTTCCCATTAGGTTAAAAGGATGAGATCACCTTTTTTCAGAGGCTTGACATTATTGGTTTAGAGAGTGAATTTTATCAAGTTTAAGTCTTTGGGAATTGATTAATACTAACTATACTCAGCTAGGATAGGTTTATAAACCAGAATACCATTTCATCAATTTACAATGGAAGCTATACCAGGCTGAGAACTGAAAACTGTGATCTATGCATGGTAAAATCCAGTCTGTAATCAAACGCTAAATATAACAATTGATTTTGTGAATATAAAGCTAGAACCTTTTGGTCTCTATCCCTCTACTCACTATAATACTTTCTGTTTGACATCCTTGAGTGTTCCTCTTGGTTGTTCGTACTGCAGTGAAATATATCAGACTATGAAGTTTATTTAATATTCCCAGTGTTACAATTCAGTGGGTCTGTGGCTTGTTTATCTATTGTCTGTTCAACATCACTTCTGGACCCAAACGTACTGAAAAGAATGACGAATAACCCTGTCATTTGTGACAAGGCTTCACTAGGTATCCTTGGTCCAGTTACTTGGACAAATGTGTAAAGACTGACTCAAATTGGCACTAAATCAACTGAAACAATTCTGAACTGTTGCATGACAAGAAGGATGGAAAATATAAATATTTGCTTGGTTTCCTCAGTGGAGTCTTGAATAGATGAAACATGGAATGCCTTGGCATTCAACTGGAAAAGAATTGGCCTTATTCTTAGTGCCTCACTGGTCCCAATCCATTTTGCTTCCAAGTTTCCAAAGAGAAGAATGGTATTTAGCATTATTTACAAAACTATTTCAAGAATGCTTCTTTGTTAAACAGTCTTTCAAAAAATAATTTATCATAAATTTTCTGGTTTGATGGATTTATGGCTTCATTGATATGTGACTACTTCCTCCCTAGTACAGGCTGTAACTCTATCACACCCCTTTGTTCTTTGTGAGTCTATCTCATAACTTCCAAAAACTTCTGTGGAGAATCTCTCTGATATATTGGAAACCATCCACTAATTCTTTTGATATCTTGGTTGTGCAATAGATTCAGTATTCCCATCAGTGCTAATTTACTTTTCCTCACATGACTGACTCAATCAATACAATAAAAGTTAATTAAGTCAATTTGGATATTTATAATAGTTAAAATGACTTAATCACTCAAAGTCATTCTTTTTTTAAAATTTATTTATTTAACTTTTAACATTCATTTTCACAAAATTTTGGGTTCCAAATTTTCTCCCCATTTCTCCCCTCCCCCACCCCAAAACGCCAAACATTCTAATTGCCCCTATCACCGATCTGCCCTCTCTTCTAACATCCTCCCTTCCCTTGTCCCCATCTTCTCTTTTGTCCTGTAGGGCCAGATAACTTTCTATACCCCATTACCTGTATTTCTTATTTCATAATAGTAAGAACAATACTTGACAGTTTTTCCTGCAACTTTGACATCCAACTTCTCTTCATCCCTCCCTCCGCACCCATTCCCTTTGGGAAGCAAGCAGTTCAAAATAGGTCATATCTCTGTAGTTTTGCAAATGACTTCCATAATCGCCGTGTTGTGTAAGACTAACTATATTTCCCTCCATCTTATCCTGCCCCCCATTGCTTCTGTTCTCTCTTTGGATCCTGTCCCTCCCCAAGAGTGACTTTATATTGCTCCCTCTTCCCATTGCCCTCCCTTCCCTCATTGCCCCCACCCTGCTTATCCCCTTCTCCCCCACTTTCCTGTATTGTAAGATAGGTTTTCATACCAAAATGAGTGTGCATTTTATTTCTTCCTTTAGTCAAATGTGATGAGAATAAGTTTCATGTTTTTCTCTCACCTCCCCTCTTTTTCCCTCCACTAAAAAGTCTCCTGCCTGGCTCTTCTATGAGAGATAATTTGCCCCATTCCATTTCATCCTCTCTCCTCACAATATATTTCTCTCTCACCACTTAATTTCATTTTTTTAAGATATGATCCCATCCTATTCAATTCACTCTGTGCTGTGTGTGTGTGTGTGTATGTGTCTGTGTGTGATCCCACCAACTACGCAGATACTGAAAAGTTTCAAGAGTTACAAATAATTGTCTTTCCATGTAGGAATGTAAACAGTTCACCTTTGGTAAGTCCCTTATGACTTCTCTTTGCTGTTTGATTTTTCATGCTTCTTCTCATTCTTGTGTTTGAAGGTCAAATTTTCTTTTTAGCTCTGGTCTTTTCATCAAGAATGCTTGAAAGTCCTCAATTTCATTGAAAGACCTGTTTTTCCCCTGAAGTATTATATTCAGTTTTGCTGGGTAGGTGATTCTTGGTTTTAGTCCAGGTTCCTTTGACTTCTGGAATATCCTATTCCACACCCTTCTATCCCTTATTGTAGAAACTGCTAGATCTTGTGTTATCCTGATTGTATTTCCACAATACTTGAATTGTTTCTTTCTAGCTACTTGCAATATTTTCTCCTTGACCTGGGAATTCTGGAATTTGGCCACAATGTTCCTAGGAGTTTCTCTTTTTGGATCTCTTTCAGGAGGTGATTCTTTCAATATTTACTTTGCCCTCTGGTTCTAGAATATCAGGGCAGTTTTCCTTAATAATTTCATGAAAGATGATGTCTAGGCTCTTCTTTTGATCATGGCTTTCAGGTAGTCCCATAATTTTTTAAATTGTCTCTCCTGGATCTGTTTTCCAGGTCAATTGTTTTTCCAATGAGATAGTTCACATTATCTTCCATTTTTTCATTCTTTTGGTTTTGTTTGGTGATTTCTTGGTTTCTCATAAAGTCATTAGCCTCCATCTGTTCCATTCTTATTTTGAAAGAACTATTTTCTTCAGTGAGCTTTTGAACCTCCTTTTCCATTTGGCTAATTCTGCTTTTGCAAGCATTCTTCTCCTCATTGGCTTTTTGAACCTCTTTTGCCAATTGAGTTAGCCTATTTTTCAAGGTGTTATTTTCTTCAGCATTTTTTGGGTCTCCTTTAGCAAGGTGTTGACCTGCTTTTCATGCTTTTCTTGCATCTCTCTCATTTCTCTCCCCAGATTTTCCTCCACCTGTCTAACTTGATTTTCAAAATCCTTTTTGAGCTCTTCCATGGCCTGAGCCCATTGAATATTTATTTTGAATGTTTGGGATACAGAAGCCTTGACTTCTATGTCTTTACCTGATGGTAAGCATTGTTCTTCCTCATCTGAAAGGATGGGAGGAGATGTCTGTTCACCAAGAAAGTAACCTTCTATAGTCTTATTTTTTTTCCCTTTTTTGGGCATTTTCCCAACCAGTTACTTGACTTTAGGTTCCTTTCTCAAGAGCAGGGTTATACTCTGGGAATCTCTGAGATCTCAGTTCCTCCAAGGTGGCACAATCAAGTGTGTACTGGTGTGGACGCAGAGAGGGATTTTTGTGCCCAGAATCTTAGGAGACATCTCTCCACAGCCACTTGGCCTCCAGTTCCACAATGTCAGCACTTGGGGCTGATTTTCAGATAATCTGGATGGGCAGGACCACCATTCAGTTTGAGACAAAGACCAGCTCAGCCAGGGCCTTCACCCAGGGCTGAGGTAAGACTCAGCTTTTCAATGCCCCCAGGTGTTTTTACACTCCAACAATGGAGCTTCTGTTCGGGCTGCTGTGCAGGCTCTGTGGCTGCTACCTGCTGCCAGAGCTATGGGAAGACTTTTCTCTCTTCCTGGCCTCCTGACAAAACCCTGTCACTGACCTTTGGTGCCTGTGGCCTGAGGGATCTGAGGACCTGCTACTGTGACTGGAGATTCTGCCCCCAAGGTGTCATCCTCCCAGAGTCTCATTGCACCACGGCCAAGGCTGGGCTGGGCTCCACACTCAGCTCCCGCATCTGGCACAAAAGACGTTTCCGTGGGCCTTTCAGGTCACTGTGGGCTGGAAATCTCCTCCACTCTGTTGTTATCCACTTCTGCTGCTCCAAAATTTGTTGAGAGTTCCTCTCTACAGGTATATTATGGGCTGTGGGGGGAACCCTATGTAAGTGTGTCTTTCTAGTCCACCATCTTGGCTCTCAAAGTCATTCTTAAAACAACATTGTTGTTATTGTATACAGTGTTCTCTTGGTTCTACATATTTTGCTTTTCATTATTCCATGCAGGTCTTTCCATGTTTTTTTTAAAAATAATTGAGCTCATCATTTCTGATAGTGGAGTAGTATTCCATCACAATCATATCCCACAACTTGTTCATTCATTCTCTACCTGAAGTCATCACTGAAACGTCCAGTTCTTTGTCACCACAAAGAGATTCTACAAACCTTTTAGGACATACAGGTTCTTTTCCTTTTTTTCCTGATCATCTTTGGAAAGAGATCTAGTAATGCTGGGTCATAAAGGACATATGAAGAAAAACACTGTCTACATCCAGAAAAAGAAATAATAAATAGAAGTATTTTA
Organism: Bettongia penicillata ogilbyi; assembly: GCA_023548195.1. Taxonomy (NCBI): domain Eukaryota; kingdom Metazoa; phylum Chordata; class Mammalia; order Diprotodontia; family Potoroidae; genus Bettongia; species Bettongia penicillata. The sequence goes on from JAJHZJ010000496.1 coordinate 6,958,212, forward strand.
CACACATCTACACAGACAATACTCTATTTGTGTCTAATTGTAGACATCTCTAGGGTGGGGGGAAGAGAAGAAAATAAAGGAAAAAAATAATGATAATTTTATTATAAATTATTAATATTATTATATTTTATATTTTATATACATGACATATCTTTATTTATATATTTATTTATATATGATATACATTGTTTATTTATATATTTTAATTTATATATATTTATTCACATATATAATATATATTATTTATTTATATTTTAAAATTTATATATAACATATTTTATATATTGTAAATTATAAATTATAAATATTATGAATTATAAATTATAAATATTATTTAAAAATGATAATTTTAATATATATTTAAAAGAAATAGCAAATTATACTGATAGTTCTGCAGTTTCATGAGATTGCTTTGTTCCATAAACTAAAAAGAAAATAAATAAATGTGACAAAGTGAATTTAGATATAGTAGTTTCTCAAAGTACCTCTTCTGCTTTGGTTTTAATATTTTAAAAATATTATTATGTTATATAAGATTTCCCATTTAATATCAAAGATTGATTTACTGATTTATTTAGCGTTGTATAATGGTTGTCACTAGTTTCCTTCAAGGTTCTTCTTGTGATCTTTCCTGCTTCCCCCAGCTGTCAGTGCCTCCCTTACCCCCAAACCTACCTCTTGTCTGCTTTGTATCTATTTTGTATATGGATACACTTCTTCTTTGACAGCGTGTAAGCGCCATAAGGATATTTTTATCTTTCTATCCCTAGTACCTAGCATATAAATGCAGTTTAAGAAATGTTTGCTGATCAATTGGTTGATAACTTGTAGAAAGCATCCTTATGATTATTGATCAAAAGTAATTTTGTGCTGTTTTATATACTTTTATGCCTTATGAGCTGCATTTGACTTGGTACTTCACCCAAAGATTGTTTCAGTTTTCCGAGTACTGTGTACATAAGTTAGGATACTTTCCAGAACCTCCTTTAAGGATTTTCAAATCTACAGTAAACTACACTCAGATCCAACAGTTCATATACCCTACATGATTTTCATTTCAAATGCTTTGTCAGTACGAGGTCATCATGGTGATATGGTACACTCAGGCAACTTAAGCTCTTTACACAGCAGTAGCTGTTTGATGTGGCATTTGGGGAAGATTTCACACATGGTGGTGATCAAAGGCTATGCAGGTTTAATTTTATATTTTTATCGAGTCCTTATTGATAATATGGAAGAGTTAGAGAATAAAAATATAACATTGTCAATCTTTCTGCATCTCCCTGTATATCTCTTCATAAAAATTTGAGCTTTTTCTATATGTTACAAATATCCTTTAATTTCAATGCAGTCACTCCCTTCAGTGGTTTATAACAGAAGCGTCAAAAGTAACTCAGGTCAAGTGCATGTACACCGAACCAGGTGAAAATGTAATTGGGAAGCCTTTAAATAAAAACCCAATACTAAATAATGTACATAGTTTTCTTAAGTCAATATGTGAACCACACTCTGAGTTTGACAACACTGGTATAGACCACATTCCATTCATGTGTGTTCATCTTCCACTCTTGTCCACATGCTTCCCCTAGCTCCTTCGTGGAGGGTTAACCAAATGTGTTGGAAGCCTTCATCTGTATCTTCTGATACTGTGTGGATACAGTGAAGCACACAAACTGTGTTGTCCATATCTCTTGCTTTCCCTCCATGCCCAGTAGATGTCTTATGACCTCCTTGGTGCCTTTCCTATTTTACTCTGCATTGATTATGTATGACAGCTTCATCATAAGAAGTCTGTGCCTCACTAATGTCCTTTCTGTAACTCTCAACTTGAATTTTCTGGAAATACTGGTCATTTTATGATTTTTAATCATGCCACACCACAAGAAGAAGATTGTTATTGAGCATTTGTTTCAAGGAGATTTATCGAGAGCATGGTTACTTGCCCAAGGTCTTAGTGCACAGTTTAAAGGCAAGATTTGAAGCGAGATCTTACTGGTTTTAAGGTCAGCTGTCCATCTACAACAGATTGTGGAACACACAGCTGGTGGCCCAAATATGCCCTAGAGTGCTTTGAGTTTGGCCTTAACAGATTAAAATGAATTGATAAACATTTAATAAAACAAAAATATAATAAAATATAGATAGTATTACATTTTAAAACTGTCAATATGTGGCTTGCAGGGATCCCCTTGTACAGATTAAAGGTATCTTTTCCTGTTTGAGTTTGACCCCATTGCAACACACTAAACAGATTTTCTAAGCTTGAAAGATTTAGTGTAAATGGAGATGAACAATTTCTAGGCACAAGGCTATCAGTTTCTTTTAAGATGTGCCTATATATGAATTACATCCTGGCTTTGGAGTCAGGAAGAACTGGGCTGATATCTTGCCTCGATATGTCTGAGTTGTATGACCTTGGGCAAGTCACTTTTCTCAGTTTCCTTGTCTGTAAAAGGATCATGATGACTTGTGCACCAAATGCACAGGGTTGCTGTGAGGCACCAATGACTTAATATAATGTAAAGTAGTTTGAAGACTTTAAAATACTGTATCTACTAGCTGGCCAATCAGTCAACAAGAATCTGTTAAGTACCTGCTGTGAGCCAGACAGTGCTAAGCCCTGGGTGGGGGGGACTACATACAAATACCTACATACAAACACATCACATACAGACATCCATTTATATAGAAACAAGACATGTACAGGAGAAATTGGAGATAATCATCAATTTGGAAGAAACTAGCATTCTGAGAAAATAGGAAAAGTTTCATATAACAGGTGGGATTTTAGCTGGAGTTTGAGTATATCCAGAGAAATCAGGAGATAAAGATGAGGAACTAGAGGAATCCAAGCATTGAGGACAGCCAATGAAAAGGAGAAAAGTAAGGCGATGGGGTGACTTGTTTGAGGAATGTTGAGGAGGCCACTGTAACTGGATCCAGTATGTGTGTGTGTGTGTGTGTGTGTGTGTGTGTCTGTGTCTGTGTCTGTGTGTCTGTCTGTGTGTTGGGGGGCAGGGAAAGAGAAAGTATATGGAAAAAAGTAGGAGGGGCCCATCTTGTAAAGGATTTAAAAGGTCAACAAAGAAGGTAATAGTCGATCCTGAAGTTGATAGGGAGCCACTAGATTTAATTGACCAAGGGGACTGACATGGTCAGACCTACACATTAGGCAGATCAGTTTGTAGAGCTGAGTGGAGGATGAACTAGAGTTGGGAGAGACTTAGGGCAACAAGACCAACCACTGGGATATGGCAATAGTCCGTGCAAGAGATAAGGAGGAGCTGTACCAGGAGGGCAGCAACGGTCAGAGGAGAGAAGAGCTGAGTACGCAAGAGATGCTATAAAAATAGACTTGACAGTACTTACAGATTAGATATGGGGGGTGAGAGTGAGGAGTTAATGACAAGCGGGAGAGTCTGGAGGAACTGAGAGAATAGTCCCATCTTTGGTGGTGTTTTGGTGGTAATAGGAAAGGAAGGAAGAGGAAAGACCTGGGTAGAGGAAGGGAAGACCCACATGTATGTGCTTATGTATACATACACATGTGTATACATGTAAGCATACATGTCCATATATACACATATATTTAAATTTTAAGATGTATAAATGCTATAAACAAAAATATCACAATGTTTAATTTTCTTTTACACATAGTTTATGAATGTTGATTAATAAAAGTTTAATTTTGATGAGAGGATACTCTGTCACTATACAGTATGCATGCATCAGTTTCTGGTTTACTTTCTCAGAGTAGTGGATCAGTAAGGGAGGTCCTTTTGTTTGGCTACCTCAATCACTTGATGTATTTCCAGTATACTGTGGGGTTCCATCAAAATTGTCATCTTCTGCATCAAAACTTCATTCTTTGGATGATCTCAAAGCTAAGTTTACAAACTCAATCTTCTGAGACATTGAAAGTTTTTACAAAGTTCAAAAATTGACTAATGTATAACACTAAATAGTAATTATGTTGAATTTTAATTTTAAAAAATTGAAATGATAATTAACTTTTCAAAAATTGTTTATAGTGTTTATGTTTCTGTTTATTAAAGCTTAAAACTACACTAAGGTTTTTGGAACATTGTGTGTATGTACACATAATACATATACTTACATACAGACAACACATACATGTACATACATACATCTATGTTTATATAGTTATATATATACTTCTACACAAACATGCATATATGTATATATATGGCATATATTGTATGAGTTTATCCATATGTAATGTGCCTTATATGTTTAAATGTATGTACATATTTAGTACTTAATTTTATGCACTGTCTCTTCTCTTGCAGAACCTATTATAGTAAAGATATGTTTAGTTTCTCTCTAGCTTCACTTCAGAGTGCAAATCTATCTTCAGACACAAAAGGAGCTAAGTAAACCAAGATATGAAGCAACCTATTTGTCAGCCTTCATATGTAAATAGCAAAGTGCCATTGCTATGAGCACTGAGACCCCTTTCCTTGAGATAAGGTCCTTGGTAATAGGATTCTGATCTTGGTGGCAAAAGAATATAAATTAGTTCTTGACGAATTCTCAGGAAGCATTGATGGAAATTGGTACCCATTTTAAAATCCTGAAATGTAACAACTCAATTCAATAAAACCCCATTCTGTTGACATGGATTACCAGTGTGATTTTCTTTCAACAAAATTGGGGTACCATTGTAATAAAGGAAAGAAAAATGACTTTATATTCTTAAGGTTCAAAGCTGGATTTCATGATAATTTTTAGACAATATATATGTATATATAATATGTACTATATTTATATATATTATAATATACAGATTATATACACATATATTCACATACATGCACATATTTTGTTATTCAGTCATTTCAGTCATATCCAATTCTTTATTACCCTATTTGGGGTTTTCTTGGCAAAAATATTATAGTGGTTTGCCATTTCCTCCTTTAGCTCATTTTACAGATGAGAAAACTGAGACAAATATGGTTAAGTGAATTGCCCAGGATCACACACCTAGTAAGTGTCTCAGGCCAGATTTGAACTGAGGAATATAAGTCTTTCTGACTCCAGACCTGAACCTATCCACTGTGCCACTTAGCTGACCTGTAAACATTTCTCTATCTATCTATCTACCTACCTAACTACTTACCAACCTTCCTATCTATCATTGGTAATGATAAATTTGGGGACTATTCACATTGTGTGAATGAGACCATTGACTTCTATGTGTCATGATCCCTATGTACTATATACAATTATTGTTTCATTTTGAATTTGAAAATAGATATGTTTAAAGAGTCTGGATTATATTTATATGCACATGCATCATCATATATTTTAAAAAGATTAAATTTTTGTACAACTTTGTTTTTGTAGTTTTTTTTTTATTCTGAACCTGTAAATTTGATGTTTACTGCAAAGATTTTGTACTGCTGTACTTCTTTTTTGAAGGAAAATGTTTTGCAAAATCATGGGTAAGTGTCTGCCTCTTTCCAACTGCTGAATGCAAGTGCATCCTTCTGCTTATATCCAGAACTGCAGCCCTCCTTTGTGACTATAGCCTGCCATTTTCATAACTATGACCATAGTTGGTAAATCAACATTTCAACAACCCAATTCATGGTCCCCCCTTTCCTACCTGCCCTTACTTCTCTCTGGGCCTTTCCCCCCACCTTGGTGTGATCTCTATCTTCCCACACGTGCTCCTCCGTCTTGCTTCAATCCACCATGGTCTTTGGTAGTGATTGTACCACACTCCTTACTCCATCTAAATCCAACCAGTGATCTTGTATGACTTTGAGTAAGCAGTTTAATCTCCTGAAGCCCATTTCCTCAAATGTAATATGAGAGGATTGGACAAGATGTCTTTTCTGGTCCCTTCCAGTTGAAGATCTGTGATCCTGGGATTACATGTTCCTACAATTTGAGCCCCTATTAGACTAAAAACCATCATATCTTCTTCTTCTTTATATCCCCTTCCTCCTCCATCACATAATGAATTTCCTGGTATATAGTTAATTTTCAGAGCAAATTCAATAAATGAAGGAATGAACAAGTATGGAAGAATTATATGTAACAATAAGTGCGCATATATGGGTAACTATATAAATTATTTGGAGGTTTCCTTTTGTTGTGGATTATCCACAGAATTACTTCCTTCATCACCCTGTATAATTGAGGGCTTTAAATTTAAAAATCCGGAGCATATGCATGTTAGATACACTTAACACAGCTGTTTACAGTTTAGTGTTGAAACAAAACACTGTACAGTTTTCCTAAATGAAACATTCTCCATTTCCAGAATTCCCAAATGAGTTTTTGAATTTTAAACATGTAAAAATAAATCTTGTAATGCTACTTAAAACTGTTATTGCATTTGCTTCTAACTGCTGCTATTGTAAATTTCAGTCTAATGCAATTTCATTTGAGAGATGCAAGCTGTATGATAAATGTTTTCTCATTTTTCTCTTGCCTATCAACAGCCACTTGGTCCTAAAATTTTGAGTTAGGATTGAAAAATAAACCCTTTCAATGAGTTATTATCATAGAAGAACCATGTATCAATGCCCAGGAGGACAAACATACACTGAGAAGTGTAACAAGTGTATAGCCATGTGGTAGAGGTCCTTTACCACCAAAAAGCAATTTCGCTCTAAAGTTAGAGTAGGGAAGACTGTGAGATCTGGCTAGATCTTAGTGGTAGACTTTGGTGAGAGGTATTTTTGAGGACCAGGAAGGCATTCATCTTCTTGATAACTCAGAAATAGGAAGTGATAATTTGGGGACACAGGTGGTAATATTATAGATTCTTACGTATATGAACAGATTCTTTAACCATTCAGTCACACAGAATTTTTGTATTCCAACATACTTACTATGCACTATGCATTGTGTAAAGATTTTGGAATACAAAGGCTAAAATAAAGCATTCTCTGTCCTCAACAGCCTTACTTTCTGTCTGAGGAGACAAAATGAACTCAGAAGTAAATACTAATATATGTCATGTAAACACAAAGTCATTTCGTTATGGAAGCACTAGCCACTGGGACTGGGGAAATCATGGAAAAAGAAACATCCTGTAGAAGCTGAACTATGAAGTAAGCTAAGGATTCTAAGAAGTAGAAGTGAGGAAGGGGTGTATTTCATGAATTACGGATGCTCCCTGTAACAGCAAGAACACTACTACACCCAGGATGGCTGCTAGCACAGGTTCTTGGATCTACTTTACTAGGAAAGATAGCTGTTTAGGGGGTCAATAATCTTTTTTTATATTATATTCACTGGTTCAGGGGTAAAATCAGTACCCTGAACTTCAGAGAAAATACAAAGAGAGAAAATACACAGAAATAAAGACCAACAGACAGGCTCTACTGCCTGGATCAAAGCAATATTGCTATATACTTTACATACTGCCTGGATTGAGAGAGACTTTGCTTCTGAGCTGTCAGGGGTCCTAAACATATTGCTACTCAGACTCTTGACCAGGGAATCACAAGATCCTTCTCATAAGTGAGCCCCCAAAGCAATATACCAACTCAGAGTATATATACACTTCTCAGAGCTTGAAGACATTACAATCCTCAATCAACTTGCCTTATCAACTTATTACCAAAAGGTGTGCAAGCCTCCCCTAAACAAGCTTCCCTTCATGGGTGGGGAAGATCTTATTATCTCATTAACATTATACCCCCATACAGAGGCATGAAGATCGTAAATAGAATATCATGTGAAAGGAGCAGCAATACGACCAGCTTAGCCACACTACAGAATATCTGAAGAGAGAAACATGAAATGAGGGCTTTAAATGCAGGTAGAGCAATTTATATTTGATCACAGAGGCAATGGAGAACCACAAGAGCTTTTCCCACATAGGAATGACATGGTTGAATGTGTGCTTTAGAAATTTCTCTTCAGAACCTGTGTTAGGGATGTCATTAAAAAGTTGCTGCCTGAAGCAGTTATAGGAATCAGGATGCTATTGTTATGGCCTCCATGACAGGTAATGAGAGGCTGAATGAGGATGGTGACCGTATGAGTGGAAAGAAAAAGATGGCGTAAGAGAATCTGTAAAAGTAAAACCAACAAGAGTTGGCCATGAATTTGGATATGTATGATGAAGAAGAGTGAGGAAGTAAAGACTTCCAGATTGTGTTCCTGGTTGACTATAGAAAGACAAGAGTAAACTTGGCAGGAAGAGGGTTTTGAGGAAAAGGTCATGACATTAGTTGTGGGCATATTGAGTTCAAAAGGCTCATGGAACATCCATTTGGAAATGTCTGGTTGTTGAGAGGCTTATGAAATATCCAATTATAAATGTCTGTTTGTCAGTTGGTGATGTGGGAATGGAGCTCATGAGAAAGCCTGGGGCTGGATGTATAGGAATCAGCTGCTTAGACATGATAATTGAACCCAGAGAAGCTCATGAGAGCATCAAGAGATAAATGGAAAAGAGCCCTAGGGAACACAGTCAAAAGGTGGCATGTGGTTGGTTATTCAGCATAGTAGGCTAAGAAGGGAAGGGAAGGGCAAAGTTGGAGAAACCCAAAAGGTCTATCAGTCGGACAAAATTCTAGAGAGGAGAGAGAGTCAAGGAGAGCTAAGCCAACCATGTCAGGTACTACCAAGAGATCATTTAAGGTGAAGATTAGGAACAAGTGTGGCAATCAAG